>JBAMHX010000001.1:24198142-24237037 GCA_037177515.1 Pseudomugil tenellus
TCTACATCACTCACATGTATGGAAGGAAAGATGACAACAGACCCCAGGTTAAAAAAAAGCGAAGTTCTCCTTTAAGCCCTGGTAACCAAAACCAGTATAAGTCAGTGTAATGTGGGCTATTAATCAGAAAATCTTAGTTGCATGCTCTGGTTTTTATATGGGAAAAAATATGCTGCTTGGTAGAGTGCTTTTCTAGTTTTAACTAATGAATTTACTATTGTAGATTTACTAAATTATAGGTGTGAGAGGCAAAGAATGGGACTTAAAGTATCACAAATGTGATTCAAGACTAGCTGAGTTTTCATATGTCTATCAAGGGCTTTAAAAAAACTGTCAATGCTTTTTTTTCTCTATTGATTAAACATGCTCTCATCTCATTTGCCAGGAATAAGAGCCAGGTAAGCTCTTATTCGAAGACCTTCTTCCAATTTAGGGAATTCTTTTCACATTTTGCTTTTTATTTTTTTTTAACTTATATGTATAAAACAGAAATGTGGCACTTAATACTGAAACAAAACCTGCTTTTCAGGAACTGAGCCACAGCTAAACTAGGCAATATGAGTGCAGGCAATAGGTTGACTTCTTTACCATGCCAGCAGCTGTTACAAGCATGTTGAGCGTGCCATTATTCAGTGTTGGAGAGTCTTCTGTGATGGTTTCTCTATATCTTGTAATTCTGTTGACCCAGTTATGACTCACAGAGCCGTTCCAAGCAGCCTGCAAGAAAGGCAGCACAGTGAAAGCATTGGTTTGAGAACTCTCATCCTATTATCAACAAATGAACAAAATAAATACATAAAAAAGAGAGAGGGAGAAGATTGGTGGACCATCTGGAAATAAGACACCCCCCCAACCCCCCTGCAGGTTTGACCTTAGGTTCAGGTGCAGGGGCATCATCTCCCTGCCCTGAATTAGCACTTGCCATCAGACTTTGTTCCTCTGGGGCTTCTGCTGGCAGCTGACCAGACTCTTGGCTGCCTGGGGGCATCAATGTTTCCAGCTCATGGCTATCAGTGCAGTCTGGCACGCTGGCTGGAACAGAGCAGCCATCTCTTCTGAACTGAGGTGTCACAGCTGTGGAGTTAAGACCTCCAGATATCTCTCTATTTGGAGCAGCAATGACAAACATAGTAAAGGGGACTTAGATCATAAAACAAGAAGAAGTAAAGCAGACGGTGGTAGTTTTGACTGGAAGATGCAGCTGTTTTATTTGACTAAAATATGTGAATACACTTTCACTCTTTCCGACATCTCACCTGGTTTTGCTGTTACGAAAGCTGAAACACATGCAGAGGAGGACGCATATAAGTCCCAGACACACACCGACTATGATGCCTGTAACTGCATAGATGTCCAGCTCTAGTGAAACACGGGACAACAGAGAAAAATTAATTTTGTTTCAATTCTTAACACTGACAACAATAAGAACAGTTTGGTTGAATAGTCTGATGCAAAGATTATGTATTGATATAATCATGTGGTAAAGTTATAGAAGCAACACGTAATGGGGCCACGTTTAACTTAGGTAAGTGGACCTTGATTGGTATTCATTTATAGAGGGTCTTTGGCTGTGTTGCCAAGGAAAAGCAGGAAAACAGATGGGAGGAACTCTCACCTGCCAACTCACAACAGTGGCATTCACACTTCTTACTGGCAATACTTAACAGGGTAAGCTTTTCACCCATACTTCTCAATTACGAAATAAAAATTTAAATATATGACAATATAAAATGAACCATGAGTGATTTCTGGTTGTTCTATTACTGAAGAGTATTGGGGCCACTTAAAAAAATTAACAAAGAATTCTGACTTTATTCCTGAGAAAAGAGGCAGAATTATTTTTCTTTTTTCCTCAAGTGACCACAATACTCTTATTTTTACACAGGCTTTGTTATTAAAAAACGTCTATTTGTACTTTAATGACTCGTTTTCAGTTGCATAATTTAGGACATTGTCATTATGCAAATAAAATCAGTGCAACCTCTCTTTTTCTGTCTTTCTGTGTTTTTTTTTCTTTTTCACAGAAATTTTATGTTAATTTTATCTCACACAGCAACAATGGTTGCAGAAATTGTCTTCATCAACTGATGTAAAAAAATCACTTCTTTCAATTTGTTCTTAATACATACCATATTTAGGGAAGGGGGTTTGAACATCTTTTATAGGTGAATATGGCCCTGCCCCCACCTTAGTAGAAGCACCCAGCTTGAAAAAATAACGAGTGCCACTGCACAAACCATGGACCTCCACACTGGTAATGCCCCCTGAGAAAGAGTGATACAGATTTTTAAAATAGGATTAAGAATTATATTAATTAAACATTTTAAATATTAAGAATGGTATGATATTTCTACCATATGACCTACCATTCTGAGAGACATTTTTCCACAGCTGCTCAGGCTCGCTGATGTTGCCGCTGTACAAAATCCTGTAGCTGATTATAATACCATTTGGCTCCAATGGAGGGCGCCAGCTTGCCAGCACAGAGGAGGAGTCCAAAGCACTCAGGTGCAGTTCCTCCGGAGGTGAAGAGGGTCCTGATTGAGAAATGAGGACTGGGTGAGTAATTACAGCCTAGAAATTACCACTAGCAGCTGGAATATGTGTATTGTCTTTGTGGGGGATTTGACATGTGTGTCACGGCCATCTGCATCCTCATGTCACAGCCACCTGGGTATAAGAGAAGGGTACAAGCAGGGCAATGGAAAATGGCAAAATCTCAGGTGATGACACAAAAGAGTGAAGAGAGCGTGGGGTGAGATGCACTAATAATGCCATTAAAAACCACCAACCTCACCCGAGTGACAAAACTGAGTTGCTGACCAACATAAAAGTCACTCCTGCACCTGCGTGCTTAATGTCAGCAAAGTAATCAGCAAATGCTACCAACTAATTATTACTATGTTCGCTGGCCACTGGCCAGCCAAACCAGCTTTCACATTAGTGAGCTCATAATCACCTGCATACAAACACACTTTCAGAAGCCACCAACAGAATCTGAGGACTTCAAAAAGCAAAAAGTGAGCATTTTCACTCTGGTAGATGATGCATATGCTTAATAGAATGAAACAAAACTTGTTTTATCAGCAATTAAGATGCTAAATTATAAATAGTGAAGAAAAAGTAAATATCAAACCTTCAAGACCCATGATAACAAACTATGTTTGCTGCTGTGTCCATTCCTTCTCTCCATGAAACACATTTATTAAAAGCACCTATCTGCATTATCGGTACACCTCTCTATGCTTGGTGAGGTCTAATTGCTTCTTGAGTAACTGGCCACTCAAAAGAACTACAATATGGTTACAATAAGGACATACAGCAAATTGCTGCTCAGTGGATACTCACGGTCAGACAGAGTGGACTCCTCCACGGTACCACTGAAGGGTCCAACCACATCCACTCCATTAGACTGCACCGCTAGCTCATAGCGGGTGAAAGGCTTAAGTCCTCCAAGCAAGATGTCCTGAACAGTACTGCAACACACACGCACGAGCCATGTTTTAATGTATGATTCATGTATGAGACAATTCAAAATGCTTTACATAAAAACAACAAAAACATTAGAGATGTTGTAAAGAAGAAAAAAACAGCAATAAATCACAAAATAATCAATTAAAAGAAAGTCAGTTAAAAGTTATTGTGCAGATTTCATTTTTAGGTGCATGAGAAAAAATAAGTTTTTAATCTGAATTTAAATGTTTCTACATTTGGTGAATGTTTTATCTCTACTGGCAGTTTGTTCAACTTGTTTTCAGCATAACTAAATGCTGCTTCTCCATGTTTAGTCTGGACTCTGGTCTGGACCAGTTGACCTCAGTCTTTGGATCTAAGAGTTCTGCTTGGTTTATATTCTCTGAACATATCACAGATGTTTTGGAATTTATAAACAATCAGCAGGGTTTTAACATCTGTCTTATAACTGACTGGAAACCATTGTAAAGATTTTAAAACTGGTGGGATGTGTTCAGATCTCTTAGTTCTAGTTAAAGCTCTAGCAGTAGCATCTGGATAAGCCGCAGATGTTTTATGCTCTTTTGGGGAACATTAATTAATAACATTAATTAATTACATTAATCCAGTCTACTGGAGATGAAAGCATGGATGAGTTTCTCCCGGTTTTACTGGGAGACTAAACCTTTAATTCTGTTGATGTTTCTGAGTTGCTTAAAAGTTTCTTAGTTACGGCTTTGATATGGCTGCTGAAAGTCAGAACTGAGTCTATCAGCACTCCAAGGTTAAAGTCGGTTGTTAGTTTTAAGAGTCTGATTCTCCGGGTGTTATATCATCTTTAATAGTTCACAAAAACAAAAACAAACAAAAAAAAAAAAAACAAAAAAAAAAAAAAACGCAGTGGCAGCCAATAAGACTATGATCAAAACTTTCTTTAAAGTTATGCCGTGGCGTTAGCTTGGCCACCGGACCTACTGCTTTGACAGGAGAACTCACTGATTTGTTTGGTGCATTATGGATAACGTTTAAAGGGGGACTATCACAAGCCAACAAAAAAAAATTACAGTAAACACTGACCTCTACCAGTCAAGATTTCGTTACTGTTTTGCCGATTCGCTTCTGACATTTGCCATATAAAAAAATAATTTTGAAATTTTCTCGCATATTATGGGCGCCGCCATGTTTTGCACGGTCACAGGACATGTTCACAGGGCACAATCTTGTGCAATCAAAGTTGTGACGTCACTTGAGGACAAATCATCAACAACAGTGGCCGCAACTAAAGCTGATTCGAGTCAGTTCTCTGATGAAGACAGGGAAGTTTTTGAAGATGTGGGGAATTTGGGCCTTAGCCATTTATGTACGAACTGGAATATTCAGAGGGGGTGAACCAGAGTGAGGAGAATCAAGTAACAGCGTCGATGAGAGAGAGGAAGCCCAGGATGAAGAAGTTGGACGGGATGCTTGGAGGCTTAGACAGACATTGTGGCATGCGGCATTTGTGGTCCGATGCTGACTGGCCGCGATAGTCACTGTTGTAAAGAGCTGGTCATTTTGGAAGACAACAGGGAAGATGGAGGTAAGAATATTGTTTATATAATATTGCCCGTTTCACACTTGCTCTTTTTCATCCTCATGTCTGAAAGATACAGTTCTGTGACCCGCTTCAAGACCTAGTACAATGTCCGCTAAATTACCGGGTAGACACTTACTTTTAAGTGACTTTAGCTTCTTATTAACTTACACTTAAGTAACACTATGGTTTATGCCATATCTTTTACCGCCAGCTCGCATGTAAACAGCAACAATCAATATGTCTATAAGTTCCCTGATATACCTGATCGCCTCGTGAATAAAGTGAAAGTAGATTTGGATGTTCGGTTTCATCATGTGGAACCACTGCCTGCTGATAATCTAAAACCGCTCTAACATGGCTCTTTTAGATATGACTTTCACAGCAACAGATGCGCTGTTTTAACAGTCATATATATCACAATTAATACCAAACAGTGATAAGACTTCTCCCAGATAACTTATTTTCCTTCTATTTTCAACAACCAACAGCATACCATTAAATGCACTTTGCGGCATGGTGTCCCTGAGCGACGTATTCCCATAACGTGATCGGCAAGGATAGCTTCTGTCATAAGGGGGCGCTGCATGTCAGAAAGGGTAAAATTGCAGGAAAATGGCGGCATCCATCAGTGGTTCCACAGCCGTGGTTTATTTCAGCCTCTTCACACACTGCACGAGCCTGCTATTGACAGGACGTCTTTCTTCACCACCAAGGAACAAGTTATCGCTGTAAGTTGTCTGGTGATAGTCCTCCTTTAATTATTCTGATATTTGAGATCTTTAATCATTTTCTTATCTCCAGTTCTTTGCTTCTGTAAGTTGGGGAAGCACCATTGGACCCAGAAACACCAACAGACAGAACAAACATCTAAAGAAAGCTGTCAGGTGCAAACTAGACTGAAACTGTGGTGGCGAAGAGATCAAGGAACATACTGTTCTCCCTCATGGATAACCGCAACTATCCTCTCCGCCACACACTGGTGACATAGCAGAGCTTTCTTTTGTGATCTCATTGTACTTATTTTCTCCTATTTTGGGATTGTCTAATGTTTTTTTTTCACATTGGTCATTGCTCACTTGTCTCCTAAATGTCTGAAATTCTTTGAGTTATTTTTCAAAATTATTCTTTTACGCCGTGGATTTGTATGTGCTGTAATAGATTTGCATATTTAGTGTATTAATGTATTAATAGATATGTGTGTTTTGTCTGCAGTTTTATTCTGCTTTTAGTTAGTCACTGTTTGCCTCAATATTTGCTGCTGCAAACAAATTCCCAAATGATCTCTTTCTCTCTCTGGCTCACTGCCTACCTATGTATTATGTTACATTTTAAACAGTAACTTATTTGTAGAGTTAGGGTTATGGTATAACATACTTTTCATAAAACAGTAAACTTACAGAGTTGAAAATATAAAAAATTATATTATGCTTAGGTGTTGTAGTTGTACCTTAAGAACTTCAAACTCACACTAACTGCAACAAATATTCTGATTAAGAAAAGGAAAACTGTCAAAATGAAAAGTTCTTTTTTTCTCTGTAACAAAAAACTAAAAGGCTCCAGTAGAGCAGAACAGTAAAAACACTTCTTAGTTCAGTAATTTGATGGAGAAAAATCCTTCTCTGTAAATAGTATTTTATTATTAATATTTCTTTCTTCGATGTTCAAAATATACAGAAGAAAACATGTAAAGTGGTTTAGTGCTATAACTCATGAGTTATTCTAAATTAAACCGGTAACTGTCAATTTTACCCTCAATGTATAATGGATCCAACACACAGACGTGTCAAACGACAGCAACGGGCAAAAGTAATCGCCATCCAGGTGAAACCTAACGCATGGGACATGACAAAACAGCAGCAACGGTAGTAGTGTCGCACATCACGATCTCAGATCACTTATCTCTGAGAAATGTGATTTGTTACGATACTGTTCCATAGGAAATTAATGGAGAAGGAGCGATATGCCCCCACCCCCCTCCCCCATCCATGGGACAAGCTCATTACATTTAGGACATTCATACCTGGTGTGATAGGAGACTAAAGATGCGTTGGTGGTCCCCGCTGGGCTGCATCGCACTGTGTAGTTGATAATGCGAACGTTGCTGAATCGTGGTTTTTCCCAGCGGAGCCAGATGGAGGTGGAACTGTTGGCTGTTGCTTGGATGCTGCTCGGCGGCATTGGAGGTGGGTGCCTGGGAGGCAACGGTGCTGTAAGACAAATACATATTAGTTCCCCCTAATCGTAGAGAAATGAATACTGTTTGTCATGCAGGTCGACATAAAAAACATACTGTATTCGTGCATTTGATACAATTTTTCTGAAATTAAATTGAGTCATCTTACTTTCATCATGGGCTCTTTCTGTTCTTCCCTTCCACACTACAGCTGCTCCATCGGTCTGCTTGTAGAATGCCCAAACCCTCACCTCATACTGCCGGTCAGGAACTGATGCAAACACAAAAAACCAGAAGAGAATTTGTTTAGATGTGCCTTTATCCTAAAACGCACACACAACAAAGATGCCTACACGCCTTAAACCAAATGCTTTATTGAATTGCTATTTGTAATGTAAATCTTTCCCCGAGAGGCATCTGTCTTTCATGCAGGTTGCAATACAAAGTTTTATGTCAAAGGCAAAGTCAAAACAGCATTTACTTGCTCTAAATCTAAAAGACAATTTGTATTTTTGGAGAAGTCTCCCAACAACTTACCCAGCCCAGTGAGCAGATGATACCTTGCCCTCTTACGGAGTCGGTATTCTTGTCTTTTCTGGTTGGTCAAATCATCAGCCTCCACCTCTCGATAAGACAGCTTGTAACCAGTGATCAATGTATGATTTGGTGAGGAATGCCACGTCACATTGAGAGTATTAACTCTGGCTCTGACTCGCAGATCAGTGGGTGCAAAAATCACTAGAAAATGTACAAAAAGTAAAAAAAAAAAAGAAATAAATCAAATCTGTAGGATTGACCACAATCTACTTAACGTCACCACGGCTTCTTTTGAAACTATTTGGTTGTGGTGACTGCATCCAAATATAAAAGGACATCTTATTTTTGTCTGCTGATCTGATCGTGAAAAAGTTTGAACCACCACTCATTTATTGGACTGACGGTTTTTACTGATCCAGGCTGATCAGCTGACGTGTTTACATGACACATTTTTATTCTGATTGGACTGATCAGATTGGATCAATTGTGCTCCGTGTGAAAATAGCAAATTTTAGCTCCACTATTGGAATAAATGATTGCTTTTAAGCAGAAAATTAAAATCTGGAAAGTGTTTAGGTTTAAAAGGTTTCCGTTTTCTGTTGCCTTCAATGCATCATGCAGCATTATTATTGCATAACCCATATGAACCCTGGAAAAGGTTAAGTTTCTTTCTTACCCATGCTGTGATTATTATGGTTATAGTGGGCTAATGTTTGATGCTGGACCCACTCAGAGGGAACGCCGAAGCCCACTGCTGTTCCAGCTGCTATCCTCAGTCGGTAAACCTGGTTGGGCTGGAGCTCTCTGAGGGTGAATTGAGTCTCGTTCCCCCTCACCTCTACAGAGAATACAGAGTCTGCTATGGACACACACAAACACATCCGTGTTGACAAATATAATAATCCAGTGTGTAACTCTTCAGATGTACTGTGAGATACTGCACAGAACTGATGGTTTAACAGATAATTTCAATCATAGAAATAAGACATTTCTGCAGTGATTGACATATACTGCTTTGTCTAAGGAAAAACCTCTCATGAAAACAGGCTCTGTTCAGGGCCGGCTTGACATATGTGATCAGAGCAGCCAGAATAAATACTGTTGTTCTTATGTAGAGTAAAAGTTAAAGTTAACTAAACCAATGTCTAAGTCTTGATCCTCTTAAACTGCAACAAACTATTTTGAGAGGGAAAAAATGTGAGCAAAACAACAGAAACAAAATCTAATTCGCTGTAAAATGATTTATGGTAGAGGAAAAAAAACATTGAAGAACAATAATAAAATTAATAAACTAATAAAATAACATAATTCTGAGAAAGACACAAACAAAGATATACATTTTATATTCCTCATAATTGTTCTTTTCTATGCATACCTTCAGTGTAGACATTAATGTCACACTGATAGCAAGTGATGTCTGCTCACCCCGATCCAGTGTGCTGTACTCAATGCGGTAGCGGGTAATAGCTCCTCGACTATGCTGTGACGACAATGGATGCCACATCAGCCGGATTTCAGTAGCGGACGGGCTGGCTATGGACAGCTGAGGAGGTTCACTCGGCACTACAGGAAGGAAAAAAGTGACATATAGAACTGTGTGTTGATGTATTTTCTTACTCTGCCAGCACAATTACTGGATAGTCATTTACAACAGTTTCTCCAACTATCTCATATTAAGTACCCACAACTATGCGTCTTAGCTACTGACTGCTGTAATATGAAACAAACTATAGAAAGAAACTATATGTGTTAGAATAAATAGAAGAAAGGAAGCATAGCTGGACCTCCAGTGAGATATTACTGCTGCTTTTTATATTACCAGTGTAAAAGAGTTGATTCAAGAGTTCCTAAAGTACTGAGAAGTTACACAGTTTGGAAGTTAAGATTTATTTTCACTGTGAACCTTTATTTGTTTGAGCAGGTCTGCTTTATATGTGCAATACGTTTATTACTTACCATCCTCCAGCATGTCTACAGTAACCCGCAGAGATGGACTGCTGGCACCCATGAGAGAGTAAGCCACCACATAGAAAGTGTACGCAGTATGCGGGAGAAGCTCTTTGAAGAGATACTCTGTAGTGTCATTATTCACTGCAAACTGATAATCATCATTATCAGAACCTGAAAAGAATGAAAGTATTTAGAGCAATATAATTTTCTTTTTAGGACCTGAGAAAAATATACAAATGTGGACCATTTACAGGAAACCGGTACAAAAGGGACTGACCTGCAGCTCGCTGGCAGTGTACAGAGTAGCCAATGATTTGGTCATGATTGTACTCAGGTTTCTCCCAGACAAGCAGGGCCGTTGTGCTGGAGTAGGGTGTAGCAGACACATGGCGAGGAGGGCTGGGAAGACCTTCCCTCACAATGACTGTCAGTTTGGCAGTGGCACAGGCTGTACCAAGCCCATTGTCAGCTATGCACTGGTAGTACCCCCCATCCTCCAGAGCCAGCTGGTTGATGAGCAGGACTCCAGGGCTTTGAGTCTTCACCCGTCTGAATGACTTGATAGGTCGGCCATTTTTCAGCCAGTGCAGGACTGGAAAAGGTTCCCCAGAACTGTTGCACAGAAATCTGGCGGTATTTCCTCGGGATAAGGACACTGTCTCTGGGGGCTGAACAATCACTGGAGGGGCTATCAGGAGTTGGAAGCAAAACTTTAACTTATTCACTATTTAGGTTCTAGCTGAGAAACATCTGAGTGTGTATTATTAACCTTCAGAACAAACAACAAGCATAGTGCACACAAGAGAAGAAGAAATCACTTTCATCTTCTGTAATTATCTGGAATATTGCATCATAGACTTACATAAGTACACACAAACTTTTATATGCATTAGTGGTTATCCTTTTTTAAAAAATATTTTTATATTCACATTTCCCCTACTCATGTCTTCTAAATGTCAATCAGAAAAAAACCTAAAAATTGACTACTGTGTTGAGGTAGCATTTCCTACCCAGCTATTATGTGCTGGTCTATGGGAAATCTTAAACATTCTTATGGGCTCAGTCTGCAATAAATGACTCTGCTTATGGGCCATGATTAAAACTTCTGTGGAGTATATTAACCAGACCTTTTCGAGTAATTGGAAGAAAGCTTTAATGTCTGATACTTTCTCTCTGTGTCAGTGATACAATAAATAGAAGAGCTCAGCTTTCTACGATGCTTCCTTTTCCTCCTCATCTCATTCATTCTCCTTCTTCTCCCTGAATAATCAGGAGGGGGGTGGGGTTGCTGATTAATTCTCCTTGAAACTTCATGTTTCATTGTAGCTGCGACACTCACTAGTCTTTGCCCTTCCTCTGAGAAGGGCTTCATGCTGTTGAACTGACTTGAACTATTATTGAATTGTGGGAAGTTTTGGTGTCTTGTCTAAATCAATGTAATTGATCTCCTCCAGTTGCCAACTTAGTGTTCCAGCTCGGTGTTTATTGACTGGTGTGGTGCATATGCTGATGAATCAGTGAATCATATTACAGCTAATGGTTGGCTTTGTGACCCCTTTGCACTACACGGGGTAAATAGTAGTTAGTATAGGAATTTTCAGTAACTAAGCTGAAGAAAACAGATTTAATGGCAAACTAGTGTACAACTTACAATGTTATATGCATAGACTGGGATAACATTAACCCCTGAAGATCCTTCAAGTTTTTTTTAGATTTTCTTAGATCTTACTGGACCCTTGCTAGTATAACAGAACTATGTTGTTGTTGTATCATCTGGTACTGTAGAACAGTATGGCTCCAAAGATAAACTGCAGTGGTGAATTGTCTGATTCACCAATTGTGGTGAATCAGTGTTTACTGTATCTACAGTAATGACTGACATGGTATATATCATTTAAATGTCTAGAATCACAGTTTTCCAAGTATTGCATAACATGTAGGTTCTTGATAGGTAGACTATATAATACACATTTATTTATCATGTCCACCCACAGGAGAGCAGGTACTAACTAAAATGTAAACATTTCATGGCATTAGTGTTCCAGATAGGTAGAACTGTTCTTCGTAGGACAGCTCATATGTCTTTGTACTGTTATAAATGCAAGGATAGCATTGGCTCTTACCAGGCACATGTAGCTCCGCAGCAGCAATGACAAACTCTCTGGTCTTGGGCTTGTTGGCTCGACAGACATAGATTCCAGCATGGTGACGTCTCGTGTCCCTAATCACCAGGTTTGTTGCAAGGACCACCACATCAGTAGCAATGGGCTTCCCATCTGATCAAAGGAGGAAATGATGGCGAGTTTAAGGTGATATAAAAATGAAGGGGTAAAAAAAAGGGGGGATTAAGAAGTGTTGGGCTTTTCTATTTTCTTTTCTTTTTAGCCTTTTAAATGCCTGGAAAAAGGAGCTGTGACGAGCTGGTTATCTGATGTGTAAGCCCCCAAACTGACCAACAGGTGGCTCTGTGACTTTTCAGTCTAGGTATACTAAAACGTCTGCACTAGTACACACCAAGGCAAAGATGAGATTCTCTCACTGTTCACTGTATAGACCTTATTTAATTTGTCTACCATTTTGGGATGTGAGGATTTTCTTATTATGACCAATCAATAAATGTGAAGCACACTTAAAAACATGCTGACTAATCAGACAGCAGCTATTGTGCAGTTCGGGTGAGCCGGTTATAGAACCGTCTAACAGAAATTCGACTAATGAGATGCAGCATGAAGAAGAATATCTGACATCATCTGACTTCATTCCCACTAAGACTTTACAGAGTGTGTGTATGTATTTTTGTGCCAAAAGTATATAAAAGAATCCAAATTACAATTATTGCAGGTAACTAGAGAAAATTAGAAACTTATTTTTTTTAAATTAGGTGGCTTAGAGGCCCAGAAAGTGTTTCTTTTTGAGTCTTACCTTGTCTGCTCCAGGACACCAGTGGTTTCGGCTGGCCTTGTGCCATACACTCCATCACAGCAGGATGGCCAAGCACGACTGTGGCGTTCTGAGGTGGTGCAACAATCACAACTGGGTTCAGGGCATCATTAGAGCCTTAAACAACAATTAAAGAGTTGTCTTTAGTGTTATACTGTTGACCACAAGCACATTAGTGTGGGAAATGTAGAGTTAAACTGACCAGATCTCTGACTTCCAATCTGATGCGATGGTTTTATCGATCAGAGAAAACACTGAACTTAGACCTCTAACAGATCAATATGCACTGCATTTTGCTTGCAACTACTGTTTCATACAGAGACCTTGGGTTTTTAAAGTGAAATTTGTATACGCTTTTCAAGTAAACAGGAATTAGAGAGTATTTGTGGAAGTGCATTTGCATTAGCGATAAAACACATTATAACGGTGTCTTTAGCTGACTTTGTGGCATGTGATGAAAGCTTGATTAGTTCTTATTAAACAATGATTGTGATACCCGACTCCAATAGAAAAATTCTGAGTAAAGCACTCTGACTTATGGGTATATGTGAGGAAAAAGAAGGAAGGACCTTGATCACAAATATTATTTACAGTTAGTGGTGCACACTTGACAAGATGCTTTATTAACAAGTTGCAGACATGCTGTATGAGTTATGACTGCTTTACAGCAATAGGAGAGGCTACTAGATGTTTAAGCCATGTCTAACTGCATCAAGACATATTTGAAAATAAAGCAGGAAATAAAAATGCTTTTGTAAGACATAAAGCTAAATTGCATTGTTGTTTTGTTGGATGGCTTTGATCAGAGAACTGAGGAATACTCCTCTCTTTAAAGATCTCATTCAAAAGGTATCCTTTATAGGTTGAATGCAAACTCATTTCTAGAGAATGTATTAGTCTCTGAGGTGTTGATGGTGGGAGCAGGAGCATCAGCTTATAAGCAAACAATGTCAGCAAAGCAGGCTGGTGTTCAATAAGCATAATATAAATGAATCATTGCAACTAATACAGCAAATACACAGGGATTTAAACTGTTTTGTAGTCAGGGTGAGCTTTTAAAGAAGTGAAAATGATGGGGGAAGCATACATTTAAAAAAAAAAGATAAATCAAAAACATTCAAAACGTATGTGGAAAACCAGCTGAATGTTTCCAAGGTTTACCATCTTGAGTAGGTTAAATAATTAGATTTAATATAGTGTCTAAAAAACTAACCAAACAAACGATAAAAAACTAACTATAGAGTTAAACACATAAAACAACTTCAGTGATGCCATCTCTTTTTTTTTTGGAAGCACATACTTGTACACATGATAGAATCTCTATTCAGTGGCAGCTGATAATTTGCCGTGTGTTCTGCATGAGTTATTCCTACAGCTGCAGAGTAAAGACATAACTAGTTTCTAAGTGTATTGCCAACAAAAAGCCTTTTGAGCTATCACTTAAATGTATTCTACTTAGATGAGTAACCTTCACTATGTAGAATAATGTAAGTACAGTACAAAACATTTTCACTGTAAATACCTTGAGACATATACTATCAAGGTTATTTCACATTACACAATTAAATAAAGCCAACAATTGCTCCATTATTAATGTGTAACTTTCAAAAGTAAGACCTAACTGAAAAATGATCCCTGTAGTTACACACAACCATTACTCAAATAGATCGGAAGCTGACACATTTTCCCTCGGAAGAGCTGCTTTTCTATCAAGAGGTGCTTAAACCCACATTAGACACTGGACTGCCAGCCCCCAGCTGTACCTGCCCGCCTACTATCAAGCGTCACAACAGATCTCACCTGCAGTGACAGTCAGCCTGGCTTCATCACTGATGTCCTTTCTGGCAGAATTGGTTGCGATACAGCGGTAGACGCCCTCATCCGCTTTGGTCACTTCCAGAATTTGGAGCACCCCATTAGGAAGGGAAATAAATCTGTGTGGCACGGAGGAGGAAAGCAAAGAAGAAGTGTAAAAAAAATAAGTTGTATAGGAGAACATACAAAGAAGTCTCCCACTAGGTATAAAACATCTAGCAAATGGACTTTACTGTGTTCCTGGTAGTTGGTCCTATAGAAGCTGCACACAACACATTGTCACAACACATTCTGATAGTAACTAGAAATCGGAGGTATCAGCTAGGGGTTTATTCCCGAACACCCCCAATCTTCAATTTCCCCAAAACTTGAATACATGTACAAATATAGAAACATTAAGGTATTATGTCATGATGTGATACATCTTCAGGTCATGACGTTTCATTTGCTCTTGATTTGAGATAAATCAGATGAATAAGTTTAAGAAATATGGCCAAAATTGTTTTCAGGTTTAAGCGCCCCTAGTGGCCTAGTTGCTCAAAATCAAATCAGTTAATCCTCTCTATGATACCAATGCATATGCACAACATGAACACTCTAAGCTGAATATTGTTCAAGTTATAGCATTAACACGAAGAATCTGTGGCAGATGCAGCGATTGGGGTGAAATCATAATATCCCCGATACTCCGTTTGGGAATATAAATACTAGCTAAAGAGCTCTAGAAGTGATGGAAACACAAAAGACTTGTTTTCTGGTCAGTTCTTCACATATTCAAAGACAACAAACTCATCTGTTACTTTTTTATTATGTAAGACTAACAATTCAACCAAAATTAGACCATTGGTGGCTTTTCAGAATGGGAACAGGTTGATAGGAAATAAAAGAGAGAAAGAGAGAGAGAGCAAGAGAGAGAGGATGAAGAAAGACTGTGAACGAGAAAAACGAAAAATAGAAAAGACATAATAGGAGGAAAACGGCAAACGATGAATATGGAGAAAATTGGGATGGAACATTTACAGAAATGGAGAAGGTTTGGGATAATAGCCCCCTAATAACTGATGGTCAGACAGAGAAAAGATATGTTAAAGCAGGAGAGTACAAAGAAAAACCAGTGGTGCAGCAGCCACCCTTAGCTTAGATTTTGTACTGGGTCACTAAAAGCATCGAGGCGGGGGGACCATATGCTTTCAATAAGACTTGCTAAACAGCAGGTCATGCTGGGCTGTAGTTGCTATTAGCTCTGTACAATTAGGCTGCAAACAAATTCCAGAGCAACTAGGGCCATAGTAATATCTTATTATTGTTAAGCAGCCCAATAAAACATTGTGAGAGAACTAAGAGGAGATTTATATGCATACTTATACATTTATATATTTCCAATAAAACAGAAGGCTGCCATTAAATGATTTGTTTCAAGAGCTGGGGTATTGTTTAGTGTGCCCTTTATTGATTGGTGAAAACAATGAAAGTAAAACGAGATTATTAAATTACTGAGCCAGCTTTTTTAGTTTGCATAGTTTTTTGTTCCTTCTATGCAGGCAACAACAAAACATAACCTACTAATAATATGTGTAATGATCTTATTAAATAGTATATTTGGTGTTGTTTACAAGATATGCATTTTGTTTGACTATAGAATAACATATGCCTTGGTTTAATGTGTTTCATGACATGACTAGAAAGTTATATTATTTTTTTGGTTCAGGTTGTAATATATCTTTTGCATCCAGTGTAATTATTCCCTTATCATACGAGCTGGGTGGCAAAAGGGTTACATATGTGTGAGAGAAATAATAAGAACAATGTCATTCAGTAGTACTACTATGTTTTACCAGGAAAACAGTTGTGCATTTAAAGAAAAAGATAATTAAAATACCAAACTTTGACTACTAAAAAAGTTTTCTGACTTGTCTTTTAATGAACTCAGCCTCAGACAGCATGGGGGCATATAAAAGTCTGCTCCACTTGTAGTCAACAGAATCTCTGTATTTTCACTCCAGTCTGCTGTTCCCAGTTTCTTCTTTATTGTTGCATACCTGGAAATGGGAAATTATTTGGAAATTTTCCAACAGAGGTTGCTGCTGGCCTTTAATGATTGACTCATAGGTTCATGCTTTCACCAAAACCTCCAGCATTGCGGGGTTAAACAAGTCCACCTTAAAAGTCCAAAGACATTTTTCACTGAAAGTGGAATCACAAATTAAAGTAACAGCACCAAGTTGAATGGTATAAATTAGTTAATTAATTGGTAAATTTTGGGTCTTTTAAGGATGCAATTTCACTTTGAAACTTGCATATAAACTGGAAACAGACTGTGGCACCATTATCTTTTATATTATTATCTATATCTATATTATTATCTATATTCTATTACAGTGAAGTTCGACACTGTTGAGGTGGACACTCAAGTTTATTAAGGCTCTTACCTTTGTGCAGGTGTGAATAACACTGCTGTGTTATTTATGCCTGCCATGCCACATCAAATGCAGCTCTCTGCAAGCATGCATGTAAACAATCTGTTGATGAACTTGTGTTGTTTTCCATCCACTAATCTCTCATTACAAGAGCTATTTCTACAGCACTGTCTAAGATATGGGAAAGGTATGGCTGTGAGCATTCACTTATTAAAGAGAAAATACTAAATTCTGTGTTTCTTTACATCAATCATACTGAAATACTGCAAGAAGAAACAATACCACAACAGAACATGAGGTTAGGTTACCTTGTCTCATGGGGTACAGGTACTTTGTCCTTCTCCCAGGTTATGACAGGTGTGGGTACGCCCTCTATTTGACACTCAAAGCGTGCAGCTCCCCCAGTGGACACTGTTTGTGGTGACGGCTCCTGATGGAAGCCAGACAGACCTGAGGGTGGAGAAGTGATTAGCAGGTCATTGATAAAAGCAAACTTGCCTTTGGAGAGAAACAGTCCAGCAGAGAAAAATGGTGTCTACTGCTAATGCACTGAACAGAAAAATCTTTTACTTTTGAGGGAAGTCAAGTACTCAATAAGACAGGTAGCAGAACCAATGTGCTTGAAGTAAAATGTGTTTTATGCTGTGAGTTTTTGTTAAAAAAAGGAACTAACTCTACCAATTACTCCGTTCATAACATGTCTATTTCATGTCACATAGCATGTGTTGGTAAATGAATAATCCCTCTGAAGCTTGATGTTTTATAGCTTCAGGTTTTTATTCGGATTCAATTTTCATTCCAGAATTTTCTTTATTAAAATCTAATTACGCTGTAATGTCTTGATTATCAGAAACGTGTTTCTTTTCATTTCCTTATTTTATTCATTTTTCTTTTCATTTCTCCACCTAGGTACGCTCTTGGCAAGGCTCCAGTGTTTTTTACACATTCACAAACAAGGGAATTGTTGCTTCTGTAGTAAAGCTGAGCACCAGAGGGCAGCAAGGAGTGGTGTGTGAGGGGCCTCTAACCCCTAACCCCAACTGGCTGTTGGAGGAGAAAACTGAACAGGCCAAGTGTCCCAGACACTACCTGTAGCCCTGTCTGAGTAATGGTGGGTGGGGGTAGATGAAAGAAAGACGGCATAGGCAGAAAAAAAAATACAAAGTAAGGAAACTGCAGAAAAGCATGGACTGCTAACCCTAATTAGGAGAAGTGGGCTACCAAATAGTTTGCAGTTACATTTGTCACATAAAAGATTTACATGCAACATTTGTGTTGAGTGAAAAGTAACAATGAATAAACAAATATATCCAAATGCCAAACACACACATACACAAACAACCACACACACTCAAATGGATGCCTTGTAATATTATCTGTCCCAATGTCCTTCCACTTGAATTGAATTGCAGTTGACATATCTTTCTTTATTTTTCAGGTTTTTTTCTAGAACCATAGAGCTCAATGTTTAAATATTTGATTATTGATCAAGTTGGAACTTTTTCTAAAAGTAAACTAACTTTGTTTGTTCTCTTTTATGTGATTAAAAGAGAGATACATCCTGAAACCAGTGTGGGAACAGAGGGCATCATGATGCTGGAGACCTGGCTAATTCTTATTTTTAAATACAGTAAAAACTATGGTTCCGGCTAGCTGTTTGGTTTCCTGAGTTGCAAATAGAGCAGATGCAATTCATAAAAAATATAGCTATTTTTCCGCTCAAAACAAAACAAAATACATAAAAAAGTTATATAGTAGGTTCTTCATATCTCAGCCACTCCAAAGTCCATGTTCCTTTTGTCTTTCTTGTGTAACAGCTATTTTAACCGTGCACTGTTATCATGTGACATCTACACTCACCTGTGATGTTAAGTCGCATTTGTAGACTAATTAGACAGAAAACAGTCCCATTTCTGAAATTAAGAAAGTTGTCACCATAAATATACTTAAAATTCAGATTGAAAAAATGTTGATGTTAATAAAACCATCATAGAACATTGGATCCATTTCAATAGAAAAGCAGCTTAAAATGACTAAAGCAACCGACCATTCTTCTTGTTCAGCTGCGTCTCAGTGATGGATATGAAATTCTGGACATAAAACGCATGTTTCCGGGTTCATCTCCCTGGGAGAGTTTACAAAGGCTGCTTTTACTCTGTTTTTTATGGTGGATGAAGCCACATATTTTCTGCTGGTTGGAGTATAAAGGTAGTGCATACATACACACACACACGTCTGTGTCAGGTCAGAGCTCTGATGTGTTGTGCAATAGAGAAAGCAGAGAAATTGCATACTGTGCTGTGAATAAGATAAATCACATCAGAGCATTTAATGTTTACTACAAGCACAAAGTATAAACATCTTCAAGTGTTTTGGCCAAAAATTGCATCTTATAGTTGATAATATTTTCAGTGCTACCTGGTGGTTAAGGTCAAACGATGACATTTTGTACTTGTGCACATTAAATAAAAGTTGAAAGTCTGACCACTAAAGCTTGTGGTCAGACATTTGTGAAAGTTCTGATTCTGAACAACCAAACACTGCTAGGTTCTGATGCAGCTCTCTATATAAATGCTATGTCCTGGGAACCGAAGTTGTTCTGTATTAACCGATGGATGAGCAAGTTATCTTTGTCGTGTCTCTTTTTTTCAGTGACCCTTAGGGCGTTTTTCGACCAAAGAAGAACGGGTGATGGGGCTAGAGCCAGAGCTTAACTGGTTCAATTTGGCGGCTTCTAAAGATCTGGTTTTGTTTTCGGCTGACGGAGTCGGTTCTGCGTCATTACGTAATCTAACCATGTTTATCTGTGTAACCCCCCTCCCCTAACTTCGTCACATATGAGTAACACTTTCCAGATTCATTGTTGTTAGAGTGTTGAGCTTCCTGCACGGTATCGTCCACCATACACAGAGTCTGTTCCTCAGACTAATTCTGCTTGTTTTTATTGACAATTTCTTTGCTTTTATTAAGATGTTGGTCCATGTTTAAACTTTATTTGAGCCAGGTAACCCCGCTCCCAGCTGTGGACACAAACGGTTGAAACGGTTTGCAACTCTGGCCCACCAAAGAGTTGGGGCCTGGAATAAACCAGTTTTGAGAGCCATGAGCTGGAGTTTATGCAGTCGTAAACCAAAAACTTGTGCCAAGTCCCGCTCTCGTTCTGTACTAGCACTGGGACAAGGACAAGCACCAGCTTGGTTGAAAAACGCCCTCAGTGTGGAACAAGCTAATTAAAAAGTCCAACTCATTTGAGAAGTGTAGTAGGATGATCACAATCATTGAAGAATGTTGCAACCACCCTCCCCTCCCCAACTAGATCGAGACCCTATTGGGCTCTAGCAGACTTGTGAACTTTCACACTGGCTGGCAACCAGCATGGTGCCAATTCCTGAACAAAAAACAACATACTAAATCAAAACAAACTCTGCTCAAAACAGTGAAGAGTAATGAAGCAGTGAATTCAAGAAAGAATAAAACACCAGCCACCACTAAAGAAATAAAACAGAGTCCTACCTGTAAAGGTCAGGTTGCCTAATCTAAAGGTCCTATATTATGATATATTTGCCATCTCACAATCTATCCTATGCACATCTATGAGAATATTATGCATTTAGCAACATGCACCAAACTATAGTTTTGCCATACCATTCATTTTTTGCTGAGAGATTTCTAGCCGGAACTGTCAAAGCCTGAGTCTGTATTTCTCCTTCATGTGTAGTTGGTGTACAGTTACACGTGTTTCTGTTGAAGAAAGCGAAGCAGCAGCCACATACACACTTCCTGGATGAGATGGTGCACTAAAGTTATCAGGTAGTGGTGGGGGAGTCTCCACCCTGCCACATCGGAGCGGTGGTGTCAGTCGTTTGCTCTGTTTAAGCTAACCTCTTCTTTTTCTAAAACTAGAAAAAAAAGCATGGGTGAAAAATGAAACTACTTCCGGAATAGTTTTAAGGTACAATTGACACTAATAGAAGGTTAAAAGCTCATAAAAGTCCATTTTGCATAATGTGCGACCTTTAAGTCAAATAAACACTTAAATAATGAAATAAGTGTAACACCAGAATGTTGCCATGGAACCTATTTTACATTTGGTAGGCCATTTATGTAATTTTGACACCAAATTTGCTTGTTTGTTTGAAAAAAATATTCTGGGACACTGTAGTTTGTACTGGTTTAACTTTAATGGGCCATATACTTGCTAAGCGAAAGCAATTAAAACATTTTTATGTACAAGATGTTTTTCTATACATCAATTGTTGTAAACCTCTGTAGATTGCAGTAGACAGTTTATTCCAGGATGTATCCCACAAAATGTTGGAAATGGCAAAAATCTGGCCATCTGTGTGTCCCTGCTGTGATGAGAGGACAAAGTTTCTCAATGAGTACACAGAGATCGACACATGTTTTGTAACAGAAGCAAAGAGCATTTGATCCATTTCAGAAAAAAGACTTACATTAACTGCAAAGGGTAACAGCTTTGATGATTAACCCATACCACTTCAACTAATCACACATCACAAAATCCTGAATGCCAGATTACAGATAACCTGGGCTGCTGTCAGCTTGTTTGACACCGGCCCCACATGTCAAGACTAAAGCAACACGTGTACACAATACTTCTACCTCAGTGTTTAGTCTAGTGTGTGCCTTGATGCAAGTAGACAGGCTTCTTTTGTTTGCATTATTGGATCAGTGTGTATCTTGTCTAAGGCTGTGTGCATGTGGGGGTGAATGACAGCTGATAAGCAATAGTGCACAGCAGCAAATTTAAATGGAGGGAGGGTATGGGTTTGGGAGTTCACAGAAGACACTTTGCTCATGCTGTTATGGGACAATGGTGACTGACTGAGCCTCCACGTCTGCTCTGTCAAAGCATAATTATATTAGTCTTTTCCCAGGGCTCAGGCAGGGTCCCCTGGCCCACGTTAAAATTCCATGGCAGATTCATTTGGAGCCGTGTAGATCACCCTCTAAGTTGCAGAAAACCTGCTATCCTTCTGGGAAATTTTTCATTATAAGACTCCCATCTAAAGGTGACATACCAAGTTGCAGGAAACAAAAAATAAATAAATAAAAATATGTCTAATTGTTTCCTAGCAACAGGATCTTTTAACGGTAGTAAGAATTTCAGGCAGCTCATTGGGCATTAAACAATCTAAAGATAATGATAAGAATAAGCAAAATAAGAAGCTTTTATTGTTATTACAATTGTTATTTAAACAAGACAAACAAAAAACATGTAAACATAAACAGGATCAGGCAGACTGAGGCAGCAGCCACGTGCACAGTGCGCCATTCCATGTGATGTATACAAAGCTTCTGATACGTCTTTCTGCCTTTTATTATTCTTCTTTTCATGTACTTCTTTGTTTTTTGTTTTTTTCTTTTTGCTGCCCTTGACTTTACCCCAACTCTCTTTTTTGGTCCCTCTGTCTGTGCCCCACTCTTTGGCCCCATAGCTATCAGATTGCAGCCTTTTTCCCCTCCCCTAGTGCAAGCAGATATTTCCACCCGTGACCTCTTTGCTCTAAGGCTGAGTCACATTGTGAAAGCTCATCAAGCATACCCCCTGCTTCAACAGATACTTTTGAAATAACTTTTGGAGAGGAGTTCTGACACACGTGTGGGAATGCCTTTCAACTCTGCTACACCTGTCACTATGTTAACATTTTTGACATGAAAATGTTCTTTTAAGGTACACCTGAACACTACATTCTTACCTCATAATGGTATTTTTCAACACCACTGGTCCCTTTAACTGGCTTAGCATGCAGCTAAAATTGTTGAAACAAGTGAGAAAACAAGACGAAGCTCTCTAGGCACAAAGGAATATGTCAACTTTTCAGGTTTATGATAAAAGTTGTTCGAACAGATGGAAAAGACTTTAGAGAATTGGGAAATGATAAGATTAGCTTAAGCTGATTCATAAGGTTTCATTAAAAGCTGCATTTGATCCATTCTCATTATTTAGCTGTGAATGTGACTGATGCTTGTTGTGCCTTTTCTGGTATTTTCTGAGTGAGTTACAGACCAGAACACAGAAAATCTGCTTTTTTAAACTTGTATTTATAGTAGGATGAAAATCTAATTTGTTTTATTTTTGCCTTTCATGCACATTCAGCACACATATATTGTGACAGTTAAAATGGAGCAGGTGGCTCTCCTAATGTGTTTTCACAGATGTGATCTCTGCTATGTTGTCCCATCAGTCTCATTCCTATGTGTGAAGACACAGTAGGAAATGAGGATGTCCGCTCAATGTCAGCTTTAAAGTCATCTGGCTGCAGAATTCTTCATGCTGGTCATATCTACCTCGTAGCTTTTCACGTCTAGATTAATAAAACCACACACTAATGCATCGGTTACACACAACCAAACTCAAGGTCAGATTTAATGGTCTCAAAAGCTTTTCTTTTCACCATCTCTTCAGCCGCTTCAACCTTCCCACCATTCATCTAACTGCACCCCCACCTCTCCTTTAGTCCTTATTGTCCCTCAAACAAGAGAACCTCATAAATAGGGATGTGGCAGTGACAAAAGAAGGGGCATGCAGAGAGGATACTGTCTCATCTTACACAAAGCTAACAACTATATAAAGACCATCACTTAGGAGTGTGAGAAAAGAGAGACTTATTGGCAAGGTGATTTAAAGAAAGTACCTTTGACATCACATTGCTGTGTGTCTCATTGTGGATGTGTGTACAGAGTTGTGTATGGGCTACACGAGCCCACTAAACTTGTGAAATCCAACAGTGTATCGCTCATTTTGAATGATTTTAAGGTGAGACTTGGACTTCTGTATGCATTTTATCTTATTTAAGATGATTATTTTAAGAACAGACGACTTTATCTGATAGGTTGCATGGTGGTGTGGTGGTTAGGACTGCAGCCTCACAGCGAGAATGTCGCTGACTTGAACAAGTTGTTTTTCTGTGTGGTGTTCATCCCGTTTAGCATGGATTCTCTCCGGGTACTCTGGTTTCCTCTTCCCGTCCAAAGAGACATCTGTTAGGTTGACTGGTCATTCAAAAATTTTCCTTTGGAATGAACGTGTGTGTAACTGGTTGTTTATCTGTGTGTTGGCCCCGTGATGAACTGGTGACCCTTAAGTGGGATACAGATAATGGAGAAATGAGATTGAACTGATACTCCTCTCAGATATTTTCACACCAAAAGCTGTGTTTGTATGAGTAATGAACAACTGATCCAGTTATTTACTTTTTAGCTAAAAACATTGTCCACGGCAGAACGTGGTTATGAAGGTGTTTGTCTCTTTACATGCCACGTCTGTTTAATGCATTTCCTTATTTCTCCAGCTTGATCAGCTGTTCATCAAACTAACATGATAAACTTTGCTTCAGCAAAAAAATGCAGAAATGACAACTTTCAAATGTAATTCTTTTCTTAAATCAGGGCGGGTTTGGCGCAGGTGTAGTGTGGCCGTCTTCTTATTGGTGAGTCATGGGTTCGATTCCCAGTACATCTGATGTCTGCATGTCGAAGTGTCCTTGAGCAAGACACTGAACCCCGACTTTCTCCTGGTGGCCAGGCTAGCGCCGGTGTGCATGGCTGCTCTGCCGCCATCAGTGTGTGAATTTGTGTGTGAATGGGTGGATTGCAGGATCTGTAAAGCACTTTGGGCATCGAGAGATGAAAGTAAAGCGCTATATAAGTGAACGTCATTTACCATTTACCATTTAAATGTCCAACCAATCACACAATACTCAGCGCCCCCACTTGAGAGATGTTTAGAGAACAAGAAGCAAGATGATGAGAACTAAATTATGTCAGTTTCTTCTTGTGGCCTTGAGACTAAGAAAAAGTTCCCTCTTTTTGGAGAAGTCTCTGTTCACAATGACAACTTCTATTGTAAAAAAAAGCACCTGCAGGCTGAGCACAGCTCCAAGACCACAGTAATTCCACCAGTGCATCAACACTCCTCCATTATCAACTCAACTAAAGCTGCCACTCTGACAGAATTACATGCACTTTTGGCTGGTTCCATAGCAAAAGAGATTCACCCATCAACCCACCCATTTTTTAACGATAATAAAATCCCTATAATCTGTTCACTTGTATGCATTGAGCACTTAATGTTTAGTTTAATGTTATATACAAATTTTTCATGTAACCCAGTCATGTGACTTTTTGTTAATCTAACTAATTAGTCAGTCAGTCATTTTCTTTAACCACTTAGTTTAATTAAGGGTCATGGGGGAAGCTGGAGCCAATTCCAGCAATCAATTGGCAGAGAAGGTACACCCTGGACAGATTGCCAATCCATCACTAATTAGTAACTAATTAGTAATGTTAAATATATAAAAACATCAATGTGAACCTGCTGGTTACTGAACTCAGACACATGTTTAATTGCTGTGGATGCTGTTGGACACTTACTTGCTAGAAGCACGTTCACTGTCCGACTGGTTAGTGCTCCAAGGGCGCTGGCACACACACAGCTATAGCTCCCCTCCACATCCTGGGGAAGCTGGCCCTCCAGAGAGGTAGGCAACAGAACCATGGATCCATTGACAAGATGTTGCAGATATTCAGTTCCTTCCAGGGGCAATGGCTGGCCATTCCGCAGCCAGGTAACATTGAACGGAGAGTCACTGGCCCCCAGGTTGCATTCCAACAAGAGGGGCAAGCCTGGCTCCAACACTACATGGCTAGGGCCAGCACCACAGCTCAACTCCACGGAAACAGGCCTTTCTGGGAAGATAAAAGAGGGGAAGTGGTTGGTCAATTACACCAGAAATACCAGCATTAATCTACAATCAGAAAATAAATCTTGGTATTTCTTAGCAGAAAGTCCCCACTGCTCTGTGAACAATCACACAGCTCAATTACAAGGTAATATCACACTTTTCTCTCTCAGTAATTTGATTAATTTCACTTTTTTAGGCATTGTGCAATTTATCATACTGGCTATTTTTATAAGCCCTCGGTTTCAGCGTTTTACCAATTTGTCTCTTAACAGCATAACTTCAATATAATCAATACTGTTGGCAGTGGAGAGGGATCGGGGTATTGCTTTGCAGAAAAGGGTGTTCTGGGGGACAGATAGGGAGCCATATCCAGAGGAGAAGGAGGTGAAGGAGGAGGAAGAAGTCTGTGAATGAGACTAGTGAAGGAGAAGGAGGTGAAGGAGGAGGAAGAAGTCTGTGAATGAGACTAGTGAAGCTGCATGGAGGGATTTGTATGTAAGCAGCAGGACATTAAAGTCAGCGAGACAAGAGATTCCTGGAGTGAGAGGTTGATGAACTGGTGTAAGATGAGCTGCAGAATCCTGGACAGATTGCAGTAAGAGGAGACATCTTTTAAACTGCTGTTATCCATGTTAGAATTCAGTCAAAGATGAAGGATTACAAACGTGAAATTCTATGTCGTTGCAAAATACAGATGATATTAATTGTGATTGTGAATAGTATGAATGTGGAGTTATTACACAGCAGCTTGGGAGTATTTGAAAACAAGCTATTGACACAATTGTGATATTTCAACTGAAGTTATCCAGCTACACAGTTTGGTACCAACTGTTTGAACATTTTGTGATTTGTTTACTTCATTGATGTAGGATGAACTTTCATTGTTTCAAGAGGATGTATTTGATGACTAACGCTGAAGTAAAGTGACGGTCAACATGTAGGAGAATTTAAATCAAAACTGTGTTTTTTACATGGCAATTTGGCAATTTTTAACTCTGGCAGCTGGGCCGATTATCTGTTTCCCCTCAGTTTCACACCAGCATGTTGCTATATGTTATTGTTAATATGTTACCTTGCTCATAAACTGATTAATGATTCATTTGATGTCCAGGTACCTCTCCATATATTATGCATTAAGGTCTTTAGCAATATGCAGAGTATAGAACATTGTTTTCAATTCCAGAACTAAGTCAACTTTCAATAATTATAAAAATCTATTAAAGTAAACATCTATAAAAACACAAAGGGCTGTAACTTGATGAAAAGTTCGAAACAATTTTATATCTTAGTGACATAAATGTCAAAATCAAAAACTGACTTAATTTAACTTTGTGTTTTTTATTAATATAAGTGCCTGTCATAAACAGCTCCACAGTGATTTTCAACTTGACTGAGATTCCACATAAAGCATTAAAATACAATTTATTTATTTTACATTTAATAGTGATTCTCTGCAGAGGAAATGAAAGCTCTACAAGCATTGCAGCTACTTGAAGTCACATATAAAGGCTTGGCAAAACATCTTTTTTTTCTAACCTTCATTTTTCAACCAGCCAAGACTGCCTGACCTAAACTATCGACAAACCTGATGGCTGATTTATGTGTGGCGCTCTGGAGCTCAGTTGCCATTACTGCTGCACACATTTACAGCAACAGTAAAAGCTTTGGGTTGGAAGTGTTCACCATATGAAGGCAAGTGTGTGTTTGTGTGTGAAAAACACCACCTCAAACAACACTGGGAAATGAGTTGTATGTTTCAGTGTTTCAGTACAACCTTAATGTAAACCACTGAAAATGAACATACTCTTATTTGAATGTATAAATCAATGAACACCTAAATTTCTGCTCTGTAAAATTTTGATCTGTCAGCATCTCCTGTCAGCTTTCTACTTAACATTGAAAGAAACCCAAATATTTAATACTAAAAGCTTTATTTAAAATCTAATAAAGGCTTCCTGGGAAAATCTTTAAGGGAAGGTCTTCCCATAGGTGGAAAAGTTTACAAATGATCTGGCTATGAACCAACTGTGGATTGTTTACCTCTGATCACTTGTCTCCACTTTAGCATCTATTTATGTTGATGAACACCCTCTAATAAATGGTGTCATTATGAGAACAAATAGCAAAAGATTCATCTTAAGTGATTAAGAGCATGAAAAAAGGCTGTAAATCAACAGACAACAAACCCCCTACTCCATCACCCCTCCACCTGCCTATAAAAAAAGAAAAGTAATGCTGGTTGCTAAGCAACAAGAATAGAAAGGAAGTTTTGTAACTCAAGGTACAGCTTCACATTTTATTAGAGTTTAATAGAGTTTAACAGTTTAATATTAGGTAGAAAAGCACCTAAAAACAGTGGGAACATGAATGTAAACAATGTTGCCCCAGTTGGATGATGTTACAACCTCCAAGGAATGTTCAATAGGCTTTGAGATTATCTTAGTATCTGTTTAGCCACTTATCTATCCATATGCATGCAATCTATCAACTTATGCTTGTTAGAGTTGATGTTTAGAGTGTATTTGTTCACATAAACCTGTTTAATGCATGTATGCATTCCATACTTGTACATGCACATAAATAACATGTGCATGTATGGAATAGCATCTGTACAATGTGTCTGTATTGATATATTAGTCAGCCATGTGTCGCAGTAACCAGCAGACATCAAGTCCACACCTTCCCCTTAGTTGTAGGTTAATTCATCAATGAATCAATCAAACTGTATTTTAGTTTGGATAAATAGCGCACTACTTGTGTCATTGTTGGGGGCATAGAAATGGTTACACAATACTTCGGAATATCACTTTTTTTCATACAACATGCAGTGGAAGCAACAGAATTACTTATTTTGTCCTATTTTGCACACATGATAAAATTGCCTTCTATATTTGAAGCTTGTCTATATTCTGATCTTTCTAATAACTCACAGCAAGGACAAATATTCTTGTTCAATTCAATTCAATTCAACTTTATTTGTATAGCGCCATTTCACGCCAATGTTGTCTCAAGGCGCTTCACAGAGATGGCCAATTAAAAAAAAATAGCCTTATATAAGGAACCAGCTCTCATCCTAAACAAGCATAGGGCAACAGTGGGAAGCAAAACTCCCTTGTAACAGGGAGGCAAAACCTCCGGCAGAACCCGGCTCAGGTAAGGCAGCCATCTGCCTTGACTCGCTGCTATCCTGTTAATAGAGATGCATTGATCAGATCCAGAACAGATGTATTGATTAAAGAAAATACTTCCTTGAATAATCTAGTTGGGATTGGGTCTAAAATACAAGTTGAAGGTTTAGATATAGCTATTTTTTTGGGTAATTCTGAGAGCTGTACAGGACAGAAATTATCCAAGGAAAATTCCAGTTCTACAGATGTTTCTAAAACTGCTGCAGTTGAAACATAATCAATAGTGGGAAGGATATCATGGATTTTATCTCTAATAGAAACTATTTTGAAGCTCATAAAAGAAGAAGCTCATAAATTCATCACAGCTGAGATTTAAAGTAATACGAGGCTCAACGGCAGTATGGCTCCTAGTCAGCCTGGCTACAGTGATGAAAAAAAACTGGGATTGTTCTTGTTCTCTTCTATCAATGATGAATAATAATTATAATAATAATCTGTTCTAGCCTTACGCAGGGCTTTCTTATATACTATTAACTTATATACTTATATACTATTATCCAGACTAAATTAAAGTCTTCTAGACTGGCTGAAAGCCATTTTCTTTGTGTTGCCATGTTTCTTTTCGTGTTTTGATGTCTGTTTGAAAACTCGAAGCTGTGGATTAAACCAAGGAGCTCGCTTCATCTGAGTGGTTATTTTCTTTTTTAGAGGAGCAACATTGTCTAGTGTTGTGCCTATTAAAGCTGTGATTCTCTCAACAAATTCATTAACTTGTGTTGGATCAGAGCTCGAAATGGATCTCCTCTAATATATCAACACATGGTATTGTAGGAAATATTGATGAAATTTGGTATCTCCTGTGGAGAGACTGCCAACTGTTCAAAAGCCTCTTGGGTTTTTCTTTAAGTGGTTTAAATTAAAGAGAAAAAAGGTTCAAAAACGTCCCAATATCTAGCAACAAATTACCAAATTACGAACAATGAAAATGGACTTGAATGGTCATGGAGCATCATTTCATGTGATCTGTGCAGGTGACTTTTTAAACATCCCTTCTATAATTCATGAAAAAGTCATCTGTGTGAATTCAGCATAAATTGCCATTTACTTGCTCCCTCTTTCTCTCACACACACAAAAGCGAGCTTCTTTTAGCTTTCCTCTACCGTCGGATTAATTAAGTTAATGGGAGATGGAATTTTTTCCTTGATTAAATGAGGCCTGAATCCCCCTTCACCTCCACCCTCCCATCCCCTTCTAATGAAGAGCCAGTGTAACGTTGAAATAGACCGCTGCACAGCACTACGCCACATGCACACACATCTAACTTGGACATGCCAACATGCCTGGATACATATTTACTATCAACTCATGCAGATATGCATAATGCAAACTAAATAATAAACCCATCTTATTGCCAATAGTGATGCACCCAGAAAAAGTTACTAAAACATTTACTAAGCTGGGACTTGCATGGCCTACTATCTTTTACTCCAGAAGGGCACGTTAAGCATATATGATATTTCAAGCAGTGGACAAATCTTCTGGGAATAAAACGCTTGATATTCACACACATCTGCACCAGAAACCTCACCATGTCCCAGATTTGTAGCTATTGTAGCACACACACATACCATGCAGTCACACATGCTAACACGTACCCACATACACTGACAGATGTATGCACGCCCACACAGTAACTGTCAGTGTCTCCTGAGGACACAGTGCGGTGAGGAGGGCGGGGGAAATCTGTGAAGTAGCCATTTTGCCATATTACAGTGCAAGTGGGAGCTGCTGGAAAGAAGGGTGTGCATTTTGGGGAATAGTGGCGGCTGAGCGGCCTAACTGAGTTGTGGTGAATGGATTGTGATGGTACTAAGCTGAAAGGTTCAGAGATTCTTTAAAAAGAGAGGACATGGGTTTAGAAAAAGTTAGAAGGGGTGAGACTGAGACAGGGAGACATGAAGAAAAGATAAAATGATGCAAAAATTCCACAGATGAATAATAAAGTGCCCCATTTGAAAACTTCGGGGGATTCATAACAGATCTTTATTTGAATGGGTGACAAAAAACTGGATTACGTAAAAATGAAACTGTGACATGGACTCCAGGTCAGATCCCTCCACCTAAACAAACAAAAGAAAAGAAGAACATATTTTTTGACTCCACCAAGGAGGTTATGTTTTTTCTCGCAGTTATCTGTCTGTCTGTTCACTACTTTCTGCAAAAACTGCTGTCATGGTTTTAGGGATTTTCTGTCTGGGAATGATCTTGGTCTAGCTTACACTCTTATATTTTTGGAGAGATGCGGGAGGATTTGCAGAAGAAGGGATTTTTAAAATGATTATTTACTACTCTAAGATAAAGAAACATTATTTTTACGCAACATTATTAATATGCAACATCATAGCACTTTTTTTCATTCATTCATTTTCTTTGCCTCTTATTCCAGTTAAGGTGTTGCTTCTTATCCCAGAAATGAGAGGGAGGGTACACCCTGGAAGGGTCGCCGGTCCATCACAAAACCAACAACTACTCAGATTCATTCCTAAAGAGAATTTAGAGCAACCAATTAACCTAGCGTGCATCTCTTTGCACTGTGAGAGGAAGCTGGAGTACCTAGAGAGAACCCATGCATGCACATGGGGAACATGCAAACTCCACACAGAAACCCCACTGTTCGAACCTGTTCGAACTGAGGCTCAAACCAGCAACCTTCTTGGTGTGAGGGCACAGTGTTAACCACTGTGCCACCACGCAGCTCACATTATCATGCTGACATATAATATCTGATATATCTTAAATAGTTCTTATCGTATCTTAAACTTAAATGGTTTCCAGACCATTTGGTGTGAAAACCATTGGTGACGTCATTATAATGACTAGAGCTGAACAATAATTCAATATCAATATTTATTGCAATATAACTTCAGTCAGTAACTGTGGTATGAGTTTTGAGCACATTTCTGACATTTCAGTATACATTATAGTAGCTATATAGCTGTTTCCATGTACTATGCCGTTTTTCTACCCTTTATGTTTACATCTTGTAATTTTTTCTGTTTTGCAATATATATATATAATTTATTTATTATATATATATATATTAGTATATATATAATATAATTATTATTATATATATTATATACATTATATATTATTATATATTATATATATATTATTTATATTTATATTATTTATTTATTTATTTATCTATTGTAATATCGGAATTATATCGTACACACCGAAATTAAAAAAAAATATATATTGTGATTCAAGTTTTGACCATATCGTCCAGCCCTAATACTGACATATACAAATGGTGTGGAAACCATTCAAGACACATGTTATATATCTCGTTTAGAGTAAAATATTATAGTTAATCCAGTTTCATGTTCAGTAACATAGTTAATTAAAAAATGCATAGGTCAATTATTAATTCCATACATCAAAATATGGTGAAAATTGAGCTGCAGGTTATATTTTCATTTTCTTTCAAACAAAAATCTGAACATACAGCAACGACTGGTGAGATAAAAAAAAAAAAACCTTCACTAAATAAATGTGTTATTTTGCACGTTTAAAGAACAGGTAGGCCTAGCATTTCCTATACTTATTTTAAGCCTGTATCGTACTGCTAGTTTGTAAAGATACTGATGTTTCCTTTTCAACTGTTAAAGTAAAAAAGAAAATTAACTGTAACACGTTTACATTAAAAAGTAGGCTATTTGATTATTTTTATATGTTTTGTTCAAAATGTAAAATCTATGTTTTGATGCTCAATGAATATAGGACTATAACAGGGTGGAAATCACAGCATGGGTGGAAATGAGCTATGTGCTCTTCATGTGCTTTTCTAAATCAAAATCAAATCCAAAAGAAAGAACAGATAAGAAATAAACGGATACACTAAAGGGCATTGCTCTTAATACCATTAAAGCTTGTGCCATCAGTCCAATTCTGTTAATAAATCACTTATTTGCCAAACCTTTGGGCAAAATAGAAAAAGAGGAGGCGAATGACAGTGAACCCACACACCTAATATTTCACTCAGTCCAGCCCATTGTCAACAGAGTGAACAACTAGTGACCTACAGGCCACGGATCAGGTTTCTTTAGTATGTACGGTGAAGTTAGACAGTGCCCCAAGTCTTTCAGGAACCCAGATGCCAAAAAAGCTAGAAAACTATTGCTTCATCAAAATTACAAACCAACAGGAATTAATTAGGTTGCACTTGAAAGAGAAAATAGGCCAGGAGATTCTAAGACTAAATTAGTTGCTATCTGGCTGCTCTATTTTTAAAAAAATGCAGTGTCCACTTAAAAACACTGTAGAATATGGACAAGGTTGGCTATGTAACCTCTTGTTTCAATGCTCTTGGGAAAATGTACCATGACCTATTTATTGGCTGATATTGGTGTGCCAGACATATAAGCAAACCACATAAATGTTTATATTTGGCTATTTGTAAAGCATTTAGAAAAATGCTGCTTGATGTTATTTATGAATTGTGTTATTACACACTTTTCCCAAGGGGCTGCTTGAAAGTTTAATGATATAATAAAATAAAAATAATAATAATAAAAAACTTTAGATTATGGACAAAAAACACCTACATTTCTAAAAAAAAAAAAAAAAAAAAAAAAATAGCAAAAGTCCATCTGTAATATTTGTCATTTTTAAAGCTCCTTTTCAAAAGAAGTGCAAACACACTCCACATCTATCAATCTTGTCCCCTCCTGTAGCCCCAAGTACAGCACCCTTTATAAAAATGAACATCTGCACTCACATGTTCAAATCCTTGCTAAAATACATCTAAAATAATTACTTGACATGGCAATGAATGGCAAGTTAACCCTTTTTATATCTCACTGAAAAGGCTAAACGTAACACTGACTATTGTATATATTTCAACCGTAAGACAGAAAATCCAGTTAAAAGCTTGTTCTTTGTTTTACCAGGAATACTGTAACACCAGTCAAGGAAGTAATGTCACCAATCAGTTCACACATGTGTCATTTGTCCAGTTATTTCTTGCCATGTAAATCAAATCAAAAGCAACACTAAACTGTTTCTATGACAGGGCTGAGATGTTTTAAGTGAAATTCTAGGCAATCTATTTGAGCTTAAGATGTTGTATAATATGTGTCCTTTTTAAAGACCAACAAAGAATAAAAAGGACATCTTACACTTAAAAAGAAGTTGAACGCAAAAACAAATATAGTAAAGAGTAAATATTAGAAATTATGTAAAAAGAGTATCATACAAGGATAGGAAGTAGAAAACAGAATATTTGCAGATACAATTGGATAGACTCAGATAAAAGAAAGCAGAACAAGAGAACAAACAATTTGGTGAAGAAGCACATCAAAGCAAGAGCAAATGAATTTCATGATACATCTGCAAAATTGACCAAGCAGTAGGAATATAACGATGCTCTGTGAATCGGTTCAAAATCACTTCAAAATTATTAAAACATCAATCGATGTAGAAAATAAATGATTAAACCACCAAAGACCTATAAATAAACTCCCAGACACACAGTGTGAAAAGTATGTAAAATCCGTAATCTGGCACGCTTGATCTGTACGTCATTATTGCGTATTGTATTTGTGAATTGCAGCAGCACCACTAAAACTAAAAGCATGACGATATCAAGCAACTTTGAAATAGAAGATGCCTCTGCTACTTTGAAGTCAGCAGTATGGCAGCATTTTGGCTTTCCTGTGTTCACAAGTAAACATACAAACAGTACGACCAATATGCTACCACAGCGAGCTAGCCTAGCCACACACACTACCAAAGGAAAGAAGAAAAGTGAAGGGACAAACTACACAAACGAACTTGGTCCATCGCTGTTCATACAGCAAAAGACATGAGGACTTTTCACCTGTGGAAAATGAAGGTTTTCAAGAAATGATTAGAACTTTAGAGTACTTCATCCCTTCACACCCACACTTCAGTCAGATGGAGATGAGGTGAGTTATTTCTTTTTTAGAAAAGTTCTACATGATACATAGACATAACCATATTATGTATAAATATTACTTTGTTTGGTGTTAGGTTCTGTTAGTTAAATTAAGACAGTTTTACTTTGATACGAGTACAAAAACCCAGATGTTCAAATAAAAAAAATTACAGTGAAATAGACCATGTTAATTTTGTTATGAATAAAAAAAATAAAAATCGTGACTTTAGAATCGTGAATCGAATCAAATCGTGACTTGAGTGCATAGTTACATCCTTATCAAGCAGCAGTCCTCCTGTATTATGCTAGGAGTTTTGCATAAGCACTTGGGAAATCTAGGTCATCTCCCAACAAATCAATATGTGTGTTAGTTTCATTACAGAATCATTCTTAACTCTGTTATGTACACAATTCGGAATGAGGTAGGGAAAACTTTGTACCGCCACTTACATATGCTTCTGGTCAAAAAATGCTCGAATAAATCAATATTTTGAAGCCGCAGTTGGGATCATCTGAACTGGGAAGTGGCCCTGCAGGGACACAGAGACTCTCAGGTTTCAGAGTGTAAATGGAGACGTCTATGCAAAAAGAAGAAAAAAGGAGAATCTTACTGACAGACGCATCTTCCTTCTGTCTAAATATTTAGTGTTTCACCTTCTCAGCTCAAGTGTTGCTTTGGGTACTGGCTCCTCACAATGAACATATACAGCATGTGATTTATATCTCCCCTCATGCTAAGCATTAGATTGCTTGGATGGTAAATTACAAATGATTACTACTTAAGCAGTGATGTGTGCAGAAAGGCCGAACACTGAGCAGCCGCAGTGAGGCTGCAAGTCACTCAACAATGTGAACAGCTGCTGTGTCAAGTATTAAACCATTCCAGCTGTGTTTTCCTCCCACGTCCATACAGCAGGGTTCTTCTCACATCCAGTCATGGTTACAAATACAGTCACTTTCACTGTCCAAAAAGCTGATCCAACGAAACAGAAGGGGGAGAAAAACTTTTCTCTACGTAATAAACTGTAAATTACAAATGGGGCAAAGAAAAAACTACTAATATGTGCATTGATGTCACTGATTAGCATTTGTTGGTCACCGTTTTAGCCTTCTTAGAGCTGAACAACATTTTGGTGGAGCTGAAGGGTGATGATTGGTCGCTGTATGTCTGGAAATTTTTACAAGAACAACCAGCGCACTTACGAAAAGGGTTAAACTGATATAAATATACCATCATACCAACATAATGGAGGTTTTCATGTCAGACATCAATGTTTTTTGACTGTGCTGCTGCTGAACCCAGAGACGCTTTGGATCCAGTCGTTTTTCACTTCAGAGATATTTTTATACGCTTTTTCCACAAGTTGACAGTTTCCTGACATCTTAATGAAATGTCTGTGAAATTCTTTGGTGAAAGTACAGCAGCTTCTTTTTCACATCTTTTCACAGCAGCCAGTTTTAGGGTCAGGAGACATTTACTCACTGCACCCTTTTTCTTTGATCCATAGGTTCTGCCTCTTTTAAAATGTCCCCTGATAGTCCTTAATAATCTTTGAAGTATATTATTACAGTCTGGCAGAGCAGAGAGTAAACAGCATCAGAGCTCAAAATAGCACAAAAGGAGCCCCAGCTCCTGCTCCTGCTCTCCAAACTGACAGTAAAATACTTGACAGTTTTATTCTGAAATACTTCAATGTTCCTCATCTACCATCAAAACATTGCCATCTCTTTAAGGAATGATTTTTGATGATGAGAATGATGATGTTGAACTGTTTGTTGAAATACCACACTGCGTAATGCACTATGTAATCCATAGTGGCACTGTGCCTGTTTTGAGCTGGTTCAAGCTTCAGCTGGGGAGGGTCCGAATAGCAGCATTTTTGTGTGGAGTTTGCATGTTCTCCCCGTGCTAGCATGGCTTCTCTCCAGGTTCTGTGGCTTCCTCCCGCAGTCCAAAGACGTGCACCTTGGAGACCTTGGAGGCTGACTAGGGACTCCAGATTGACCATCGTACTGAGTGTGCATGGTTGTTTGTCTGTGTGTGTTGCCCTGTTATGGACTTGCAAACTGTCCAAGATGTGCCCTGCCTCTCGCCCAATGCCAGCTGGGATTGGCTCCAGCCCCCCAGACAACCCGTTCAGGGAATAAGCGGTAGATAATGGATGGAGAAACAGCTAAGCAAGTTGATTTTATTATTCAAATTGTTGTTAATGTTCTGCTTTGCAAATATTTAAATGATCTTTTTTTTAAAAAAAATATCATTACACTTGTCACACTTCTGTTTTTTGTGCATCACTTCCAGACAATTCCAACTCTTATAAAAAAAAATGTCCATGCAAACTTAGTATCCAGTTCAAATAAAAAGTATCACAGTGACTGTTCTTACACTGTGAAAGAAAATGTGGGGATGTGCTGAGACAAACATGAAACAGCGGAGGGGATAGGGAATAAAGAATGAGAGAGGATGTATCATCTCTCACGCGTCCTGCTCTATGTACATTGCTCATTCATCCCAGTCATACTTCCTCCAATCACAGAGCAGCATTCCTGCATGTGGGGCCTCCCAGCAGCATTGGGGCCTCCACATGGCCATGTCAAGTGCCACACGCACTTGCATGAATCAACAAATCTCGCAACAACACTAACATGGGACTAACACAGGAGATCCTAATCAAAAAAACTGATTATTCCCACAGGAACTCACCGATGCATGAGAATGCACCTGCAAAGGTATCGAACGCCATAGCGAACACATGCTAAACTAAACTGAACTAAACACATGCTAAGATGAGGACAAGAGACAACACACGTGCAGAACACTTTAAAGTTCAAATAGGATCTCCTTTCCCTTGGTGCTGCCTCCTAAAGCCAGTCACATGGACATTATAATGCACAACTGCAAGGATCAGGGCTGAGCATTACACATGTCAGAATGATAAATGGCACCGTTATGCGACACTACCTGGTTCATGCTCTGCGGAAGGACAGTGATCAAGCTTTACAGATTATTCTCACGCTGGTGATCTTTGAGAGAACAATTTCTATCAGATTATGAGCATTGCACTGTTATATTTCAATATCTGTATGAGGAAGAGGACGTGCGTACTCAGCTTGAATGCACAAGTAGTTGTTGGAGAGATTCATAAATGTGTGCGGCCGTTGTGTGACATTAGAAAACGTTGGAAATCTTTTAAAAAAACTGCAGTTCTGCACTGAATTTTTAAAGCTGCCTGTCCCTCTACAGAGAGTATAGTTCCACATGTATATACATAACACACTTCAACCATCATGTGATATGGGGGGAGTCTGGGTTGATTTAAAATGTGAGTGCAACCAGGCTGATACTCCTCCAAGAACAAACAAATGTGTAAAATAAAAAAAGTTTACCTGTGTGATCCAAAGTGTCTCTAAAGGATATCTGACTATAATTCGGTCTGCAACTGAGCTAAACATATGCTATCATACAGTTTGCTCATTCCGGTTTATTGCAACGTTTTCAGTGCATCGTGGCAACAGCTACAATAATGCTGCATCATGTCATAAAAGCAATTAAACTATGAGCCAAATTTAACTGAGTGAGGAATACACTGTTGCATTGTAGGAGGACTATAGAATCAATTAACTGAACGATGTGAACGTGATTTGATGCCATAAAGCCATGTATGGGATGGTATTCCTGCGATGTGGGTGGGATCAGCTGGTCATCATCACACTGCACCTACAGCTGAATTTAACACACACAACTTTTTTATGTGTGAATGTAAATTAAATTAGTATCATTTGTCAGATGCTTTTATATAATTTAGCATAAAAATAAGGTGAAGTTGAGAGGAATACAGAGTTGTGAGGCTGTGACTTTCCTTTCAGAGGGGTTGTCTGCTGCTGAGATTAACTCTGGTCAGCTGGGAGAAAACGACAATCTGCACATCAATATCAGCAGTAAATAAATATGTATGATGATTTATTAGTCAGATGGCGGATTTACAATCTATGTGCACAACTGAGCAAAGATCCAAGATTTATGTTATTGTGAGAGCACATTACTTAAAACAGCATTTCTTTAGGAAGTAAAATCACCAGATGTGGAAATAGCCACTACTACAGCATAGCTCCCGTCTTTACAATATACCTCTAGCCAATAGGCTTTCCACCGATCGTATCGGCTTGATCGGATCGGCCGATATTTCAACATTTTTTCCTATTTTTTGATCGGTCCTAAAGTCTTCATTCACCGA
>JBAMHX010000001.1:24242033-24254276 GCA_037177515.1 Pseudomugil tenellus
GTGAGGTTGTGGAGGTTCTAGTGAGGTTGTGGAGGTTCTGGTGAGGTTGTGAAGGTTCTGTTGCCTGGGTATGAAACATTCTTTATAAATAAATAAAAAAGGTACTTTAGAGATACGAAGAATTGCTATCAAGATTAGTTTTGTCAGAAGCTACGCTTAAAATAAGGCATGCTAAGATATGACCTAATATTAGCAGCAGTTAACAAAATGGCTTAAGTAAATTACATTAGAATTGTCTATGATCATTATTATATAAATTGTTATGGTAAATATCCCGTATCTGTTTTTTACTCACAAGACAATTGTAAATTCCACTTCATCTTCAGTCTGTTCTAATTTTGGACAAAAAAAGAGTACTTTGAAATCACCATGGGTTCCCTTTAATGCTGGGATTGAAGGACCATTATAATTGTTTCCCTCTTAAAAAGTCTCCTAATTTAAAGCTTATTACATGGTTCGTGCCAGAAGGGCAACATATAATAACAGCGTGAAAGCTGAGGAGTGTCACCCACCCTGAGAAATAACCCATCAGCCAAAGAGCAGGATGATAATTCTGAATATATTTCTGCTGTTTCATCTGTGAAATCAGTCACTTGGGCTTTGCATGTTTTCATGCAACTTATTGTACGTCATTCATACAAGTTTCTTGGATCCCGTTCTACGTTAAAACTCCTTTCCTCTCGTGTCTATTAAGAAAAAGCTGATCCCAGAAGAGAAGTTACTGAGAAAGAAATGAACAGAGCACATCTGAGTTTGATCAAGGCATTTCACACTCTGCTGCTCCCGTGGAATTGCAGGGGCGCCTGTTGCACTGTGCATCTCCCAGCTATTTTAATTCATGCTATTAAAGCCAGAAAAATGGCATCACACAATAGAGCAGAACAAAAAGACAAAGCCAAGGAAATATTTTGTATTACTTGATAAATGGCAGTGCCGTGTTTCTCAATGGCACTTAAATTATTCTGCTTCTGCTGTGCTTATATCTTTCAAGGGTAGCCCATATAAAAAAGACAGAAGGCATTATAATAATCATATTGTTTTTACCCCTTAAACACCTGTAGAGCTGTAGAGTTTAATAGTACTATTATGCACCTTAATGCATAACACACTCATTCCGTTGATTATCTTGTTAATTGAGGCTCAAATACTTTCATTTGATCTTTAGAATAGATTATGCAAGTTCTTTGTGTGTATAGCAATTGCCCTTGCTCTCATATTTGTCCCACCAGCCCCCACTCATCCACAGACTCCATTCCCACAACCACCAACACACACCACATTTTTGTATGCTCCACTGTTTGAGCCAAATAAAACACACAGATTGGGGAAAGCCCATGTTATTTACTGACCTTGATGACAACACAAGGTCAGTAAATAACATCTGATAAGTATAAATTTTCGCATTTGCCTAGCCATCATCTGAGCTTCTGAGCACAAATGCAACCTGTCTTCTGAAGAAAAAGTCTGATAACAAGTCTCAAATATTCCAGTGGAGGTTAGAATAAAATAATTATCTGTTTGTTGTAAATATCACAGTTAACATAAATAGAAAGCTGGTTTAAAAGTAAAATTGATCATGGTGGACAAAAAAATCTCACCGAAAAACCGAGAAACATCCTCATCTATTTTATCTTAGACAACTTTCACACCAGTCAGCTTTTGCTTGCAAGAGATTTCATCATGTGGCATTTGCTCTTGTGTGGGGCAGATTTGATGGGAAGCAATTCTTTATTCTGGCTCTGCTGGAGTCTGTAGTTCATGGTAATCTAACTTTATATAAATTGTATCCTCTGACCTTCCGCTGCTGTATCATATAGAAGTAAAGGAGGCACACCTCCAGTCACCTTACTTTTAAGGCCTTCATTAGCATAATAAGTAATAGAAAACATGAGTTAGCAACGATGTATTGCAGTTTAAAATGTGATATCTTGTCCATAAACCTAATATTTGAGTCTTTCACTGCCAGAATAATCCTCGCTGTGGTCGATTGCTTAATGACTGATGTTCAAAATCACTGTGAGACACCACAGTCCCAATAAGTTGTTCATTAGGAACCAAGAGAGAGACTAAACTGTTGAACTACTGTTTGTTTACTCAACACAAAGCCATGAAAAATATGTTTTCCTTACCGCCTGTCTGCTGTCATCGCTGCTAAATAAATAATCTGGTAATATATCACACTAACAGATGTGAACATTAGTCATTTTAGGTGCCCAAAGTTAATTTTATTTTTCAACACATATCCCTAAAGTCCCATCTGAAGCAGACATAGTCTCAGCAAAATGCATGCCATCCTGATCCTGTGGATCTTAAATGAAAAGTTTGATAAGGACAGACGTGTTACCGCCTTATTCTGTCCATGGAGAGTATTTAAATCTTTAAACTGCGCTGATATTCTGCGCAGCTCTTTTATCATGCCTACCAGACTTGCCTCCCCAACCCGTGTTTTACTTTAGAGCTAAAACAAACTCATCTCCTGCAGTGCATCGTTTATTCTCAGCCAGAAAACACGTTGTGCAAGTTGATCGGGCTCGTGCGACGATCAGTGATGCACTTATGGGGACATTGTGGTCCCTCGCAGCCTCTCACACAACTTTTAAGTGCTAGAGGGTGCATTCAAACAAACTGTGCTCACATTCATTCGGAAAATAAGTTATTCCTTTGTGCCAAATGTGTAAGAAAATGAGATGAGACTGGGCAGCACATGTCACTGGTTTGGGTCCCAAACTTTGAGCCAGAGCTGCAGCTAGCCCTGTGGCAGCATTTCAAAGCTGCCCCTCATGGGGCAACTTCACAATGCTAACGTCCCCCAACCAAGTAACAACACACCCCAACACACTCACATAAACATTCACTCTCATTGACACCACAGGGGCCACATGAGGGAAAGACGGGATACAGCGCAAACCAAGCAAGGTGCAAATTCACGCAGTAGCTCTCCTCTGTGTTATCGCAGCCCACTTATGTGCTGAGTAACTGCATTTCTGTGTAATGTGAGTGGTCTGCTGCTCAACACATGCACCTAGAGAAAATGCAAATGATTAAAGTGATTATTTTCTCTCTCTTTTTTTTACCTTGGTTGGATGCGCCACAAAACAGCGAAAGAAGACAGAACAGCCAAACTGGACTCTCCACCGCCATGTACAGCCTTTGATTTCCACCAGTGGGGTAGCAGCGTGCGTCTATACAACCAGCTATACACACGTTGGAATCCGCTATTGTCTCCGGCGCTGCGTAAAGTAGTGTGTGTGAGTGTTTCGCTCTTTGCCGAACAGTCTCCTGGTTTCCCTAACAAAACGCTGGCATTAGTCGGGGGAGAGCCGTCGTGTCTCTCGGCGCTTCAACGCCATGTTTCGAGCGACTGTTAAGTGTGTGTTGCTGCTGATTCACACGCACACACACGTATACATGCATGGCCGCACACATGCGCGCACATCTTTGCGCACATGCACGCTTACCAGACACTGGCTGGCTAGTCCAGTGAAGCTGTCGGTGGTTTTAACACACGCCTTCTCTCTCCCTTTTGTTGCTTTCCTCTCACACTCTGAAGATCCGTTCAGAGTGAACACGCTGCTGGGTGGAAGGCTTTTGTAAATGTGTCCAAAAAAAGTATTTTACGCCGGGTGCTTTCTATCTGTCTGGAGGGACGGGACCCTTACAGTGATCCACTGTCTGCAAATGGAAAATGAAGAGTGGTGAAAGACATGACTAAAGTGCCTGTGTAGACTACTAATCCGTTGCCCTGACTGAACCCAAAGCTGGAGACGTTGCTGATTATTTTTTTTTATTATTATTTTTTTTTTTAGCTTTTACGCATTAATGCCGCTACACATCCCACCCAGACCAGATATTATGTCGGAGACGCAGACATTAATTTATTTGATTTGCTCCATTCTGTATGTCTTGCAGCATCGTTAATGGCTTACGTATGACAAAGCAGGTTTGATTTAAATAAAGAGAGGGGGGAAGTTGCACAATGAGGTGGGCTGGGGGGAGGAGTTGGAGGTTTGTGGGTGTTGTGCATCCCAATCAATCAAGCATTTCGCCCCCCTCGTCTGAGTGCTGAGGGACCCACTGGCTTCTGCATGTACACATGGCAGGAGCCAGCTGAAACCCAGCCTCCCCAGTGCAGACAAAAGACTCTCCTCCTGCAGCGCTCTCAGCATCACTGATACTAACAGTATCTTCACCTTCATGTTACAGAGATGCTTAGGACAGGTAGATAACAACACGGGCTTGAACCTGTCGGAAAAAACTATTAAGAAACAGCTGCTTCTGCTTGTTGTGATGAAATGTTTAAAAAACCCAAAAAGTTTCATGTTAGTTTTGAAATGCTAGCTGAGATCAAATTAAAGTCCAGTGATGGTTGTTTTGTGCCATCTACAGTTTCTGTACATACTACTTGTACAATGACTATGAAGTACTTTTACTGTGTATTTTTTTCTGTAATCCATGACTACAGTGCCTCACACAGAGAAATAAAATAAATTATTGACTAACTTTGGAGAGCAGGAAAATCTTTTTTTTAATGAGACGTTAATTAAGTCATATCTTAGGTCAACAATTTCAGATGAACGGTTCACTGGTTTTTCTGTCATCAGTATAAATAAGTCAAAAGGGCAGCATATTTCATTTGGAGGCGATCTCGCCCTGGGATTAATTCAATGTAGAACCGCCACTGTCTGCAAGAAACACATATAATACATATTTTTAAAGTCTTCACTAAAGAGACATCTTTGCTGCAGGAGAAAACATTATATAGCTTGAGACGATAAAGCAGAACAATCAGTCATAGTAACTGTAATGAAAGAGTTCCCTTCGGTATTAATATTTTGTCCAGTCAGAATTCTGGTCTCAGCGTGTTCATTTAATACTGATGGGAGATTGATTTGAACAGATGAAATGGAATTAGATGGATGCATTTCCCATGTGTCTGATTAAAGTAAATGTGCAGGCTATTGGATCATGGGATTCCATTGGGAAACTAATAGCCTGACACTACTGCGTTCTTTGCAATTGTAGTCAAACTGTAATTCCAATTCTTCTCCATTTTTCTCCCTATAGCTGCTGTAAAATAATGAAAACTAAGTATCAGCTGCTGACAAATTTGGAGTTTTGCCTGAGTGCCTCCATCTGTTATCCTCTCTATATAGGTTGCAATGCAGTTGCTCCATAAGTCATATAGTAAATAAATCTGTGCACTGTTGCAGAGCAGTGCATGATTACACAGGTTTATGTACAGGTATTAGGCAAACTGAAACAACTTGTAGCCCATCACATCTGATTGCTGGAATGACCTCCACCAGATTATTTGTTTAATTGCATCAATTTGATGCTCATAAAACTACCAATCGTATGAAAGTGAAGCAGTAAAGGTCAAAGCCTCCAACAAACATGGTAAACCTTATTCTCTGCTTGACCCATGCTCTGAGGCTGTGTGATAGAATACTGTTTTTTTAATTACTCTAAATAGAAATTTTGTACAAGATAATTATCACAAAATAATGTTTCAACATGTGTTGTTTTAATTTTTGCCATTTGAAGCTGGACACATATGAACCAAGCAGATAACTTGCTGAGAAAAAAAAGAAAAAAAAAAAGAGAAGTCACGTTTGATGACCTGCCTGCTGAGGCCAATTAGCATAGCAAACGTATCTGGCTTCAGTTAGACAGCAAGTCATTTCAGTAGCTTCCAGTGAGCACAGAGGGGTTAGAGAACTCTTGTTTCTCTTTGAAAACTTTTTTTTTCTACTACAAAGACTACTGTAATTCACTCCTGATTTGTAGTGTTTGTATTTGTGTTTTATTTCATTTCTGAAATAACATCAAATGAATTTAAGAATATGTTACCAATGCAAGAGGGAAATTGTTGCATTGTTGTGGTTTTTTTTTTATCATAATAATTATTCAAAAGACTTGTCTTGTTCCAGAATGTGATGACGTCTGGGAGGAAACATTTTTGTTGCCTTTCTGTCCTGCGTGTACGGCTTCTGACAAAGCCTCACACGAACGCATGTTGCATCTTCTCTGTGTTAAGAGGAGCAGTCATCCCAAACCCCGTTGTTCATAATCCAGTATCCTGCAGGTGTTAGGTGTTTCCCTGTGCAACACACCTAACTCCTTTTGAATACATTTCACTTGAAGCTGCTGGTCTTTTTCATTCCTCCTGTACACACATCTCCCATGTTGTTCTGCAGGAGCTGAGTTTCTAACTTTTCCCTGCGATCTTCCTTGCAATAGTTTAATTTTGCTTGATGACTGAAGGCTGTTTTGGTTGCCGTCAGCAAATCCCTGTCTTCCTTCTTGCATGTTTTTCCTTTTTTTTAGGAGCTTTTTAATGTCACCGTTGAGTAAAGGTTTGTCACTAGAGAAGCATCTAACTGTTGTTGTCTGGATGATGTCCACACAGAAGCTGATATAATTTGTCAGTCTTGCCATTGATCTCTCTGTGTGGTTGAAAGAAGACATTCTTGTGTGTGGCCTCAAAGCACCGTCTCAGAGCATCTTTGCTTTTATTAGACTAGGTTTTGATAGTATGATGACTAGTTTTTTCTGAGTGATGGGCATGGAGGTGAGAAAACTTATTTCTAGTCTGATCTTCCTAAAGGAGGCAGGGCAGGGGAGCTGTGTGCTATTTAACATGTGCATAAAATAAGTCCAGCATATTTTTATTTCTCTCGTGGAGAAAATAAAAACACTGTTGGAATCTTTATAATGCCGCAAAGAGGGAGATGTTATTTGAGGTATCCAAAGATTGCAATAAACGAATCAGGATGTTGTGTTTGTAGCCTAGCAACGACGGAGCTGGTGACATCACAGGCTGTGTTTGCAGCAGTATCAGGTATGATATAAACTGCTAACAGTGTAACACAAGTAAACTCTCTGAGTTCAAATATGGACTACTGAATTCAAGGCTACTTCAAAGCGTATAGTGAAATATGCATGGATCAAATGAAAAATATATGCAGGCTATCTTTGCATGTTTGTACATTTTTAATTTGCATATATTTGTTTTCCTTGTTGTCATCTTTACTGTGCAGCTGGAGAAAACTATATACAGACATTGAGATTTTGTTTTGCATGGATTAAATTAAAGATGGTATTATGTAAAAGAGCAAATGTAATGCATTAATTTTAAATATATATGATAAAGACAAGTATCATGATTCACTTGCACATCTTGGTCTTACTTCTGACCATGTTTGGTTTTTATTCAAGTTAAAGAGTTAGAAAATCATGTATAAGTGAAATATTCCCATTTTTCTCCAATCCTTTGTGAATAACTTCTGGATAAAACACAGTTCTTAGGTAACTATCCAACAGTTTTCCAAATTTAGCTGTAGGTTACTGCAGCAGAATATTTTGCTCAGATGATGCTTATGTGGTGTTGCTTGACTGGTCTGTGTAAAGCTCTTCTATTTTGCTAAGTTTCTCTGCAGTCCAGCAGACATGCCAGATGTTGTTGAGATTCTTGTTTTCATGATACTCTTGTATTTTGATTAGGTTCCCTGGCTGGTAAACAGTCAAAGCATTATGCTCTTAGGCTTGAATGATTCTCCTTTTTTATGCCAAGTGAAGACTTCATCACTCCTAGATAATCAATTCAATCAACAAATAAAAAAATAAATCAAGTTTTGTTTATAAAGCACTTTATAATTACATGCTTGCTTCCTCTGTCCACAAAGCATGAGACCAGAAACTATCTTCTTTGTCCAGATGAAAATATGAAAAGGTCAAGTGTATTGATATGTGCCTTACATGGAGAAGTGTGTCCTCCTTGGTCTGCTTCTGTGAAATCCAGCAGTATGCAATATCCACTGGACTATTTATTTATAACTGTCTTTTGGAGTGTTTGTCTTCGTATGTAACCAGCAGCATTGCCCAGACTCCTCAACATGGTTTTGGTAGTTGCCCTTGGACCCTTTTCCCCTCTTGTGCCATCAGTCAGTTCATGAGTCACTTTTGATTTTATACCTTTGTTCTATGCGATTTACAACACTGTGGAAATAATATTTAATAATGTTTTATCATGTGGCCACTAGAACTTAAAGACATTTAGATATGGCTTTGTAGTTTTATGTAGTATTATGAGCTCTTTTGTTTTTGTCGTGCCACAAACCAACTGCAGACAACTGCTGCTTTTTACTACTGTAGTATAATATTTTAATACACATTAATTTTCTTTCAGGTAGAAGATACATGTTGGCCTATTAAAAATTAAACTTAAAGTCTTAAATGCTATGAATAAGCCTGCTTACAATTGTTTTAAAAAAATTATAAGATGGATGTGGATTAACTGTGTATATCTAAAAAGTATCACCTTGCTTTTGCTATCAGATGATCTTGTTACAGTGTGACAAGGAGGCTCAAGTTTGTGCTATTTGTGTTTTTAAATGCTGAGTACAGTTGCCTCCAAGGTGTCTCTCTGTCATATTCTTCAAGGTCAGAGACATCAAACTGCATCTGACACCAGAGCGCCTTCTAAACAGACAAGAAAAATACCTCTGACTGAATGGAAGACAAGGAGAACAGTGCCCTCATCTGGAGGTACTGGGGAGAAAACTCCTAATGTCCCACACGTTCCATTCAAATCAAATGTACAAATGGACCTAGAGTAAAGAGGACAGAATGTAAGAGACTGTGAAACTGATACTTCCCACAGTCTGAAGATCTGCATTTCAATGCAAGTTGTTCTCATGTGTTTCATTCCCCTTGCCTTTATTCACACAACATGTGTGAAGACTACATTTTCTATCGTACAAAAGAAATTGTCTTTCATTTCAAGCTGGGTTGAATTCAGTTCAATTCAGCTTCACGACAATGTTGTCTCAGGACATCAGTTTGAGCCATTTTGAAATAAATAGCCTAATGAAGAGAAACCAAAATATTGCATCAAATCTTGACTTAGATCCAATCTCTCATTCTGAGCTGCATGAGGCGATAGTGGGAAGGAAAACTCCCTTTTAACAGGAAGGCAAAACCTCCGGCAGAACCCGGCTAAGGGAGGGCAGCAATCTGTCTCTTTTGGCTAGGCGGAAGAGGAAAGGAAAGACAGATCAACATACACTGCAGCTGTTATCCAGGAAGACGTGCAGAAAATGGATAAATATGTTAATGATGCTAATACTATCATATATTTATACATGAAAGATAAGTAGCAGAGAAAGTTAGAGGAAGTGCTCAGTGCATCATGGGACGTCTCCATGGTTGCATATAGAACAGATGGCTAGACTATACCTAAGTATAAGATTTGTTAAAAATGAAGGTTTTAAGCTTTACTTTAAAGGAAGAGAGGGTGTCTGTCGCCCATACTCATACTGGAAGCTGGTTCCATATAAGAGGGTCCTGATAGCCGAACGCTCTTCCTCCCATAGTTAATCAACTACTGTGAAATGTTTAGTGAACAAACATTGTATGCTACAGTCCATGGTTCATATTTGGACATGTAAATGAGCTTGGTATATGATTGCCTTGGCACAATGTTATTCCACCTCCTTTTGGTGGAGGGGTGCCCTCCCCCCAAATGCTTGGACAGCAAGAGAGTGTTTCCATAGTAACAAAGAAAACAGTGGCACAGGGCTTAGAGCAAAGTTTTTTTTTTTTTTTTTGTTTTTTTTTAATTGGCGGACATTGACTCAGGGAAGAGTGGTATGGGTCTGCAACAAACAGGGATGCTAAGCCAAACACAACAAAAATGGTCAATTAGAGACAACATTTGTCTTCAAGCTTTCAGTACAAATGTGAGGACATGAAGGTGTGTGTGCTGAAGACAATATAAATTAAATGCTGCACTAAAAATGTTATTGGACATTTCTTTTAATGACATGATGAGTTAAGACCGGTGATCATCATTTGTAGACAGGGAATGTGACACTGTCTCCCTGCCGTTTAGCACCCTGATACCCATTTATCCTTCATTTCTCTCCTCAATATGTTTTCTTTTTCATCTTCCATTTATTATTCCTTCACTGAACTCTCAATATCTGGCTTTCTGTCAGCAACTCAGACCTGGTTGAAGACAAACCATACTTACATACATACAGACAAACCAAAACACACAGGAATACTCTTTTACTCTTTGTCGTTTCAATGTCCTGTTAACATGAGGGGAAATGTGACCTTCTTCCTCTAATCTCTGCAGATGAAACTACTGTTGTATCAGTGGATTGAAAAAGAGTAGGTGAGCTCTGTTAACACAGTTTAGAAGGACTATTGCCCTCTAAAGAGACAGTCCTTGTGTTTATTAGCTCAACTGTAGCCTTGTTTGGTGTAAATATAAGAAAATAAGAATGAATGAAGAGAAAGAAAAACAAAACAAGAAATAGTCCACTTACATTCTGTAGAGTTTTCTGCAAAAGGCCCAAAATAGCCCTGAAACAACTTGTCAATGACTGACAGAAGCTACTTCAGATAAGTTTAAATGAAGAGAAGAAGGTAGGAAGATGGAGGTGTCAGGAGAGACAGTATGAGATATGTGCCATGAGAAAGAGTTTACCTTTTTTGAACGGCTTGGATTTGACAAGAAACTATATGAGCTGGCAGTTTAATACATCCATCCATTTTCTTAACTGTTTCATCCAATTCAGGGTCACAGGTAGCTGGAGACTATCCTAGCAGTCATCAGGCAAGAGGCAGGGTTCACTAATGTGTATGGGGTACCCTGGAGAGGTCGCCAGTCCACGACAGACACACAACTAGCCATACTCACATTCTCTCCCCAGGACAAGTTAGAATGACCAATCAACCTAACGTGCATGTGTTTGGATGGTGGGAAGTAGCCGGAGCACCTGGAGAGAACCACACAGGGACAACATGCAAAGTCCACAAAGAAAGGAGCTCACTGCCTGTGCTGAGATTTGAACCAGCAACCGTCTTGCTGTGAGGCTGCATCACTAACCACCATGCCACTGGAAGAGCACAGTGGTTAGCGACTGGGCAGTGGGAGAAGTGATGGAAGGCAGCACAAAGCACAGTAAAAAGTAGATAAGGTCAAAGTAGTCAGGAGTAATTCAAGTTATTGTTTTGTAAGCCAGAAGCAAAGATTTGAATTGTATGCGTGCAACAACTGGGAGCCAGTGCAGTGTGATTTTCAGCGGAGTGACTTGAGGGTCTGATCTTCCTGATGTTGTAGAGAACAAATCGGCAAGTACGGCCAACCGAGGCAACGTAGACCTTGAAGATCAGCTGGTCATCCATCATGACACCAAGATTTCGGGGAGCAGAAGCAGGCACAAGTGTGATATAGTCAAAAATGTACACTTATTGGCAGATGTAAGGAAGGACTAGCTGGAAAAACTATGAGTTCAGTTTCAGTTGAAAGATTTAGCTGAAGGTGGCGAGCCTTCATCCATGCAGAGATGTCAGCAAGGCATGCTGATATTCTCATTGAGACTGGTGTATTATCAGGTGGGAAGGAGAGGAAAAGCTGAGTGTCATCTGCATAGTAGTTGTAGGAGAATCCATGAGAGCTTATGACTGCACCAAGTGAGCATGTGTAGAGCGAAAAGAGAAGAGGGCCGGGTACCGACCCGCGAGGAACCCCTGTGTTCAACACATGCAATGTAGAGACTTCTTGCCAGGATACTTTAAAGGATCTATTAGTGAGATAGTACATGAACATTGAGAGGGCAGAACCCCATATGCCAAGCTCAGAGAGTGTGGAGAGCAGAATCTTGCGGTTGACCATGTTAAAAGAAGCTGACAGGTCCAGCAGAATAATGACTGAAGATTGACCAGTGGATCTGACAAGCCGTAAGGAATCAGACAGACCGTTAGGGATCAAACGTTATCATGAATGAACGGTGAGACTGGACTGAACACTGCAACACTACATTAAAACATTCACACATTATCGTTAAACTTCTCATATAATATACTGAAAAATGTCTCTTATATACTATACTGAAATATCCTGTTATATACAACACTAAAAACCTCTCATACAGCATACTGAAATCCTCTCATACAGCATACTAAAATCCTCTCATACAACATGCTAAAATCCTCTCATAAAACATACTAAAAAATAATGCTGATATTAATGCAATAATCTTCCTTGTGTCACAGATAACATTATGGCTGTGTCACAATATGGTAATGCAGTAATGCTCTGGACAGTTACGCTCAGCCAGTAAAAGACGCCTAGCACTACCATCACTACGTGGGTCTAAATCACAAGCGAGACTCTTCTCCTCTGTTGTTCCTCGGTGGTGGAACGAACTGCCAAACTCTGTTCGCTCTGCA
>JBAMHX010000001.1:24261929-24272686 GCA_037177515.1 Pseudomugil tenellus
TATATATATATTGTGTGTATTTTTTGTTAGTTAGATGAGTTTAGGTATTAACTACCATTCTATGTTTTTTTAGGTCTGACAGCTCCTTCAATTTTATGCTGTTCTTCTTTGTGTTCATGGCGCAAGTCGGCATCAGCATAATCCAGAGCATAGGCATCCCAGGATGGGGAGTATGGTATGATTCAGAGATAATAGATGGAGGAAAAAACAGTCTAAACTTTTTGTGTACTATGTTTCCATACCAATGTCACATAACAGCCACATAACAATTGTAACTAGTTGAATATCTTGCTGACCCCTATTGATCCAAAAGCACCAGAAGTTGCTTTTCAGAAGTCCACTTCTTGGATGTATTTGTTTGTCTGTTTAAAGGCCACAACAATCTTGCATGTCATAATACTCTAAGTAATAATACTCATTTTTTAATAAAAAAAATTCAGGAAGGTATGCCTAACTTTGCTTCAGACAGAGATATGCAAAGCTGACACTGAAATGTAAAGAATGGCAGTAGACAAAACACACAGATTCAATTCAAGGTTAACTTGCTAAATGAAATATTAATCTGTACACGAGTGATTCATTCACTCCTAGGCAACAAGCCCCAACGACAGATCCCAGAAGTATTGTATAAAATCTTTTGATATACTGAAAGATTTCTAGCACAAGCAACACTTTACTTAATGTCAAACATATTTATAAAGGGTATTGTTGCTTCATCCATTAACGCGACAGAGACGGATCATCAAATATTACTGTCGCACAAATTTAACAATAATCTTCCCTTTAGATTGTTAGAGGCTGTTAAAGTAATCCTCAAAATACCACCTGCCTCAGACTGATAATTAGAAATGTATATGAAGACACCTTTCACAAAGTTAGCAAATGTCACCATGTGGAGCTGGCTGTTCTAATATGAGCTGTAAAACTTTTATATCACAGTACTTTAGATTAACAATACTATTACTATTTACAATCCAGATGTTCAATTGTTTCTTTTCTGCTCAGTTTTTTTGTCTTTTTAACTATATTGTCTTATTGTATTTTTATATTCATTTTTCCTTTTCAGTGGTTGGTTGGCCACCATCTCCTTCTTCAGCTATAACATATTTATTGCTTTAATCATGCTGGTTCCTACCATCATGTTCACTGCTGTGGCGTCACTCTCCTTCATTGCACTCACCAAGGTAAAGTTTAGCAAGTGCATTTCTGTAGAGAAATAGATACACGGTGACCAGATGCAACAGTGATTAAAAAAATGTTCAACTCCTATCAACAATTTGAATGAGTTTGCTATTTTCTCAATTGATGTTAAGCTTTTTATGGAAATCGTAAACACACTCAGTGATTCAGAGTAATTAGATGCAATGACCCACAATGACACCAACAAAATAGCTTATAAACATGTATTTATTATCCATATTTGTGTTATGAAGTACTTTTGATCCCACCCTTTTTTCAGATCCATAATTTCTACCGTGGTACTGGGGCCAGTATGTCCAAAGCACAGGAGGAATGGGCCACAGGAGCCTGGAAGAACCCTCACGTCCAGGCAGCAGCCCAGCAGGCTGCCATGGGGGCAGCTGCCGGGGCCATGCAGGATCAGTACTCCAGCCCACAGTACAATGACAACCAGATGTAGCATTGCTAAGATAGGATTCATTAAAGATAAAATGCCAAAGTTTTAAGTTTGGAAGATCAAAGCCATCTCCCACCACAGAGTCCATTATGAAGTTCCAAATGTGCACCATGAAAACAGTCACCAGAAATGGGAAGTTGGTTTTCGCCTTCCTTTATTGAAGGGCATGCAAAATATTTGTAGTACTTTACATATTTTCGTATTTCATCACCTTCTTAAAATATTGGATAAAGTGATTATGTTCAAAGTTTTCTCAAAACACTAAAAACTCAACCAGATAGCAGCAGGAAATCCAACTTTTATGCTTTTAGAAAAACTTAAAACTTGGTCAATAATTTAAGAGGGTGACAATATTTATTTATTTTAAAGTTTGAAATGAAAACAGTTCTCAGTGTTTGTGTAGCGGCTTCATTGTGAGAGCCAAGTGCTAATTTCATTATCTGCAGGTCTAAGAAGTGTTGTTAATGAAATTGAAAATAACATTTTCTCATCTTCATCTTTACATCTGATTATGTTTAAAAGTGTTTAGTTCTTCGTTTTGGTTTTCTGTTTTGATGATAAACCTTTTGCTGTGTTACATTAGTTTCTTTTATGTTTATAAGTGAACCAAAAACCCTATGCAATTTTGTAGCTTTATTAGAAATGATGCTACTCAGTGATTTCAGCAAAATCAAAAATATATTTTCACTCATTATCAGTACAATGAATTGTACAATGAAATAAAAAATGTTTAAGTGTTCCCAGGATGTGTCTGTTTAACTGTGTGAGACAGGGTTGTTGCAGGTTTTGGTGTGAATTTAAATAGTGACTGATTACCTTAAACATTAATTTACACTAACCTGATTGTTGTTGATCATTCTTATTCAGAAAACACTCAAGTTAAGATCTGTTATATTGTGTGATTAATTGATGAAAATCAAATTGAACCAAACACAGACATGGTGATTTGAAGATGAAAAAATGTCCCCTGGATGTCACTTAGCACGTGTGTTTCTTTAGGATTATATCAGAAATGTGGAATTCCTCATGGAAAATGTTTTGCAGGGTTTGCATGTTTTCTCCTGTCAGCACACCTGATTCATATGAATTACTTCTGTTGGGACGTTGTTTTGGAAATCTTTTTTTTTACCTTAATTTGGTGTGTTGGAGCAGGAAAAAATCTAAAAACCTGCAGGACAGGGACCACAGGATATCTCTAGATCATTTTGAAAGAAGCCTGCCTTTTGCAGTTTGGCTGTTTGCCCACAGAGAGGGGCTAATGGATCTTTTATAGAACTGTCTGTACACATTTCCCTCACTCATCTTTCACTGTTGTTGTTTGTTTCTTTCTGTTTGGGGTTATTCTAATGGAGACTAAAATGTAGTTTTTGTGCAGTTTTATTTTATTTTATTTTATCTAAGAATATCAAATTATTTTAAAGGGACTATTAGAGTGTTATTTCAAAATTTTATTAATTTAGCTGCGTTTTGTCAAGACATTCCACTCAATCATTAAAATTTAATTTTGAATAGTTTCCAATACATTAAGCCCAGAAAATGACACTTCAGTAACAACATGGGACACTAGTGACTTTAGGTGGCAGTGTGGGGCCACTGTGGTGGTCAATGAGTCTAACAGACTCCCCACTAGGGGCATCATATACCTGCTATTTTTCTTCCAAGTTTCATGTTTGCAGATTCTGTCCAAGAATACATGAAATGTGAGAATGTCAGGGTGATTGATACCACCTGCCTATGCCAAAAGGTATATTTGTTTCTAAATTAATATACAGCAAACATAATATTTCCACTGACATCTTGTGAGCAGGCGAACATCACAAATAGTGTCAAATACACTTTACTTGGATTTAACTGCAGATGGCCTTGTCTCTACTGTCTGCCTCTACCCACACTGTAAGACTGATAGAATTACTCTGTGGAGAGGGAGGTGACGTTATGCTGCAATATAGATACCCAAAGGGACCACAAGCAGCCACCAGCAGTAGAACTGTAATTACTCTGCACATAGACAAGTAGTCAGAGTAAAGACCTTAGATCTGGGAGTGTGTAACTGGGCATAATATACTCATTAATACATAACAAGGCTCAACACATGTACACACTTGCTAAATTAATTCTGTCCACAATATAACATCTAACTGTACCTTTGATCATTTCAGTAGACTGGGGTCCAGATGTTTAGGGGTGCTGACTTGCAAACGGTGCCCCACAGTAGTGACGCATATTTCTCTGAAAAAGAAACATTTTCTATGCAATCTGTTTACATACCTAAAGATTTAAACAAGTTACTAATAATTGCTTACTATTAGTCATGGATAATGTATTTGCAATGTGAATCAAATCATTCTGTGTCACATATTCAGTTTTAAAAAGTTCTAAAAGCAGAAACATGTAACTTTATTGCAGTCTTAAAACAGCTGTACATCCAGTGTGAGTAGTTTTCTTTTACAGATTAGACTAACAAGAAAAACATGACTTAATCATTCGTACAAAATGGTGACAAGATTTTTAATTTTAATGAAATGAAAAATTGAGATAACTGAGATGTTTATCATTGAGAGAAACATTTGCTTTTGAGGAATGAACTATCTATTTTTAGCAAGAGACTTGCTTTTAGGTTATATACTAAGTTCTGCAGTTTGTACTAATTGCTTGGAGAAACACTAACTGCTGTGCAAAAGGTAATTCTGCTGAGAAAAAACTATTACATCTATTACTATATTATTACTATAGAATCAGTTAAACGTTTGTAAACTCAGCAGCTCTGACACATGCATGTCATGGACTGTATATGTATTCGAGTAATTTGGCTCGCATCACAAAACCAATGGAGGACAAATTGTTGTTGAAATAAGGAGACATTTAAAACCTGGTCTTTGGATTGGAAAAGGCAAATGGATTTTGTGTTCCAGCTCTCAGGGGAGATGGTGATAAAGTGCTCTTTCATGCTGTTGAATATATACACACATGCACACACAGCTGCTAAAACAAAGGTGTACAGATATGGAGTCATAAAAACACAGAGAGGAATGCACATGTGTGCATATCTCACTCTGATTTATACATGAAGTGCACAACATCCAACATATTTCCTGTAGCTGTTCTCTGAGAGATGCAGACTCAGACATCCTGTGGGTAAACCTGAACAGAGTTTAGATGAGGAACAAAGTTACATAAAGGTATTTTATCTTAAGCCTTGCAAACTATAGCGCAGGAAACACAGCTCATGGTGAGAATGCAAAAGAAACATTTAGATGAATGTGTTCACAAAATGACCTAAAGAAAACATCAGTGTGTAGGGGAGGGGTGGGTCTTTTATTTCTGGGGATACTCATCTATACTCTGCAAATACATTAAAAAAGATAAATTAGGTTAATGGTTATTAAAAAAAAAAAATCAATCAGCAGGTTTTCAGAATGACTTGGGGGCAATGATGGCTTTATTAGAAGACAAAAAAGAAAAAAAAAGCCTGATGTGAGATTTCAGATCTCTGTCCAAGATGCCATTACTACTGTAACACAACGTGACAATAAATATCTCCACTTTGAAAATACCAAACATGTAGAAGCAAGAAATAACATGCCAAGAAAGAACAAAAAAGATCACTAGCCACTAGTGTAGTGAGTGAAGATGATGATGTATGGGAATGTCAGATCTCTGGTATGTACAGTATGTTTAGCTTTATCTGGGATTGGAACGCTTATAATCCGTGTCTCTCTTAGGAGCAATCCGAACTGAATATAAAGGTTTTGGTTCAATTCCAGATGCTCCTGCACATAAGGCAGAGTGTAGTTTATTTTGCTCATGAATAGGGTTTCCATAAACCCAGCCCAGTTTGCTGACATTTCCCCTGAGACAAAAAAAGAATAAAAAAAACATCGCTTAGTAGTACAGATTTCCATTCAGAATGTGTCAACATTTCTCATCATTAACTGAAAATTAGCCTTCAATGACACACTGAAAAGCCTGGGAGCCAACGAGAATGACTGACAATTTATATTCTAAAGAGACAGTGCCCAGGAGGAGCATTCACCACTGAGTTTGGCTTTGTGTTGCCATCATTTGTCAGTGGGATGGGCAATCTGTTTGCACAGAAATATTTTGTTGTGTTGGAATGTTTCTTAGTTTATTGTAATTTTGCCATGTTGCTCAGTTAATAGGATTAACAGAGTTTATAGATGCAAGTATCTTTTTGTTTTCCAGTTTTAACCACCTCAAGAAAATAATAAAAGAAAGAGACAATAGAATAGAATAAAATGTAATAAAATAACCAAAGAAATAATAATAAAAAACATACAATTAAAATAAATCACACACACACAGAGACACACACCAAATTTAGAAAAATAAACCAGACATGGTTAGTCCCTTTGCAGGATTTAATTAGCAAACATTTTAAGATTGGTTTAATAAAAATTATGTCTCACAACTGCTACTTACAGTATTCAAGCAACTACAAGATGCTAAAAATAATCTACAAATGCAATCCTTCACTCTTTGTTTTTAACAAAATGGCATTGTTAATAATAATCCAGCATAGTTGTTTTGGGAAGTTGGTCTATTCTTTGAGTGACAGACTTTCTTCATATTTAAGCACTAACTGTTTAAATAGACCCATATTTAAAATAACAATTTTTCAAATGTTGCTCACAATGTTTTCAGCATTATTAATGATTAAATTTTGATCCATGTTTGCAAAAGTTGTTTCTCTGTCCCTGTTTGATAGTGTATAGTTGTTACCAACAGTAAAAACATGTTTTAGTTTTGGTTAAAACCATTAGGTTCTGGAAACATTTAAGTATTTAAGACTAGTAAATGAAATGCTGGAGCTAATTTGCTGGAGACTGACAAATTCTGTTGTTGCATCTGTTATGCTTCTACAACACTTCCATCTGTCAGCCAAACAATCACAGTTCCCATTTACAACTTTGCCATTCCGTCTTTGCAGAGTTATTTTGACGTTATAGTGATTGTTAATTGTCTGTGAGAATCGGACAGGTGCTCTAACAGTAATGTGTTCATCAGGTAGGGTGTGTAGTATTTATTCAATCCCTCTGGAGATTAGGTAATTTTGACCCTCAATAAGTGATCTGTAGTTGGCATTTTGTTGATCGTCTGATTCCAGGCGATGTTTGAAATACTCTTGAATGCTTATAAAAAACAATAAATAACTCAATGTGTAGTGCAAGAGAATGTTAAAATTACTTTAAATCAAATGCCACGGTTGCCATCCTAGTTTACATTTAGCTGAACATACTTTCTGAATATATTCCCATAAGCAAACACAAATATCACAGACAATTTACCATCATCTGTGACCAGAAGCTACTGTCTAACATCATCGATCCAACTAGCCATGTTTGCACTCACTGTCACTCATGTTACAGGCGTTTGTGGCGTTGTGTCTCAAAGGTGCAGTAAAGTGTTTTTTGTAAACAACACTCCAGTAATGGCGGTGCCTAAAGATGGCGGCGCACATAAATCACTCGTCGGATTAGTCTATATTGTTCCCTGTATATATAATAAGTAAGATTTAGGTTATACTAATAAGTCATAAGTGGAACATGACAAATAGGCTATAATTAGAATAAGATTTCTATTTATAACTACTTGTGCAACTTGTGTGAATATGGTGAATAGTTTCTGGTTTCATTTTAAGGCAAATGGCTTCCCTGTGGTTCTGTGTAATAATGATCAAAACTTTCTAAATTCTGATTATTTCCACAATGAAATGAAATTTAAAAGGCATACATATGAGGAATGAGCAGAGAAATGCAAAGGAAAGAAATTAAGACAAAAGAAATGGTTGAGAGGCCAGGAGGGTCTGAGTTGAAGATAGCGTCATATGAAGAAGAAACTGAAGAAAAACTAAAAATGAAAAAGCAAAGGCAACAGGAGCAGAGAGGGATGAGGAGGCAGATGATGGAGAGAATGATGCCAAAGGATCCTCCCCTCATTCCAGCTGGACCATACGGTATGGTTTCATTCTCTGTTTAATTCCAGTGCAGTTACATTAGAGGTCACAAAATAAAAAATGATATTGTCAGTAACAGCCTTTAGGTCTGTTATGAGTTCAGATATGTGTAAACCAATTTATTCACCAGCAATAATAATAATAACAACACCAAATAAATAAAAACACAGTAAAACTTTATTATGCTGTTCTTCTAGTTGTCTTCAGTTTTGACAAAGAAAATACAGAAGCACTAGATTTGGATTTGAGATGTGTTATTGGATGATACAATAATTATCATCATCTCTCCTACAAGAGATAGCTGATACCTGTCCGGAACCAAATAATTTTTGTCTTTTGTTTTTTTTACAGATTGTGATAGTCTTAAAATGCTAGTGTTTTTTTTGTTGAATTTAATTTACCATCATATATTTATTCAACATTTATAATTGATAGGGGATTTTCACATATTGCAGGAAACATTTCCAATGCCATGCTGTCTAGAAATCCTGCCCCTTCTCAGCTACTGTATGTAAAATTTACTAGATCTGCCACTGAATGTAACAAAAAAGTAAATAAAAGAGACAACTCAGCTGCACCCTAAGAGTATTTTCACCATTCATTCAATTTCAATATAACTTTATTTATAGATCACGTTTAAAACAATAGAATTGACCAAAGCACTGTGTACAATCCAACCAATACAAACAACATGCTTAACAGTAGAACATTGTATGAAAACAATAAAATTACTAGTAACAGTATTCAGATGAAAAAGAAACCTAAAAAAAAGTCAACAGAAAGAGATCCAGCCTGTCTGTGCAGTTATTCAACTTTCTGATGCAAGATAACTTTCACACGTGCAGGAATCAGAGCCACCCACTAAAGGAGGACGATCACCCGACTGTCTGGAGCAGGGCCACGTTTGTCATCTAAAACGAAGCAATGCTGCTACCAGCAAGCTGTGAAATCACCGCTCTGATGATGGGAGTTGTCCCCCCTGACAGTGCAGGAAACAGAGACAGTGGAGAATGAATCTGCTGAAATATGGGCCTGTCAGCAGGGAGAGAGGCTGAGCACAGCGGCACAGAGCCATCGCTCCCCCTGGTCGACTCCATCATTGACATTCCCCATGAAGACAACAGAAAGGTGGAAGGGAGGGGGAAAAAAGGAGAATTTGAGGCAACCAAATTAAGACTTGAAGTTTATCTTGCCTACACAAGATGTCCTCATTTGTTCCAATTGCCTCGGACTATAAACATGAATATCCCAACTTCAGTTTCTGCCTTTTAAAGAAGGAAAGCCTTAATGAGAATTTATTGCTGTTTTTATATCTACGAGGACTCCTGGGGTTGTTGGAGAAAGCCTACATTTGCATACCCCTTAAAAGTGATGAGCGACAAAAGTCAGGGAATTAAGATGTAAGAAAGAGTTCTTCATTTGGCAACAAACACAAAAGACAAGCCAGGTGTTTCGGTGAGGAGGCAGGAAGTATTTAAACTGCCAGTGCACTCAAATGAGTCTTGTGTCTCAGACACAAGCTGCTTTTTCATCTCATATAATGCTTATCTCATTCAATGTGGTGTGTTACACAAGAAGTGAAATGTTTGTTAATTCAGATATATATGGTGGAGTCAGCTCTGTGTGCAGGATGAGCTATTACCAACAAATGAGCCAGCAACTGCAGCTGCATGTAAATCAGAAGGCTGCTCACCATTGAGAAGTGTTCAGCCATTCACCATCTCCAAGTCAGTATTTTCTCATCTGTCTCTATTCTTGCTTTACAAAGCCAGCCTTTCCTCTTACCTTTCCGGTGCAGCAAAGTGTTTATCCCTACGGAAATGAAGATTTCTTCACATCTTTATTCATTTAATTAGGTTGCAAAGCAAAGCAGGAGTCACAAAATGAAATACCTGTGGCCTTGATATTGTGCTACAGAATCTCTACATAGTATGCTTTGCAGAAATTAGACCACAGGTCTGGATGTGTTCTTTTTAGTTTTTTTTTATATCAAAGTCAACTCAGTCCTTATTCTCTCTTTCCACTAAATTCAATTATCCTCGCATAAACCTGCTGTAGTAAGGAAAGGAGGTCTAAAGTCATGTCTTTAAGCCACGTCTCATTGTAAGCTCAAATTAGCATGTGGTGGTTTGAATTTTTATTAACAGTTTGATGCAGCAGGAACATCTGACAAATGCATAAAGAAACTTTGTCACTTTCTTCTATCAAAGGTGGTTTAATATTCTATTTGAGTTATCTCACAATGTGTTTTTTAAGAACCATCTACAGTATATGAATAAGTTACACTGAATAATATAGATCTGCTTCAGAACTAGTCTATTAAATAAAGATGTATTCAGTGAAGGCTTCATTATGTTTGCACGCATGCTCCATGCAAATTGGAGAGGCAAAGTGCCTCAAAGATTAAACACAAGTAATAATTACAATTTCAATATAAGCACTCATTGCTGACACGACCTGAACATGAACTATGCTCCCCATGCCACATTTCTTCCAAACTGGGTACAAGTTCTTGCATTTGAATACTTGCAGATAATGAGTGGTTTGAGTACTAACCATCTCTGGCTGCTGATGGTGACGCCAATACGGAAATGGAAATACTTGCAGTTCACCCCTCACCGCTAGATGACTGGCTGCAATAGAGGGCAACCCCCATACACTCCCATGTTAAAATGTCCAATTTCACCTCTGAAATAAACATGTTTACAGAGTGGCTCTAACAACTTTTTTCGGTTTAATAGGTCCAATTTTCCGTCATGTAAACTTTGGGGGGTGGGGGGGGGATTTTTTTTCTAACGTTTTGGTTTCTATGTCTTGCTGAGATTCTTAGATTCCACTGTGTGATCCATTCAGCCATTTGTGGCGGTTATCCCAATTCAGGGTCATAGGTATAGCTGCAACCTATCCCAGCAATCATTAGGAGGTACACCCTGGGTTAACACAAAGGTCTAGCACAAAGTCACACACATATTCACTCCAAAGGGCATTTGAATGATGCACTAGTTACTACCTTTTACTTTCTCTGCTCCTTAACGTCCATATTGTAGCATTTAATGGGATTAAAATGGTAAATGGAATTACTATGACAATATTAATATGAAATATTAATATTAACAATTAGTAATTAATTTATAATTAACCTCGAGG
>JBAMHX010000001.1:24277484-24295589 GCA_037177515.1 Pseudomugil tenellus
CCCCCCCCCCCCCCCCCCCCCCCCCCCCCCCCCCCCCCCCCCCCCCCCCCCCCCCCCCCCCCCCCCCTCCCCCTCCTTAGAGGCGTGTCCTTTTGATTGATGTGTGTTAGAGCTCTATCACTGGTTGCAGCAGCGTACTTCCTGCTCTGTCCACTGTGACGAAGCCCTCTCAGCTCTACCTTTTCATCCATTTTGGATTTTCCCCAACATGGCAACGTTAGGTCCCGTGATGATATGCGCAGTCCAGTATTTATACAGGCAATGGGATAGATAGATAGATGGACGGACGGAAGAATGGATGGATATTTTTTAACATAAAATTGATTATCTGTAAAGTTTTTGTGTTTTTAAACACGAAAATTGATTATCTGTAAAGTTTTCGTGTTTTGAAACCCAATTTGAGCTCCAAATTATCTGGAATGTTTTGTGGATTAAACTTTTAATCAGTCTTTGTTTTTTAAACTGTCATTACATACAGCTAATATGAAACATGAAAAAAGAAGCTAAAAGTATCTTTCATGACAAATAAAGCAAGTGAATTAACTGACATGAAAATCTTTTCTCACAAATGACCATGGGGGGGTGGAACAGCTATTTTATTTGCAAACACATGTCAAGAATATATGAAATTATTAAAGAAAATGACCTAAGAGCTTGTTACTATTATATTACTACTTTTTATTTTTCTCAGTGAACATTTTCTAACAATTCTAATCTCAATTGCAACTATAAAGACCTCTCCTACATGTATTTGAAGTTCATAATGGTCATGGTTTGGATAATTCTCTGTCAGATCCCATTTTATGACTAACAACCTACTATGGGGCAAGGAGGCAGGGAGTCAAAAATAAAAAGCGTAACAGTTTATGTGTTTTAAAAGAATTCATATTTGTAAACCAGCAATTTCTCTCTGTATTCATATCTAAGTACTAACATCCTTACATGTGGCTATACTCTCTCTATGCACTGAGTACGTGCTATTTCAGTTAGCATCTGATCTTCTGCTGCTGCTTAACAATGAAAGTGCTTCTCTTGAAAAACATGGTGTGAAGAAGGAAATTTGATATACTATGTTATATGATCCAATGTTTTATCACCAAGGTTAGCACATCCCACAATCAAGCATCTGTAAAACAATCCATTTTCTTTTCCAGGGCAGATCAGATCTAAATTTTGCAAAGAAAGATGGATCAGCTACAGTGTGGCACACGTCTCAGTGTAGCATGAAATCAGATCACTGTTAACAGATCTACCACCTGCTCCTTTCTTGTACAGTATTTCTGCAAAAGTATGTTCAAGTAGTGCTGCTCATTGTCTTTCAGAACGTGTAGTGTTAGCAAACAGCAGCTGTTGCCAAATACAATAAAAATGGAATCTAACATGTTTTGCTTTTAGAAATATCAACTGGTCAGCGGCCACAATAACCACTGCTGCAAACTCAATGAAAACCACACTTATTTAAGGGAGAGGTAGTAAAGACTGCTTTCTGCCCATTTAACACATAGGGCCAGATTTACTAAAGGTTTGTGTGTACTAAAATGCGTGCAAACACATTGCACATGCTAAAAAAAGTACAAACTGATCTACTAACAGTGAGTAAAAGGGTTTGTGTCTTCCAAAGGTGCAAAATTGCGCATTCGGCTCGAGTTAGTATTTTTGCCTGAATGAATATGTAAATTGGGGTGTTCACACGCAATTTTGCATGGAGTGGGAGGAGAACATGTAAATATATGATTTTAGAACACACAAAGCGATTTATCAAACCTGAAAGTAATTTTGCTGGTAGAAACTGCGCCTATATTTAGCACGTTTCAAAAGGACGTGAAAACGGGGACAATGTGTAATTGTGCACACATGGCTGCAGTGATTGTTGCAATACAAAAACATAAAAATAATGAAAGACGACGGAGAGAATGCATATTTCCTCTTCGTGTTAATATGTTTGGAATGAGAGAGAAAACTAATTACTAAAACATATCACCTATCCAGCCTTTCCGGTTTGGAGCTGTTGGAGGAGCCAGACACAAGGAGTCATGCAAACCCGCAATAATTAAACTCCTTGCAAGTCTAGAGATTTTGGCATCTTGGTCATTCCAGCGTACAGTAGCCAACACAGCAGCGATCTCTCAGTCATGTCTTTCACATGTGTTGACTGAATTCCTAAATGCTATGTCGCGCCGGGTCGCAACGTTTATTTGGGTTCAACGCAGTCGAGATTATTTGAATAAGACAAAGGTGGCTGGATTCCCCGGTGTTATAGGAGCAATTGACTGCACTCATGAGCAGCTTGTGCCTCCCGCAAACTCTGAGCATATATACAGAAACCGAAAACACACATTCGTTGAATGTGTAGTGCGTTCCTTTGAGCTTCTGTCAGATTTATTTGCTGTAGTTCTTTGGACATTTTATTGGCTTCTTCCACCAACACCTCCAATTCCATCGAATTAAACTTGTATTTTCGCTTACGGTTTTGTAAAGTTGTCATCATGAAAACCATAGAACACGCTAAATCCTCATTTAAATAGGCGTGTCTCCAACACTTTGCACCCGTGTCATTTGCGTGAGCAATGTTAGTAGATCACGTACTAATTACGGCCCTGCCTCACACGTTAAATTCTAGATGCCACACGCTAATTAGTACACGCAAAATGAGATCTTAGTAAATTTGGCCCATAGTCTCTGTTGCCCCCCTACTACACACATTGTACGAATTGAATAATTCTGATTGTTAAGAAATAACAAATAAATCAACAAAAAATAAACCAAAGAAAACAAAGAATTACTGGATTTAACAAATACAGTAACAAGTGAAAATATATAAACAGAGTACAGTTACATCAGTCAGTTACATCAAAAATGAGCTTAATCATGTAAGTAATGCGTCAGTGGAACATCTGTATAAACATTCTTCAAAAGGTTTAGATGACATATGTGCCATCTGACTAGTGTTGGTAATTGAAGAAGCGAGACCAGAAAATTCTGTAATTATACAGCATTTATACTATCTGTCTATTCTTAAAAGCACCTTTTCCTGCCAGCTTTTCTTCCCATCCGTGTTGCACTGAAATAACTGAAATAAAAATAAATGTACCATTTAAATTTTAAACGGTACATTTATTATTATTATTTTTGTGTGTGTATTAAATTTATTATTTTTAAACTTTAAAAAATCCACTGCAAGTCTGTCTTTTCTAGCAACTTACAAGTTTAATACTGACTAATGCATATATAACCTGCTGTCTTCTCCTTGCTGTTAACACAACATTAAACAGAATATACCAAAAGAATTAAAACATCAGCCTGACCTGCTGAGGCAGTGAAGGGAGAAAAAGAAAAAAAAGAACAGACTGATTGGTCTTCTGAATCACTGCGTATTTCTGTTTTTTCCTCCCTCATTGCACGACTGAATGCAGAAACTTCTCCCTAATGTTATTTGTTTTATTGCAGATTAAATCAGACACATCTGTTTGGATATATAGCAAACACTTCTTAAAATCCTCACCAAAGCATACTTCTGTATTACCAAACTAGACTAGGAGCACTGCAGTATGAGAAATATATGAGCATAATTAAAACATAGTATAAAAGGTTGTTGGTTCATTATAGTAACATAGATGTGCAATATATATTATGCAGCCATTTGAGTGTGTGCTTGTTTGGTTTAAACCACCACATTCTCAGCACCATTCTGTCCTTTGCTAGGGATCCCAAGACAGCACAAAAAGTTGAGATAAATCGACACTAAATAGTAATCAACGCCAAATGGATTCCATTCACATTTAAATGGAATTGCAATCATGGTCACTCAGATGTGGCAGGGTTCCAGTGCAGGATCAAGACCTATAAAATAGAAAGACAACAAAGCGCACATTAAAGATTCAGGTTTAGTGAAGGTTTTCAGAGCAGTTTGGTGAATAGAAGATTGATTCTGCTTTGAAGACGCCACATTGTTAATAGGTTTATAATATTATTAGGTTAGAATATTATTATTAGGCTTATAATTTTATTTGGTGCTCTACAAAGATAAGTTTACATTCTGAATAGTTTAAAAAATACTCTTTACTTTTGAACTTTGATATGTGTATTAGCTCCTGTATTTTTCTCCTGCAGAGCTACGTTTGCTGTGATGTCTCTGTTTCCCAGATTTAGAGCCAGTCTGCAGTAAAACGATGGTATCACAATGAAAGGTTTGATATGTGATGGTGTGACATAATGGCAATAATTTAAATTTAAAAAAATTTTTTTTGTGTTTCTTTGTCTTGGAATTTAGTTTAAGAGCTTCTTCTTCCAGAGAGAAAAAAGACTGTATTGTACTACAGATAAGAAAGGACAAAAATAAAATATGGTGTTACTTGCAGCATGTGCCGTGTCCTCTGTGGATCCCTTCTAGTGAGGACTTAGGGTCTTGTGTTGTTGCAGAATTTTTGTATGCAAAACTGTGTAGTACACTGAGCACAATGCGAATACACTAAAATGCAAAATTTCTGGACTCTTGTTTACATGGGAACAGGGTTTGGGTCTATGAAGCTGTAAACTTTTGAAAACATACACCAGAGTAATTTTTTTTTAAATCACAAGGCAAATTTTATTTGTATAAACATCAACTGAAATCTTTTGTCGATGATGACGTCTGTTATTCATCCTTGCATTTAAGCATACAGGCCTTTTTTCCACCTGCAAACAGCATAACAACAATAATCATGACAAACTGCCATGTTCTGCTTGTGCTGCTGGATCTTTCAAAGTTATAGCACAACATACTATTTTGTGCTGCATTTACTGGCTTACCTGCTAGATAACAAATGCAGTTGTTATGTCTTCAGAACTGATGAGGAAGCATGTGGTGTGTGTAAAGTTTTACCAGCTTCTACAGGTCAGGTCTTTTTGCATTTTGTGCTTCTTTTCCATCCTGCTGTTTTGCCGGTTTTCAACATGTAAAAGGACACGTTTGTACTTTTTTATGGAAATGTCATGTAAACAGGGCCTGAGAATGCTGCATGTGCTGTCTTTGTTTTGGATAAAGATGACAGAGGTTTGAAAGATATTTCTACAGAACAGTATGTGAATAACTTAACTATGTTACCAGGACTCCAATAGGAGTGCAATGGACATTTTAATGCAAATAAGTCATTCTTTTTAAAATATCAAATACATTACAGTAAATCGAATAATTAATTGAAGAGTTACTGGTTATTTTGACAACTTAATGCAGTTTATATATAGGATATTTAATTTGAATTCAGGCATATTTTATCTCTATATACAGTATTTTAATGACTTACTATACATTCATGTAGTAAACAGTTTTACCCATTATTTATAAGTTATATAAATTCACAATGAGAAACACATTGAGAAGTGCAGGGTTTAGTTTTGGCCCAGGACTTTGACAAATACTGGGGAAGATGTGGCTTTTTAAATTAAACAAGAATCGCTCTGATCTGGAACATGATATGTTGCTCCTGGTTCTTGTTGGAGGGACGCTTTACAGGATAGTTTTATGGGTTTGACCACAAAACCTACTGTACTGCTTCAGTTGGAGGAGCTGTTGAAACAAGAATGTCTGACTAAATCTCATAACTATATGGATATAATGGATCCATCTTGATTAAAGGGGCCATATTATGCAATATTTGCCATCTCACAGTCAGTCCTATGCACCAATGCATCTATGATAATATTATGGATTTTGCAACACTCACCAAACTATATTTTTGCCATACCACTCACTTGTTGCTGAGAGATTTCTAGCTGGAACTGTGAATGCCTGGGTCTATGTATCTCCTTCTCTTCTCAGTGTGTCAGCTGCTCCGCCGCCCTACCCGCACTGAGCAGCTAGAGAGGCACCGTGTGTAGTCAGCGTGCAGTTACAAGTGTGTATGATCACAAGAGTGCAGCATAGCCACATGCCCAATTCCTGGAGGGGATGGCACACTAAAGTTTTCAGGTAGGGGAGGGGAAGTGCCCACCATGCCGCATCGGAGCGTTGGTGTCAGCTATTTGCTCTGCTTAAGCTGGGCTCTTCTTTTTAAAGTGATAAAACTACAAAAATGCATGGATTAAAAAATAAAACTACTTCCAGAATTGTTTTAAGGTACAATTAACACTAATAGAAAGTTAAAAGCTCATAAAAGTAAATTTTGAATAATATGGCCCCTTTAATGTATTGCTTGCAGCTGGAGCTAAAGGTAAACACTGACCATTTATGATTTCTCACCGTGTAATGTTGAGTGATAATCAGAGACATTGTTTTTATTTTTTTTAAAAAAAATAGCTGTGAACAGTGTGATCTTTGGGATGCCTGTTTTAGATATCGTTTGTTTTGAAACAGGGAGGTATTTTTCATCTGCGTTGCAATTCACTGGACTTGCTTATTCTGGAAACAAATTTATTCAAATTACTGGTGCTATTATCTTCTCCGCTATCTTATTAATGAGAAATTGATCCATCTATTTTTTTTGCCACACTATGCAGAAAATGTTCAGATATAATGTGCAGCTGTACCAAGATGGAAAAAAAAGACATTAAAAAATTCTTTGTAATTGGATGAATCATGGTGCCATTTGTTTACACAATACTTTAGATATATATTTAAAACAAACAATGAAAAAGTACAGAAATAAATAAATAATCTTTTCTATCAAATATCTGCTTTGACAGTTTGTTTTCATAGCACTAGTGACACACTGGCTTGAGCACGTCAACATTAAAAAAAAAAAACTCTTTAAGAGGATATGATAGTAATTCAGAGTGCAATGATACACTTCCTAATAGTGCTATTAGGAAGTTCAGGGCCCTTACATCTCCCTTTGAGGGAAAATATCAACGTTTTAGAGGCTGTTAATCTTAATGGGAGAATGAGAGCATAATTCATTAAATCATCAAACATTTCAACTAGGAACCCATTAAGTCCAGTAAGTGCCTCAAAGCACCGTGAGGCTCTTAAGATGACTGAATTTTGTCACCACACTGTCATATGGCTGAGTGTGACTCATAGTACAAAAATGATACATGTCTTTCACATCCTACTTTGAAAATCAGGTTTAAGTTGGACAGACAGAGCCGATTCTGGCATCTTCTCAAATACAGTGATGGTTGTCTCAAAAAAATCCTTTCAAAATTGACTGAATTTAAGCATTTTACTTACTGAGCTAACTTGCAGTTGTTTGTTGTGACAAACCGTCCTGTGTAGTGAATGTTACACCTGACTACGTTGTTGGTAAAGTCTGATTCCAGCACCAAGAACTTGGGATTGACCTGGAGCTGGAGAAAGAAAGGAAAAGACACCAGGTTACAATTAAAAATAATAGAAAAAAATGGACAAGATCTAATGGAACAGACGGTGTCTTCAAAAGAAAATAAACTCTTGAACATGTATTGATCTTTTTGTGTAGTCGTTGACAACATAAAATATGCATGGATATAGACAACATGATGGATGGGAAAGCAGCAGCCTGAAAAAGTCCAGTTAACAAGAAACCTAAAAACTTTATGACACAGATCAATTTGTTATGGTGACCTTGACCCTCTCCATTCCCCTGAAATGTGACCTGGTTTTATCCAGAAACTTTCTATGTCCATGCATATCAGAATGTCCCTTGACTCTCACCTTTAGTATGTAGTTTCCAGGTTTGATGTCAGTGATATCGATCCACTGGCAATCAATATCAGCATTGTATGTATCGTAGCAACCAGGGCTCAGACCCTGAAGGAACAGAGGGAGAAGAGAGGTTGGAAGGCATACTGATCTGAGTCAGTTGTAATGGTCAAGAAGTGAATAAAACCGTGCAATAAACATAAGCATTGAATGAACCATAGCAAAACTTTTGCAGTTGCACTGATATATAAAATCAAAACTTCAATAGATGGATGTTGGTGTAAGAGTCATAAAACCAATGGGGGTTATTTCATGTTTTGCTTGCTGCATTACCTGAGTGTGAGAAGTGCAGGCATAACGCTTCAAGTGACCAAAGTCACAGGTGGTGTCCTCCAGACAGAAGCTGGCCTTGTGTCCTTCTGCCACTTTACGGCCAGTGCTTACCTCCAGTAAATCATAATGACTGAACTCATCCATGCTGTGGTAATGCCTGTCAGAACAAGCACAAACACAGGATGTAGTGAGAGTAGAACGGCATCTTGGTAAGCAACTGAGAGTTTAAGCTTATTCTTATATAACTCTTTGCCATGGAAGATATTGCAGCCAAGTTGATGAGCTACTAAATGCACAGCATATTATTTCAAACCTGAAAATTGGCTGCAATTTTAAACGTAACTTCAAAGAGAAGCAATGAATTTATGATGTGCATGTTTAACCTGCTGGCCTCAGCTGTTAACATGTTCATAAGTGCACTGCCACCTTGATTGAACATATCATGAACCACCAGTGGATAATAGATATTAATTAATGACAACAACAAAGTATTGCAGAGGCAAGGAATTAAACCCTAATGATGTATGAATGTTGTTAATTAGCTTGTAGAGATCGGCAAGATCCGAGCCGTGTGTTAGTCTGTGTGTTGTGCATGTGCAGCGATTTACAAGTAAGCATGCACGTATCTGTGTGTGCATCTGTAAATGTGAGTTTAGTACAATATGACTATGCACTTGTTGCTGTGTGTTTGTATGCATTTGCACAGTTGCAGTAGGTTTGGAAAGCCTGGAAACACAAAGCCATGTACTGACTGACTCTGGTTAGCCAGAATATCTACCATAGAGTGACTCTGGGTGAGAGACTGATTCAACGAGCGGGTCCATTGGAAATCATCTGTATTGTTAACTTCTGTGTGCATTGGTCATCTCCCAAGTATCAAAATGATCCCAGGATGCTTTATGCTTTTCACTTTTACAAGTCAACTGGACTCACAATTGTGCCGATGCTGTCAAGTGCATATTTGCCCAGGGAAAGAGGAAAGCATAATTCTTTGGTGACAAGCAAAAGTTAATTTTTGGCAATGATTTTGTTGTACTCATGCACAGTAACACATATACACTTTTCTGTAGTCTCTCAACTGCCGCCACGTTCTCCAAAACCCATGACTATCTCTGTTCCCCTGCCACTTAGAATAAATAAATCAAAAAGCCCATTTAGAGTAAATCGTGAAAACCTTCTAAATATTAAAACAATAATAAAACAAGCTCTCCATGACCAAGATCCATTGTACAGTATATCATGATCATCCCATGATACACTGAGCCTTTCCTGTTACTTTCTCTGTTGATTATTTTCCATGTATAGGATGATACTGACATCATTTATATATTTCTCCTTTTAATGCACGTCATTTTTCTCCTTTTTCTAGGTCTTCCTGGATAACAGCTGCAATGTATATTGATCTGTCTTCCCTGTCCTCTCCACCACCAGCCAGTCGAGGCAGATGCCTGCCCTCCCAGAACTGGATTCTGATGGAGGTTTTGCCTTCCTGTTAAAGAGGAATTTTCCATCCCACTGTCACCTCATGCATGCTCAGGATGAGAGATTGGATCAAAGTCATCATTCAATGCATTCTTTTTGGCTCCCTTACATAGGCTATTTTTATTACTTTGCTTAAATTGATCTCTGTGAAATGACACTATACAAATAAAGCTGAATTGAATTGGCTGTTGTAATGGCTGAGGTAATTTCTTACAGTCAGACTAGCTGTGCAAATACCTCACCTTTCCATTACTTCATGGCCCTTGTTTTAACATAGCAACAGCTTTTTACTGGAACAGTCATTAAAGATTGACGGCTGACTTGCAGTGGAAAGTGGGTACATTCCACTGATGGTGCAAGTGACCATTTAAGGACTCATTAGTTCCATAAGAGAGGTGCAACCAGTGGGTAAGTTCTTTCAGGTAGAAACCTGTCAGATGCTATCTGAATCTTCTCTGCAACTCTCAGAAAAGATGTAACCAATTACTTGACTCTGATAACAGTGCAACATATTTGTGACTGTTTAATGGAACTAATAAGTTTATTTGTGGAGGCTGCATCATGTATATGCAACCAAGACCTTGAACTCACAATTTGTTTTTGTTCCACATCTGGAACTAATTGCATTCACTGTCTTGAGACATTTATAGGTAGTAAATGTGTTTTTTTTTTAATGAAAAGAAAGAAAAAAAGCAAGCAGGAGCTGTTGGACATCAAAATGCCTGGAAGGGTCTGCTGCTTCACTGGAATCCTGGATATCCCCACTAACTATGCCACCTATAGAAAATGCAATGCTGGAAGGGAACACTGGGGATTTAACAAGAATAGATTATGACCGTAATGCACAAAAAATTTAAATTTGTCTTCACAGTTGTGAGTCATTTTCCACTTGTGTGGAACTAATAAGGCTTTGAGGATTTCTCTGATCACATAAAACACAAGCATCCACAGAAGGTTCTTTGGGAACTGTTTCATTGTGGTTTGACATCAGCTTTCAAGAACGTGCAACCATGATATCTGTCTGAGCACCAGTGCAAACAACAGACCACATAGGTCTGCAGGCTTAACAGATTTATTGGCTGAGTGAGACAGATGCAACACAAGTTAAAGAACTCTGTCACAATGTATTGGAAACAACAAGTTGACTGATTTCCCATTCTTCCCACACTGACTCACACAAAGGATTAGCTCCATGTGGAATTCTCTGTCCTCATTTTAGTTAAAAAAAAATAAAACAAAACACACACATAATCCCAACTTTTCACAGCCCACGATACTCAGGGGAAAGCTGCTCCTTTCCCTTGTTTTGATACTCAAGTGCAAAAGAAAAAAATGAATGGAATGAAAAGCAGCAATATCAGCTACACAGCCTATTTGACAAAAAATGTAGGGCAGAAAAGTTTATTGTGAGAATAGCTTCTCTCCCTCTGAAGACATTTTTTCATAACCAAACACGCTGTCCTAGTAACCCACATCCACGCCACTATACTTTAGCAGCTGTGTGATCTGGTTTCACAGATTGACAGGGAGAATGGATTGATTTGTCATTCTGATCACACAGCAGATGAAATGATAGCCTTGGCGTTCTGCCTCCTGGGAACCGCTTTGTAAATGTAGACTGATGTTAGGCTGCAACAACACTGCCAATCTCCTAAACGGCCAGCAGACATTCCTCCAAGATGAGAACAGTAAAGGAGAGCCAGGGTTTAGAAGCAGAGGGTGGGCTTGTTGGGAGTGAGATAAAAGCAAAGCCACATTAGATATAATGTCTGAAAACAATGAAGATACCACCAGAATCTTCGTTTTTTAAAAATTGTTTCATTGGAATATGGGCTCTGACTAAACTGTGTGTTTCTTAAAAAGAAACAAATGTGTGTATTAAATTAAACAAACCCCCATGGCTACAAGTAATTAGTTTGCTCTTTAATGCAGAATTGGAAAAAAAATCGCAGGTCAACTCTAACAGAATCCATATGTTTGGCTCCAGCCTTTTGCTGTGTTCTAAAAATGAAAATGCACATACTTTCTTGGTCATTTCAGGGCATACAATGCAGTGTTGCTGACATGCTTAAAAGACGGCGTCCTACAGATTTCCAGACTGGATACATAATTCTACTAAGGTTTCCTGCTGTCTCTGAGTCTCTGAAGATTTTTGAAAAGGCAATTTATACTGCATGAATTGCAACAATCATTTTATGAGCGAACTTATACTGCATTGCAGGTTACTTTGGTATATACTGTTGCTTTGGTAGACACAGTTTTATGAATCCTTTTTATTTCATGCTAATGTATTCATGGATCTGACTGCTCTCTTTTATATAGAAACAACTTTTCGAGATTATTAACACTAAGGAGTAAGGCAGCACTTACTATTGATCCAACACAGAGAAGATGTTTAGATCAATCACAAAGTGATATCAAAATGGCCTCATGGATCAGCTAATGACTGTGATTGACCAATGTACAGCCATGACTGTTGGTATGCCTTTTTCTCAAGATGTACAAGTACAGTATAGACACCATGATGCACTTACTTTAGTGGTAGGTGCAGAACAACATTGGAATTTTTTTAGCTTGGAGGAACATATAGCGTTCTGCATTTCCACATGCAAGTGGATGTTCAGGTGCAAACATTATTTGGATAAATAACTGCTTTTATTTGTAGCTAGCTGTGAATAAAGGACACTCTGGAAAGACAACAAATCTCTCAATATCACCCTTATGAGAGATAAATTAGATGTTTTTGTGAAATAAATATGTCTCATTAGCAGTAAAAAACAGATCACTGTTTGGAAAAGCTTTGAGACTATCACAAAAAGAACAGAGCTGAACCAGGGACAGAAAACCTAATTTTCACCCAATATAATACATTTTTCACACTTTCAGTTAACTTTTATGTTGATACTGACTAGTTTATAATCAGATCATTTACATCATTGTTTACTCTGTGCTTATTGTGTATATTCAGTTGTAACGGAAGAGCATCCATGTTTCTAGCACCATGATAGCTGGATTGCATCTGTAGCTGATCAGCTTTGAGTTTGTGACACAGACACACAAAAAACATGGATGCTTTTTGGCTGTAAAAATGATTGACTATTAAAACAACCATTTAATGCAACAATGTATTAGTATAAAACTCTTTAGAAATTAAATTTATTCAAACGGCAAGGAAACATTTGACATTTGACTTGTTTTAGATGGAGAAAACATGGTCTTATGTGGCCTCTTTAGTTAACTCATCTAAACTGTCAGAATTCCTCCCTGCTTCACCAAGCTGACAGCGCTCTGATTGCTGTCAACCACAGGTCAGACTCTTCCTGCTTACAAGGACACAATACAACTTAAAAATAAAAGATTTAAACAACTTTTTAAGTCCCCAAAAAAGTGAAATAACCATCATCAGATTATATTGCAAACTAATTTATCCCAAAATTGCTGATATTGTGATAACTTTGATTGATTACTTGATAATTCAAAGTTTAGTTAAAACAATGTTAAAGTCTTTACCAACAAGCAAAAAAGAAAATAAAAGCTGTGTGGCTGCATCCTATATGTATTAAGGACTTACTGATGACAGCTGTGCCATTCCCAGGTGTGATGCGGCCTGTTAGGCATGAAGTCTGCTGTGCCCTTGTTCTTCACCCTCTGTGGGAATCGCAGCAGGACCCTTACATCATAGTCACTGGTGTCAGTGCCATAGGCAGTGCTGAATGACAGACACATGCATGGAGAGAGAAAAAGATGAGGGAACATACCAAATTGGCTGTGGAAAGAAAGGCTGGATAGCTGTTTTTTATAAGTGAGACAAAGGGGGGAGAAAAGCCAAACTGGAAAGCTGCAAGGCAGTAGTACATCTACTAAATAATTCATTCTACATATTACAACCATCTCTCTCAACACACTTTTCAACATGGGAAGAGAACAGAGTCTGGAATACACTCTGTTGCTTGATTTTTTTTTCTTTCTGAAAAAAGAGGCATAACCTCAAGTTCGGGACAGCTGAACATCTAAGTCATTCATCTTACGACTATTGTTGACACTGGAGTGTATAACAAATTACAACTGCCCATCTGTGGGTGATTGCTGTAAACTCAGGCAGGATATGAAATGAATTTGAGAGATGGGTATGTTTGTGAAGGGGAGGGGGAAAGGGAGCTCAGGAACAACACACTTCCATCATTTCCATGTTGTCCTTACAGTGAAAGGACACAAGCCTAAGGCTGAGGGGATATTATTGACCAAAACAGAGACATGATGCTAACGACAGGCAGTATCCCTGAAGAAAACTAGGATTTAGTTTAGTGTAGGTCTGCTGTCTCTCCTCTCAGATATGATTGAACAGAATAGGCATCAATAATAAATAAATACAATGGCTATCATAAAGATGGCCATTTTGTGAGTAACGTGTGATATATAAAGGTAGTCAAAGCTCATCACTGAGCATGTAAGAGTTGTGTTGGTCTACAAGGCAGTCAGAAAGGGCAAACATTGCACAGTGACTCATTTTACTTCATCATCGCATCATGCCATGTCAGCTGATGTTCCATAACGTGATGAAAGCGTGTTATTGTGTCTCGGAAAGTCTACATCGCAGTGTACACGTTGACTTGTATGCACTGCTGACTTGTATGCATGTAAGGCTGCAGAGTGGTGTTAGTTAATTGACAGCATCCTGGTGTTTTTCTCACTCTTGATTCTTTATTTTTCTACTTTGCCCTTGTTTGCAAAGTGCAGGGGTTAGGCATAAAAAAACAGTAAAAACAGACTGACTCATAGATTGCAGCCAGCATGATCTGCACTAGATGCTGCCCTTTACAGTTGAATATTGCTTACCACATTATCCTGAATGATGCCACTATTAAACTTCCATGATGCAGAGAAACTCTGCGTTTGCATGTTGTATTGTGAAGCTGGGTTGAAAGATTGAAACCTTTGAAGCTGCAAAGGTCTCAAGAGGGGACAGATTTGTGTTCTCTTCTAATACCACCTTATCATACGAGTGTTCAGGCCCTATTTTCACTACTGTGCTGAGACTGTAAAACAGACGAGTTTTGTTACATTCTGGCCTTTCGTTTACATGCTCACGGGGTTTTGAGTAGGTAAAATAAAGAAATTTACCAATGAAATTTTCTTCCAACACACTTCTCTCCGTGTAAGCCAGAATTGGACTCATTGGGCAAAGGTGACATCTTTAAACTGATCTTATATGTGCAATCAGACCATGTTTAACTTGCAAAAAGCACAGCTACCTCTGTGTCGTGTTTGTTAATTCATTTGGTCCGGTGAAGCAAAACCAGAACATTTATGCATTTATACAGACTAATAAGTTACACAAACCAGATAACCAGCAGTTAACATGCAATGTTTCTGTTGTTTTGTGCTCATGAGGATGCGGTCCACACCTGGGTGTGTTATTACAATTTTACTGCCCACTAGTGGTCTGGCATGTGCACTACATCATCCACCAGAAGATGAAGTGCAAAAGATACATCTATTATCCCAAATGGGCAAAGGAAAAAGTTTTTCATTTTTTGTGTAGATATTGTAGTGTACACAGGGTTTTAGACACATTTTAACGCTTGGTATAATCTTTTTCAGATATTTTTTTCCATTAATAAAATTGTCTAATAGACAGGAGGTACTGAAGTATCAGATCTAGCAACACAATTAAATAAAATCAAACTTTATTTCTGAAGCGCTTTTCATGCCAGAGGCAACACAAAGTGCTTTAAATAATGAAATCATTTTAAATAAAACAAGCCTTTACAGACCAAATCAAAAAAGATAACAGCAATTAAAAAAGCACATATCATGTTCACTGACACACACACACACACACAAAAGAGCCTGCTCCTCTAAAATGTGACTCCCTGACTTCTTTCTCTTAAAAAAATAAAATATGTAAAATATTTGTGTAAATTGGTAAAAATGAAATTAAAAATAAAAACTATAAATATCGGCTGTTCTGTTTCAGACAGAAATAAAGTATTGTTAGAAGAACATTTAGGTCATTGTTTTCTGTTATTTCATGTGATATAAAACAAAATGATAAGCATAGTTCATAGTTCATGTCCTGTCTGATGTGTTATGTCACTTTTTTTACAATATTCTGGTTTAAATTTAATTTTTTTTAAGCTAAGCAAAAAAAAAAAAAAAAAAATCAAATCTATATGGTTAGGTCAAAGCATTAAAACATCACTCCTGGACAACCTGCTGAATATGCATAAAACTTTTGCAGAGAAATAGGAATAGGAATGTTCTGGCTAAAGTACAAACCCTTTGATTTCAGCAGTATTTTGGGGCTGAGTTGTATAAAGATAGCAAGCTGGAACCAGATGTTTTCATAAGGGATACAATGTTGGCAACCAGAAGAATGTGTATAACATAAAGAATATATAGTAGAAAGTAGTTAAAATGGGTAATAATACAATGTTAAACCTGTGTTATAAAAGCAAATGAAATAAAAAAAGTGTTTTTTCATTAACCATGCATCTCAATTAAGTTGCTGTCATTCACATATTTTATTTTATTTATTTTTTTTGTCAGGAAGCATCAGACATTTTTACTAAAGAGGGGACTATTGAGACACTGAAAGCACTTTCAAACTGTTGCTTCATTTTTTTTTAAAAAATCCTGTTTTTACATCACCAGTATTACATGATGAAAACCACCATTCAAGTTAATCAGAAATGTTGGTTTAATACATTTGGCCTAAGCTACTTGTACAAATATTTTCCTCAAAACCGATATTGTACAATATTTTTAACAATTTCAGATACAATTAAAATAAGTACATTAATCTCATTTTGCATATTTTCTGGAACACAGATGCTGGACCAGTTCAGTGGTCAGATGGAAGCTTAATGTAACTCAATAGTCAGTCTTTTAAGTTATCACATTGTTCTGGTAGAAAAAACAGATTTCTTTCACCCCCCAACTTATGTTTTCATTACTTTGGTTTTTTAAACGTAACCAAACAGCATGTGAGCATAAACATAAACAAATGCATAGTGTTCAAACTAACACATTACACAGACATGTGAGTGCAGTAGTAAATAAGCAATGGACATCCAGAGTTGGGTTTACCTTGACAGGCATTTCTCCTCTGCAGCACAGCGAAGAGAATACATGTGGGCTCTCTGGATGTACGTGGAAGCCTGGACATAGTGTGGATCAGGAACCAGATCAGGTAAACCTGAAATGACATGATCTATTTTACAGCCACGCCTATTGCACAACCTTACATGCAGATCTGTTAGAGATACAAAAACTAACGATGTACATTTAGACAAAACTAGTTTTTAGAAGTTTATACTAAAGGTATATCCAGAGTCATTCTAAGGTCAGTTGCTGGTGTGCTGGCTCACATTATTTGCCATCATCTTTTGTGATCTATCAAATATGTTGGTGCTGATGGATGACAGAACCTGCGGTTCAAGACTTGGTCACAGTGGAGAAACCCACTGGCCACTAATTACAATGCATTCCAGATGATTATCATTGCTCTCTAATGTGACACACAGAAGAGTGAGGCTGGAGTGAAAGAGCAGCATACATTTAGATCTCTTGTCTGGAAAATGCCTCATACAAGGAAAATACCTATAACCACCACAATAACATACTGATTTCCATGACACAGATCTTTACACAATGCTATTACACCACCTTCATTATAATAAATGAGGCATCTCTGCCAGGGACAAAGCTAAGGTAAAGCAGTTTGGAGCAACAGCATCATAGATGGCTTTATTTTCCAAACCAGCCAATATTTTCATAATCATGCTTACTTCAAACAAGTGACAGATTGAAAAAGTTGACATAAAAACAAAAACAGCAGTCCTTCTCAGAGTGGATGCCTGTCTGTAACATTCCCAGAAAAGGCCTTGCTAGCGAGGATCTCTGACATGGCTTATCACCTCTGCCCGTTTAGCTCACAAATGCCAGAAACAGTTGGATGTGAACATGTTCAAACAATCTGACCTGTAAGTATAGAAACTCAAAATGACGAACATAAAGAACTTAATTCAATTACTTCACCCATGCAAACAAAATCACCTGAGACCTGACCTAGGACTAAAATGAAACCTTTTACTTACTTCCTATAAATGGAAACCAGATTGGAAACTTCCGGAGCTGTGTTTGCCCGGCACTTTACACCTAGGTGAGTTTTCCTTCCCAGCTGCAAGTTTAAAATCGGGCATTCCCTTTGAGGACACTGTGTAAACATCCAATCTGACATCTCTTTCTGAGGCAGACATCCAAGACCGGGGGGGGGGAGGCTTCTTTGAGCAGACCATGTAAGCACTGTAAACCGGTGTGAAACACATAGGTTTTCCAGCATTACTCTCAATCCAATTTTGTTCCTTCCCCACCCGGAGAAGGCTTTGTTGTCAGCCCTCTAATCTTTTGATATGTGAAAGCGGGTCTCTATCGGAGGGATAAAGTGTATTGAAAAGCTAAAGCTGGTCGGCTCTTGATGGCATGTGACAAAGCCACACATTACACTCTAAGTGGAGCATGGAGAAAAGCGGGTGAATCATGCCACATTTTTGTATGATCTGGCAAAGAGACATAAGGGATTCCTTTCTAGATACTTTTAAGCTGCAGACTGTTAGCAGGAAATAGATTAGACTATTTGAAATTTTGACAGCTTCTTAAAAGATGAAAATTCAACAACAGCCCCTATATAT
>JBAMHX010000001.1:24296640-24310249 GCA_037177515.1 Pseudomugil tenellus
TATATATATATATATGTCCAAAACACACCAGAAAAATTGCTGGCAGCATCCACATCCTAGTTCCAGGTAGGTTAATTGAAATCAACAGGCTATCAGCTCATATCAATTAAAATTCCAAGTATATTCCTATTAATACATTATGATCGTACTATAACTTTCTTCTCGTGAAGGATATTAGTCTTAATGGTAGCATCATGTGCTAGGTGTCATGGTTAGACAAAAGAAAATCCCTGGTTTAGAGTCCTTGGTTTTGTAATTTAGTGCTCACTAATTGGGATTTTTAGGGGCCATAATTTCTGTACAGGAAATGGATTTAACTAAAGGGCAGTGGTGAACAGCAATGGAAATCACCAGGAAAATAAAGAAGTTTCACCTTAATGTTGCTCAACTTTAAGCTTTATTAGAGGGAGAATATTGTTATGTCAAACCAAATTAAATCAATCATAACCATAATTTTAAAAAGCAACATAATATCGAATGCATTTATAGCCTGCTGAATATCCTTGACATTAAAATATATATTTATTATAAAGTTTATTTTATACTTTGCTGCTCGTGACAATACAAAAACAAATACAAAAGTTAAAATATTTTTATTTTCTTATGTCACTTTGATCAAAATTGTAGCTGTATGGATCACAGTTGTTATTATAGAGGTGTAAAATTCTAATGTCATGCCATGAAGCAATGCAATAAAAATGTCTGCCTCTCCACAGCTCTTAATAGTGGAATCTATATTGCAGTGATTACTGAAAGCACTAAGGCCTCTGCACACATGTTGGTTCTTTGTGCTTTATGGTAGGAATGACTTCCAGCTCTTGAGTGTCTAATGAATCATATTTGGAAAGCACACAGTGCACAAGAGAGACTGCTGTGCAGTTATGGGAGATAATAGAGTAAAACAAAAGATTAATTTACATTAAAAAATGAGAATCTTGTTGGAGGTGCCAATCTTTTCTGAGCTCAGACACAGCCTCTGGCACTCAGAGCTTAGACACACATGTTGTTTTCATTTAGCTAAACTTTTTTTTCATATCGCTGATCTTTTCTTATTTCTTATCTTTGCTAATCTCAGCTTCCTTCCTGGTACAATATTAATAAGTAGAGTAAAGGTGACAGGTTTCTATTTGACCAGAGGAAACTGCTGTCAAACAAACATAAGATAGTGTACTGTATGCTTTCACACTCCTCCTGCTCCAAAGTACTTTGACTAAATATTTATTTGATTTCCTGTAGCTGAAGCAATGGACCCCATGTGTTACTGGGACTTTCCGTGCTCTCCCTCCCCCTCAGGGAGGGGTAAAGTACTGTATCTACCTCCCTTGCCCCCACTTCTCTGCTGCAGGAGGTAGCCACCTACACCCATTGACACCAGCCCCTTATGAGGTCACCACCACCATTACCAAACTCCATTCGCCTCATGAACCAGTCGTCTTTCTTGTAGCGCTGCACTCCCCCCACAAAAACACAGTGGTTCTTGTGTCTGCTCTCTGAACATTGGCACGGTTTTCTCAACACATGGTTTTAATAACTGTACGACTGGGAAAGGATGAACCTCGCATCCTTCTCTGCTTTATTTGTAATCAGAAAATAAAGATGAATTGCAAGCAGCTGGTTCCCTCTGATTGCTTCATATTTCAGACTAAATTAAAAGAAAAACAACAAAAGAATGTGACAGGGACAAAGGTGTGGTGCATCTCTCTTGATGGTGTTGCATATTTCAAATTCATGTGTGCAACAGCAGTAGGGATCAGATGGCAAGCTCTTCCTTGTTCTTTGCCTCAGAGACAGAAGCACTTAGAGGATTTGTGTAAGAGACAACATGCACTCTGTTTCAGCAAAAAGAGTGAGATAAGTTTTAACTGTTAAAAAGGCCTTTAAACATAAAACATCTGGCACTGAACTCAGATATTCTATTATTATCAAGATTTTAACTCTTGTTTTAAATTACTTTTAAACAAGTGTCAACTTTTAAAACAACCATACATTACCTCTTTGTTGTCGTCGAAACACACTGCCAACATTTGAGCCGGGATTCTCAGGTGCAGAGTTTGCAGAAATTCTGCCTTGAGTATTTGGCTGCACATAAGGAGGCTGGGGTCTTCCAAATGGAGGGAACTGCTCATATTGTGGGCTCCTTATTTGTGGTCCTGGTCTGTCCTCTGCAACAGGAAGGGCCTGGTTGGCCTCGGGGACAGGGACGGAAGCAGCAGATTCTTCATTGTAGAGGCTGTGGGTGTATCTGTGGTCTAGACCGTCGGCAAATGGTGGCTGGGCAGCATGTGCAGGCACCACAGGGTTAGGCCCATAGCCGTAAGACTGATAGTAATAGTAGCCATTTTCAGCAAAGTCAGATGAGCCTGGAATCACTGGGCCCAAACCAACTCCATACCCACCTCCAGTATAACCTTGTCCAGTCCCATACCCTCCACCTCTGTAACCTCCTCCTCCAACAGACTGAAAAGGTGGTTCAAAACTCCTCATCGGTCCATCTGCAAAACCAGGGTCAAAAGACTGGAAAGGGGGTTGCTGTGGGAGTGGATACTGTGGGTAAACTGGCACGTTATATGATGAGGAAGAAAAAGATGAAGATGATGATGATGAAGAGCCAGTAGATGGACGTAGTCGGCTAGTCGAAGATCCCTGGAACCGGTTACTACTACTTGAGCTGCCTGTAGCTTGTCTCCAGTTGTCAGGCACTTGCCCAAAGCCAAAAGGATGCCTGGCTTGCCCACGGACTGTATCAGAGTATCCCCTTGATGGAGCCTGTCTGCGGACATTGCCTCCCTGACGTCTACGTGGAGTGCTTGAAGGGGCATCTGCTAAAACCAGCCTGGGACCTTGGTCCTGTGCCCCAGCACCAGCAGGCACATATTCGGCTCCACTATTCAGCAAGCTGAACACCTGACCATTATTTTCCCATTGTATCACCTGCCTCCAAGGGGTGGCAGAGCTGTCCTGTCCCTGACCCTGACCCTGGCTCTGCTCCTGAATCTGTGTGGCAACCTGAGCCTCCCCTGAGCCCAAAAGGATAAATACCACACTTGCCACAACAGCAGACAGCATGTTGACTCCAAAGATGCAGCAGGTCACCCCAAAAGGGAAAAAAATGACCTTCCAAATGCACTGCAGCTCAAACTGAAACCACCTGTACTTCTGTCAATAAAACATGTGTATCCTTCTCCCGTGGGTACAGCCTCAGCGTACGTGTTGAGACACATGCAAGGTTGCGAAGTAAGCCTGTGGTTGAGTGCATCTGCGACTCTTCACTTGCAGCAGTAGAGGAGCTTGAATGTGCATTCGGGAGTAATCACACCTTGGAGTTTGGAAGTGGGATCAGAAGACCCACTGGCAGTGTAACCGTCTGCTAGTGCAATGGGAATATGTCCTGACTTCTGGTCGGTCCGCTGGCTCGCCTGTCAGTAATCTAAGCATTGCTCTCTGCCTTCTGAAAAGAAGTGCCTGTGTCCTACAAAACTGCAAGCTTCCTTTCGCCTGATTGCTCACAATGGGCTGAGAAAAAATCTCAAACTTTTTTTCTCGTTTTGTAAGGAGAGGTCCCTCATGGCCCTAGTGCTAGTGATGTTTCTTGGACTACTGCAGCCAAAGCTCTGTGAGGCTTCCAGAGTCAACATTACAATATGCAAAGGCATTCAGACATACTGTACAATACATCTCACTTTCTACAACCTTTCTCAGCTTCTGCAACAAAGGCACAAAGTTATCTCTATCTTTCTAATGGTGTTTAAAAGACTTGTTATTCTATCACTCAACCTTTAAAACACCTAAAATAAGAAAAAAACTTGTGTGATGCTAATTAATCTAATTACTAACTAGGAGCACTAACTAGGAAAATTGAGTCATGAATTCAATCGACACCATGAATAAAATTATATTTTTAAGCCAGATTCTTTTAATGAGATAATGTAAAATATACATTCAAAAGCATGAAACAATGTTCACTGTTCAACATATTTCTCTCTTTAATGTGTAGACATGCTGGAAAAAAGTTCAGTATACTCCACCCTAAGGAACATCAAACTGAGGTCAATTAACAGAGAGCTAAAAACCCTCTTTTCTTCAAACTCACACGCACACAACCCCTTTCTCCACCCCTCATTGCCCTCGCTACTTGTACTACACTGAATGAACAAAGGACAAGCATACAGTACAAGCCGAGCTCCCTGACCAGACCGGGCTGTTCATGTTGTTGTTTGTAAATTCTTTCACAGCACCATTACACTCTGAGACACCTGATTTACGCAAGTGTTCTGAGAGACGAGTCATTAGAAAACCCATGTACCAGGAGGACTTAAATCTAGTGGGTTAATGCCTGCCTTGATAGATTGGATGCAGAAAGAGTTAGATTTCCTGCTGTTATCAAAGTCAACAGTTTGTCAGTATTTTCCTTGGCATGGCTTGTAGGGGCACTGGACTTAGACCACAGAAAAACGGTGGCATTCTTTTACGGCTGCAGCAATGAATGCACACTTTGGCTCTCTGAAAAGAAAAAAAATAATACAAACGTACAACTTGGTTACAGTTGTATTGACTTAAAATAAAAGGCAGAGAGAAATCAATTTAGTTAAAGCAGGTCATGAAGCAGGACTTACAGCTGCAAACACAGATTTCTCAGTTGTTTGTGATGACACAATGACATAACCACATCAAACTCTTAATTTTGTAACAAATATATTCATACAAATATTTGATGACACTTAGATTCAGTCAGGTTATATTTTCACTACACCTCTTGAAATGCAAGTAGGTCATTTTGCTGTAAAATGTTTTGATTTAGCTACAAACAGAGAATTCCCTATTAAATGATTGTGTTACGTTTGACTGTTGTCCTACTTTTTTAATGCTTTGTTTGACCACTTTCTAAAGCTAAAATCCTGTTTGTCCTAAATAAATCCCTTTTTAATGACTTGCATATGCATTACTTGTCTTTCTTTGGGCTGTATTAAGCTCAAAAAGTTTTTCTTTCTCCTAATTACAGATTGATCCCAGGAGACTTCCTGAAACTGCTGCTTTAAGCAGGCAAACCAGCAGAGAACCTCAATGCCTTAAAAGTCTGTCACTGAAACATTCCATAGAGATTAGTCTAACTTATGAAGCAAGGTTGGTTGTTTTTGTGACTGCTGTGTGCGTCTGGTGTTTGCTGGAAACAGCGTGTGCCCTGTGAAGTAAGGTGAAAGAGTGCATTGATCTCTGTGATGATACAGCACAGGAGGAAAACCAAGGGAGCAGGCATCCCACAGAGAGCGACTTTAAGCTGCACAGAATCAGAGCTAGCAATGCTCTTACATTTGTAGAGCTTCATCCTCGGAGACAGTGTGTGTAGAAATGTGAACTTATGTATGTGTTAATGCAACAAACACATCAGTATTTCTATGTTTCGTTACTGGAGTTGTGGCCTGGAGGCGTTCTGTTTATTCAGTTTCCATAAGGCAAACACCTTGAGGAATTGCTCAATTGTGATGCAGTTTTCATATTTGATTTGGTGTTGAACTGATAATAAACCTGTGTGTAACTGTTAGAACAGTGGTGACTGTGTAGATTTTTTGGTGCTCCAAAAAGTGTTGGTAAAGCATCTACTCTGCAACCATATTATAGAACTTGCAGCTTCTTTGAGCCGGCAGTCATTTGAAAAACTGTCTGTTTTTCATAGCAGGACCCCCTGGACAAACTTACTGAACATTCAAATCATTTCTAATGCTGTACTGCTTTAACTTGCCTTTTACAAAAAATCTTTACAGATTTTTAGATTCGTATTTACAGATTTTAACTTAAACGTGGTCTACAATTTTCAATACCTCATTTATTTGTTCTTGGCCATTCTCAGTACATGGTCTTTTTAAATGAAAAAAAAAATGTCTGTTTTCTGAGGACATGAGTTTAACATATTTAATGTTATTTTGACAGCTGGCAATGCATAATCATAAGTTTAAAAAAGGAAAAGGAAAAAGATAGAGCTATCAGATGTTGCAAGACAAGTCTTTGTCCATTAGGATGTGCCTAATATTTGGAATTTAATGTCAAACATGATGATAAACCGCATCCTGAAGTTGCCGAAGAATTTGACACAATCAGCATTTTGTGGTCGTACAGCTTACCTTCACCTCTGTAATCTGATGGAGAAACAGAAAAGATTGCATTCACTGCATTTTATGTGGAACATTTCCAGCTATTTTCCAAACAATTTTTTAGGTCATTTTGAGAATGATTTTTTTTAATAATCAAATCCAAACATTAAAAAAATACTGCGCCTTTGTTGTTTAGAGAAATTGATTTAATGTGTTACATAGATATTCAAACAGGTCAGTGAAATTGTTTGAACATTGCTGCCATAAAATGGGTTTTGTTGTGGCACTGAGAACAGACCCGCAGTTGGGTAATACAACATACATCTAGCTCAGTGACTTACAGCCCAATAACTCTGAAATAAAAAGCCCATAAAGACGCACCAACAACGCTCAGCCACAAACTGCATCTGTAGTTTGATCGACCCTGTAATAATTGTTGACTCCCGAGGAGCACATCAGATCTCTTCTCTTTCATCTTCACATGCAGCATTTGTAATATTAAGTAATTATTTCCATTCACAATCCTAACTTTTTCTACACCGTGTCAAAGACACGACAGCTGAGGTTGGCGATTGCACGCACATTTAGTAATACCGTTGAAGCATTCAGCCTTTGAAGTACCCACCTGCTTTCCATTAATTTCATTTCCATTCAAGGAGAGTCATCAGACACCTGCATTCTCCACTTGGCTCACTACCAGATACCAGGGGACAGAAACTATGAAATTGCCTTCAGTCATTGAATAACTTAAATTTGTCTTTTTCTTCTTTATGTAAATACAAAATTTATGATCCTCCAAATTAAAAAGGCTCATACTATAGACTCAGCTTGCACCGTTGGTAAAAACATGTTTTGTATTGCTATAACTATCCGTGCATGTTTGTTGTGTTTTGAAATGTAAAAACACAAAAAAATGACTCAGTTTTAACACCTCATGCTGTGAACATATTCCAATGAAAGAAAATACTGTAAAAACTAATGGCTTTGAAATAACCTATGAAATTAGATGAAACACAAATTAAAAGCAATACTGTTTTCATTCATAACTGTTGATAATGTGTTGTAGGAATCTTCAGGTGAGCTCCCAAGTTTTTACAGTCCCAAACCATGTCCAATTCCTCTTCCAGGTTGAGAATAATGTTTGGCTTACTGCTAGTCCTCCCAAATTGCAGAATTTTGTTTGTGTTTAAAATTACATAATTGTTTCCATACTCTGAAACAGTTGACCATTTCTCAGACACACAAATTTTCAGTCTCACAAAACAACTATGGTGTAGCTTCTGCAGGTCTCGGTGTAGGATGAATTTTGTCAACATTTGCATTACATTACCTTACAGTCATTTAACAAAACATTTGACATTTGACAAAATTCATTCCTGAACACACACCCCTCACATTGTTTGGCTGGAGTTTTATTTCTAATTTTGATTTCCAATATCCGTCTTTATCTTGCAAATGCAGTGTTTTCCCTTCTGGAAGTTCTGCCATGAAGCTGGATTGTAAATACACACCAACAGTGTCCAGTTATCTTTCAGTCCTCCAATGCTATTGACAAAATTAAGCCGAGATCAGAAGATAACAACAGAATAAAGCTTGTTATGAACAAATCGTGTAAATTTTTCTTGCAGATGTGATTGAAGACAGTTCTCAACACATCAGTTTGGCAGAAGATTTTTTTCTTGTTGAAGTCCAAGAAGTATTGTATGATTGGTTGGACGTTTGAGGAGGGCGTGGTTAAACGTGGAAAATCATGAAACCAACAGTTGCCACTTCTACATTTTTACTGATGTAAGGATACAGATAGTTTTAAAACAAGAACAAACTTCTTGCATCTTGTGGAGGATGTATCAAGCTGTAGAAGAACAAAGAGGGGTTAATTGCCTAAAGCATGCTATGCTCCACGAGAAGCAAGAACTTTTTTCTTGTTCTCAAGGTCCTGAGAAGAAAATATGTCACTTTGTTCTCATGGATGTGATTGAAGACAGTTCTCAACACATCATATTGGCAGAAGTTTTTTGTCTTGTTGGAGTCTGAGAAGTATTGTATGATTAGTTTGATGTGGGCGTAGTTAACATGGAAAAGCATGAAGCAGACAGTTGCCAGATCTGTATTTTTACTGATGTAAGGTTGAATGGTCAGTTTTAATGAAATAGCTGATTGAAGTGGTGAGAAAGTACCAAAATGTTTACAACACATGGCTTTTAAAGACACAGACACAGTTGCATTCATAACCCGCCCTTCTGTGGACAAATTATCGCATTAATTATAAAATAGCCAGGGCAGTAGTTCATTGCACATAAAAGCACAAACACCTTTGTTTTCTCTTGAATTATGTAAAAGTTTGAGAGACACATTGTTTTGACAACAGCTTCCATCTCCTTATTAGGGGGACTGATGTAATTTATAGGCTCTTTCCTACTAATGTTTTGCCATTCCTATAATCTTTTAAGACATATGCTTGTTTTTTTTTTTTTTTTTGCACATTCCGACATATATGAATGGGGGTCTATAGAACTCAGTTACTATAACCATTTCAGCTCCTACTCAGAAGTAGTGTATTTTCTGGGTTCTAAAGAAACTCATCTGATGTGGGTGGTAGCTTCACCCTTTACCAGCATAGCCTCTGACACATTTACATATATGACAGGAATACAATCAGCGCATTTTTAATAATAAACTTACACATGCGGTGCTGCACTCTCCTTTCTTCATCCATGAAATGAAGAAATAGAATATCTTCTGCTGTTAAATTTTTTTTCTCCTAGCTCTCTCTCTGAGCTCTACCAGCCTCTAAGTTAGCCGCCTGATGTGATCGTCCATAATTAATAATCCCGTCATGCAGACAAAGAACACATTGGGCTCAATTTGCTCCGTAGCGGTGTTTTATGCTCTCATTATGTTTCGCGGGTTTTCTTTTGTTGTGGAGAGGCACTGAGTACACGTCAATAATGGCTTAAATGGCTGAGTCACATCAGCCTCTACCAAGGCCCATGTCTCATGTAAACTGGTTCTTCAAGGAAAGTTATCAGAACTATAACGTTCTTAGAACTGCGTTCCTATAACTCATCTGTCGGAAAGTGCCTATTGTTACACTGTGGTTAAGGTTATCTGAGGAAACCAGATACTGTAGAGGATATTGATGCCGTTTGTGTGTCACTGTGCATGGGCCTTTAGGGAAATATGGATGTCAGCAAAACATAAATGTGGTTTCATAGATTAAAAAAAAACCATTCATAGTTGACCGTGGGATCGACTTGATGCTCAATATTTGGAATTATTTTCATGCTCCCTCCACAAATAAATCAGGTTTGATTAGTTAAAAGGTATTTCAGATCAGTCGTTATCACACAAATGGCCAGATATACCTTAAGCTAGTATTTTTCAGTATTCACACATTACAACAGAACTCAAAGGGATAATAATCTGCTCAGCTGATCTGTATGTTTAGGTGTGAGTCCATGGCCTGTGACCTTAGATTCAGATGCACGATTTAATTTCAATGTTGGCCTTTTGCACACACAACTCCACCTCAAGAGAAGGACATGGAGGCAACACAAAATCTAAATCAGAGATTATAATGCAAACAGCCCTGTGGGGCTCACTAATGACTAAGGTGAGCTCCAGCTCTGCTTTAGAATATCAATTAGGTCTCTCAGGGATGTGGAGATGGTAAGAAGTGACTGGCATAGTAAGCACCTACTGCTTGTCTCTTGGCACTTTTTGCACACTCTATGCACCACCACAACTGCCAGGGAATATTAAACACAAAGGAAAGGAAGGAAAACAAAAGTCAAGAATTATATGGAGATGTGGATGTGGGAAAGTGATGCAACAGGGAGAATTCCATTGTCATGACTTTCCTGAACAAAAAGAGTGTGTACATTTTTTGGAACAGTCTACTCAGTTAGCTCCAAAGATCTGCAGCAGATCCCAAGAGAACCATTTAAACAGATGTGTTCTGTGCTGTTGTCTTCACAGTCACGAGAAGTACCCTTCCTTTGTTTTTGTCTCTCTGTTCTCTCCTCCCATCATTACAACACACTTCAGACAACACAATAAGGTCCCGGTAATCAGATGCTGGTTGAGCCGACATACAGAACACAGAGAGAGGCAACAGGCTGAATCCAAAATCATCCCACACTTCAACTTGATATTGTGTTAGGAGATTCACCCAAGATTCCTTAAGCAGGCAAAAAGACAGAACACTAAAAACAGCACAGCTATACCTAGGATAACATGTAAAGTCAGCACTGAATCCTGAAAATGCGGAGCATAGTACAGCAAAGAAAACTATTGTTAGTGAGATGCTCCATCTATGAGACAAAGTATTACACTTTCTCCTCTTTTCTTGTCTTTCATTCTAAACTGAGTCCTTAAGTAAAAATAAGGCAACATGTAATGAGTAATTAGAAAACAATATTTTTTATACTTAAGCTTGTTTATCCAATTCATAAACTTATCATGTGAAAAGGTGAATTCCCCCATGTTGTTGTCCATCTACTTAATGCCACCTCCAGCATCAACAACAATTCAGAAAGCAAAAAGCTTCTCATGACTTGATGACAAGCCCTTTTTCTTTGCAGAAGTATTTTCCTACAAACTCATTGGAGGGACAAAACGCATGAACTGCCTTTTTCAGCTTCTTAATGGGGTTCAGATCACAAATCTTTGGTCCAATTAATTTCTAACCTATCAGAGGCGGATTTGCTTCTGTGTTCTGGATCACTTTCTTCCTCATTAGCTTCAACTCACAGATGTACGAATTGATGTATTACTTTGGAAATATTCTGTTTGGGAACAGAACTTTTGTTTATACTGCATTACGTCACCTTCACGCTTGCCTTTGCCTCTAATGCCTAATGTGTTACGGATATCTGGGTTTGGTTCCTGGCAGATGTAAAGTGACCCCTTCTAAAGAGTTCAACTCCCTCTAAATACTTCAAAGTGTTCACGTTGTTGTAAGCCTTTATGTTCTTCTGGGTTAACCATGTGGATGACATTTTAGTCAGAAGGCTTTCTGATAGTGGATTCATGAACACTGACCTTTCCTGCATTTGTTACAGTGCTTTCTGTGCATCTAGTAAGGCATTTGGGAATTTGTGGAAATTGTCCACTTTTGATTTTGCTCACTATTATTCCAAATCTAAATTAGAAACAGTCACAGAGCTCAAAACCCTGACAAACCATTGTCTTATTTCTTTAACAGTGACTGTAGGCCTTTTAGTTGGGAGTTCTGTTGGTAACATCCATATATCTTCTTTGGCAATAAATCTTAAACAATTTCTGGATCGAAGAGATTAGCTATTTCACCCCAAAATCAAATCACTCCTTCTAAATTACATTTCACAAATTTCCTGAAAATTGACCAAAATCTGTCCATAGTGTTTTAAGTGGTATTGCTTAGACAAACTAAGAGACAAACCAATGCTACAAAATACATAAACATTGCCTCGTGAAAGGTCATAATGTCTCTCACATTGCTTTTGGGTGGTACAAAAGCTCTGGAAATAACTTCCAGCCTTTCTTAGAACTCCAATATTCAGTCATCTGAAAATGGGAATTTTGCCATCGTGACATTCTGTTAGACGACATGTTGTCACGATGACGTATTTGCCACGGGAACCAAAGTCGCCATCTTTGTCTAGGGGTAAACAACGCGTTAGTCTCATTCATTTATATGTGTTTGGCTCACTGTAGGTTGGTTTAAATTCCCTAAATATGGATTTACTTATTCCACGTGAGTTTTTCATATTAATATCATGTACCAGCAAATGAAATCACATGGTATAAGGACGTTATGGAAGCGTTTGGCCATCACAACCATTAAAAAATACTGGACCAGTTTCTCATTTCAATGCAAAACAAATCTCATTATAATGTGACAGTTTCTTGATATAACAAGATATTAATCTAGAAACTTTAGAAGATGGTTTCTTATTATAATGAGATGTGTAATCCTAGTTTCAATGAAGTTAATATAATGAGTTATCTTTTTTTTTCCTGTGTGGAAATGCGTTCCTCCGACAGATTTCGACTTATTAAAACGGACCCCTCTTCATCTTGTCGCTTTTCCCTCCAGACCAGAATCAAAAGTTCCCCGAGAAGCAATGTTACGTTTAAAAATATCTCATTATAACGAGATAACTGTGTCACTTAGATGAGGACATATATGGTATATAGTTGTACGATCCATTAGCAGGGTCAAAAGTGGAATACCCCGAACAGAGTTCATCTAAAATTCACAGCCAGACTTTTTAAAACACCTCAAGAAGCAAAAAGGAAGCGATGTTAAAGACAATCGTGTTTATTGTATATGGTGCTCTGAATGTAACCGCTAACTGTTAGCTAACAGTTAGCCTAAATACGGCCGGTCTGACTCGTTGTAATTAAGAGGTCTTGGGTTCTTTGCAGCCCTAATGTTATTATTAAGTTCATATATTACTATGTATAGAATATCCCTAAATGTGCACTTACCGGATGTAAACTAAAGGCCACAGACGTAGGTATAGTTGGACTTTGGTTGCCACAATTTTTTAACCATCTCCATTACGTCCGATCGTATTTGTTGACGGCGCTCAGCCGCTTAGCTCTTCTGACTCCACTTAACGGTATATGATGGTACTTGGTCTTGAACCGCTTGTTTTAAAAAAAAAATTAGATGTGTAGACAATCACAAACATGATTTTACAATGTCTCCTCTGTAGTGTCGCTAGGGTATGTTTCCACCCTGCTAAGATGGAGAGCTACGTTGCTATGTAATTATGTCAAAATGTCCTGGATGTCCGTCTAAGAGAATAGTCTGTTTGAAGGATGGTGGAGCTGACCAGGGTGGGCACGAGTCAGGCTTGCATTGGTGTGGTCTAGCTGCTACTTTTGCTGGTCTTTGAAATAAGTGACAAAAGGTTTAATACTTTTTCCACACCAGCCTAATGGCAAGTAACAAAAGTTAACTCTTTGTATTGTCCCATATCAAGCTTTGTACTTAGTAAAGATTTATGAAAAATCACTAAGCTTTCACATATTAAAGACATATTAAATACTTGGATTTTATAAGATTCATAAAGAATCAAGCACAAATAAAACAGGTTTGCTTCCATACATATCTTTGGGAGTAAAATTTTCTATTTTTCACATCAGTACAGTGTCTAGAGCACTTCTCGTTTTTTTGTCTCCTTCTCTCTCTCCTTCCCGACTCAACCAGACAGAGTGATTGATCTGATACGCCACAGAGTCAGATTGCATTATGCAGTTCTCACTGATAAACGAATAGCGAAACAACAATTTTCTTTCTCCTTATCTCCCCCAAGAGGCTGGGCTTCTAACAGGAGAACTAGTCTCTATGGTCAGATATCATTATTCATTTTGATCCCAAGCCTTCAGTGCCCTGATTACATTTTAGAGACTAAAAAAAGTTGAACCACTGATTAGCACTGTTGCTTATGAGTCTTATATTATTATTATTATTATTATTATTATTATTATTATTATTATTATTATTATTATTATTATTATTATTATTATTA
>JBAMHX010000001.1:24317525-24329025 GCA_037177515.1 Pseudomugil tenellus
TATATATATATCACTGCAGAATTTGTCAGATTTTCTCAGTGAGGACAATGTCTAATTCATTCATCTGAATATTGTATTGAAATTATGAACAAAATGGAACATTACCAGTATGATTATCTAACATAAAATTGTGATTTTCAGCTGGATGTCATCCCTCAATCGCATCTTCTGTAGTAGTACTTTGATTCTGGTCATATTGAACATTTCTCACCTTTTTGTCTTTTATCTGAACTTGCCATTGCTGGGTCCCCTGCTCATTTGTGTGTGTGAATCTTTGCATTTGTATAGCTCACGTGTGCTGTGGTTGTTTTTTTTTTTTCCTAAGTCTAAAAATGTATTTGGGGTCAACTTCAGGGTCAAACAAATAATGCTGGTTAAATCTTAGCTTGCACCTGTTAAGTAACAACAGTGGCAACTTTTCTTCTATTCAAACGTTAAATGTTTTTTTAAGTTTCAGCAATATCACTCTGCCTCCTTTCCAATGTAGCAGACGCATAAAATCAGTCAGCTGTAACATGTCGTGGCGTCTCAGGAGCAAAAGTTGTGTTTTCTCAGCCTTGGGATGTTACTGGGAAATGACAACTCCAGAAATGAGCATCATTAATGTCATAATTAAATTAATGTATGGATCAGTCAGAAACACATGAGTCAGAATGTAACATAATGTTACAAAGTGATGGTGATTCCAAACAAACAAACAAACAAAAAACCCACTTAAGTTTTGCTGAAACATACTCTCTGCTCATTCAGCATTTCTAGCTTTGCACTTTACAGTAGCTGTAGTTTATCTAATAAAAAAATTCATAGATCAAATTTGAAGGCGCAATCAGCTCACTTTTTGCCCCCACCCCATTTTTTTTATTGCAACAGCAGTAATTTAACAGAATTTAATCTTCTGCACTCTGAGCTTCATGGAAAAATTTCTGTGTAAATGTAAGTAGATATTTTTGTGCCGCAATGTGTACGTGTGTGAACACTATCATCCCTCTCAATTTTAAGTTTCTGTTGGCCTCACACACTCCCTCCAGCTCATTTCATCTTGGATTAGTCATGGCTGCTCTCACTGAAAAATGCTGCAATGCTGGGTGAATGTGAGATATATTTTGACAATGTGTTTTATATATAGTTTGAGTTTTTTATGTTAACAGAGAGAGCAGTTCTTTTAACATGCTGAATATAAAATTCTATAGGTATTGTTCATTTACATAGCACATAGCATTTTGCTAAAAAATGTAAAATCCCTGTTTTTTCTATGATAGGGGCATCTGCAAATCCTGTATGAATATTGTAATATTCATGGAAAATGAGAAGAGAGATGAGCTAAATGTGAGTGGCATATTGCTTGTGCATTCTCAGCATACATTTTAGATTAGGCAGAAGTGGTTTGTGCAGTGAAGATCTGGTTGTTTGAAAAGTAAAGCTGAACCTGTGTGCTATGGAGCTGACACTGATTAATTGGCAGCATGCAGAATAACTTGCAGCTATATCTGTGTTCAATATGCTTGGGTGAACAAGATAAAAGTGAAGAAATAAAACAGAAAATGGTAAGAAAGCTTTGTGTTCTCTGATTACTGAAGCTATTTCCTTTTAGTTTTTTGTCTAAAACAAGGGAAAACAAAGAAGGCTTACAGAGAAAAATCTTTGTTAGAAATTAAAACAAAATGTGTTTAGTAAATAATTTAAACATTTTTTGGAGTACATCAAAATTGCTTCTACTTAGAAAAAAAGCATTAAACAATGCCTCTTTTGCAGATGCATTTTTTTCTTTTTCTTTGTAGCTAAATTCAACCAATGCGGATTACATGTCAAGCCACTTGGCACCATGAGTTAATACATAGCCACTGTAGTCATTTAAGTAATTTTATTGCAATATGGTTGCACAATAACTTTTAGGTTTTTTTCAGTACATTATACAGAGTGAGAGAACTCATGAAATAATAGGACACTCAACTCAGTCAGGCGTGAAAACTTCAATATGTCCAATTAAAGCCGGGCAACACTAATTTTACAAATTCAGTCATGCCTATCAAATTGATCACGCCTTTTTCAATTTTCTTCATATTTCATAATACTTGCCTTTCTCTGCATTTATAAAACAGGTTGGTCAGCAGTTTTTCTATTTGTGTACTTTGTCTGTTTCTTCTCCTCTGTGTTTGCAGATGATGATGTATTGCTGCCAGGAGATGAGAGATTGGAGAAATGGGGCAGGGAACCTCAGTGCCACTCGCTTACATTGTCTGTCAGCAAAGCACCACAAATGCTCAGTACACACAAACCTGTCTTCAAAACAACGTCTTATCAAGAGGAAGGTCAGATGAATGTGAAAGGTAGACAAATTACACATCACTGCCAATAAAATAGCAGAAGAGTAGCACTGTGTTCCAGAGCCTAGATTTGTCTCAATTGACTAATGATACCAGGCAATAGAGGATCATACATGTCATCAGTGTTCAAAGTTTTGAATCCAGTCCCTGAAAGGTCTGTTAGTTTTCCTCTGCCCCTGCCCCTCTCCCTGTGTGGTCATCAGTGCAGGTTAAGGAGCTGTCCATCTTTCTACCAGTAGATGGCGTGGATGATCTGACAGATCTAAAGGCTAAAGATGGAGGTTTTCTCTCTTTTCTGACTGTCTTCATAATGATGTTGCTGACTTACATAACAGTGCAGTATCTCTCATTTGGCTTTCCGAAAGAAATTATGTGTTAGATCTCAACTCAAACTCTATGCTTTTATTTCCTTTTGTTACTGCACAGTGTTGCAGCAGAGAGCCACCAAAATGCCCACAATCCCACCCTCCTTTCCCGAATGGTAAAAAATTCTGCTTTGATCATTGACCTAATTAATGGAGCGATTGATGAATATAAATACCAGATTAGTTATGCAAATGATCACAGTAATGGAAAAAAAAAAAGCAAAAGAAAATGTGTTGCCCCCATTAAGAAGTTCTGAAGGTGCAGAAATTACAAATGCATGAGACAAGATCGGGTTCGTGATAAATTTAAAAAACACTGGTAAACAAAAATAAAGTTATGGCAGAAGGGTTTCGGGGGGATTAAAAAGAGATTTGAATGAGATTGCAGAATGAGGCCTTTGGACTCTGCTGTTTTAGCAAAGTGATGAATCCTTTTCCATGAGACAGTTTGACATTTTCAGCTTTTTAGTTTTTAAGTGTAGTTTGTCACGGATGATGGGTAGGCATGATAGGCAAAGAATTGTATTAAAACCATAAAAACAATGGGATTTACTGTATGCATTCATCAGCATTTGGGGTGAGTGTGACTGTATATAACCATTTCGCTTAACAAATGGCAGTCAACAAGAATGCACAACAATAATATAGTTTTATAACCACTTGATATTTAAAAGTTGATGTAGTCTACTGTTGCAAACAATTCATTAAATGTTCAAACTGTAAATTAGCAATAATCTGTGATTGGAACTGTAAAAATTCCTCATGTTGTTGTGGTCCATACTTCTGCTGTGGTGAGCGTGTCTGTTTCCCCGGCAACAAAGATCTTCACCTGTACCTCATCTGCAATTACTACAGCAGTGTTTAGCCTTGACCCTTTTTGCATTTTTAGTGCATCTAGTCATTTTAGCCAATAAACCTTCCACTAATACTCAGCTCAGTGTATGCGTTTGGATCCTGGTTGCAACATGTAAATATAAGAGAACAATTTGGCCATCAATGGATCCAGCGGACACCAACCCGGAAGTTCAACAAGCTCTCTTCAGTCAGAACATTCACTTAGCCCGACAAGAACAAATGCACCTGACTCTTGATCAGAACTACCAGACAATCCTCAGTTGGCTCAACTACTCATGTTACCAGCTTGGGTGCCCACTAATCAACCCACTACAAAACCTGCCTCCTGCCTCTAGCATTCTCTCACCCAAGCATGATTCTGCTGCACTGGTAAGAGTGACACACAACCCAGAGCCTAAGGATTATGCTGGTAACTTTTACTCCAATGTTCACTCATTTTTGACCAGAAGCCAGTAGTCTAGGCCAGCAATAGTTCCAAGATGTCTTATGTTATTGTACTTCTTGAGCGAGAAGCTGTGTCTTGGGCAGATGCAACATATGACCATCAGAGGTTCAGTCAATGTCTTACGCAGCATTTGTAGAGAAAATGAAGAACATTGTAAATCTACCACTATGAAGGGGTGATACAGTCAAGCAGCTCATTTATTTCTACCAGTCAAGTTTCATTGTAGCTGAATATGTTGTTTTCAAAATGGGGACATTCTCCAGACACGCATAAGCTCCATCCATTTTTCTGGCACCAGCTACCTGCAGAACACAACTTTCATAGGTGACCTGGAGCTTCTTGCTATTAATCTGGCATTGGAGCTATGGCACCACTGGCTATGGGAAACAAAGCTGCCATTTATCTTCTGCATGGATCTTAAGATCCATGTCCTAGAAGGTTCAGGGAAAGGTTGAAGAGACTCAGCAGCGACCACCCGACCTTAGTACAGGATAATACGATTGTCTTTTTGTGCCCAATGCTGTTCACTACTTCACTTCCATCTTGTCTAGGGCATCCTAGGGGAAATATAACACCCCCTCTCTGCTAAAATGTGAATTCTGGTGGCCTACTATGAGGGGAGATGTACAAGAGTTTATTGAAACCTGCACTACCTGTGGACGCTGTAGCTGATGTTAGTTGAACCTAATGAGGAAATCTCTACTTCTATAGGTATTTAGCCATAAACAAAGTTTCAAAACAAAGTTTCAAAATAACAGAAAGGTCAGGGCTGTAGTAGGGAATTAAATGTTGAGAGGAAAATGATAGTGTAGTCAGCACCAAGTTTCGCAATTCTTGACAATGCTCAGAATAACACTAAAATGTGACCCAGAGGTTCAGCTTTTTTTTAAAAATAAAAGTTATGGAGTCAAGAAAATCATTTGCACACATGCCCTGGGTATCCTATTCTTCTGAGCAAATGTTGCAATGCCTCCAATAATTTATGAATAATTTGACATAAAAATATATTTTGTATTTGTTTGACAGGTATTATCAAAGTTAACTTCTATTTTTAACACATAAACAACAAAGTTAATAAACATGTAATATTTAATGTCTGACTATGTTCCTTAGTTGTGAATATTCTGACAGTTTTCGAGCCTTACATTTATAGGATGCTACAGGGTGACCTATCTAATATATCGCACAGTGAAGAGGTGGGGTTGAGCCAGTGTATGCTGTCTTAGAGGGGTCAATGGTTCAAAAGTTTGAAAACCACTGCATTAGAGGTTTGCTTCCTCCTAATTTCCCAATAGATCTGTCTAATCTACAGTTAGTTTTTACAAAGTTAAATTGATAATGGATCCCCCCGTCTCACCATGACCACAGGCTTTTTTTTTTATATAAAAAGGAAACATTTTGTTTCAAGTGTTGTTAGACAATATGCTGAGCTAATCGGGTTTTCAACATTGTACTGATTTCTTCAAGCCAGTGGTTTTCAAAGTGACTGACTTGCCTTTGGAAGGATGCAGTCTCAGTTGGGTGTGTAATACCCAGAAAGAAAGTACAACCTCTTCTAATTGCAGTATTTATCTGGTACTTACTAGTTTAGCTAAACAATAAGCCAAACAACAACAAATGCTACATCATGTCATTATTTATACTATCTATTTAACAAAAACAATGATATGTCTCCCAGGAAAAATAACTTAAGCTAACTGTTTTCTCTATATCAGTCTCAGTACTGTTGTGGAGAAATCGGGCTAAGTATTGAACTTTGACTGGCTACTCTGCAACACCTGTCTTATTTCATTTTCAAGTATTTTGTTGTGTTGCATTGCATGACCAGATATCATCTTAAAAATATTTTGGTATTAGGAAAGTTCATGGCTGTTACGTCCCCCTGTGTACTTCAGAAATCATCCTGTTTTTCATTCACTAATCACACCTCATCACACCCGTTAACCTGCACCATCACCTCGAGAGGATTGGTGAAACCCAGACACACCTTCATCTGCACCTCTGGAATCTGACCAATCAGATCTCATAAAAGAAATGGCCTGGCCCATTTTTAGTATTTTGAAGATGTTGCTGCATAAATACTAAGAATGGTGCTTAAGAGAGGAAGAGTCTTCATTGACAGACTCAAACCATTAGATTGTTCTGAAGATATATGGTACCCAGAGTAGGTTACAGATTTTATCGCAGGTGAAAATGCTGTTGAAACTAAAAAGCATGTTCTTCTAGATACAATCCGGCGGGGGGGAAAAGGACTTTGCAATAACTTATGATGAAGCATAAAAATATTATTCAAACGTTAAAGCGTGCGCATGTTTTGTTCTATTGGTGATGTACGGCTTGATGAGAGCATGCATATATTTTAAAGACTGCAGTTAAAATGGTAATGCTCCAATAGATATGTTTCCCTGAATGAAAAAAAAACAAACATTTGTAGCGTTCTCAGGCGTGGCCAACATTAATATGTAAAGTTTAATGAAATTACTATGACAATATTAAATATTAATATTAACAATAGTAATTAATTTAATGATTAATCTTGAGGCACCACCTTCTATTTTATAGTTTACTTTGGTAACACTATAGGTATAGAAGGAAACCTTATTAGATGATAACTCAATCAAAGAATAAAATTATCAGTCTCAATAAATCAATCAGTCTCAAATGTTATAGTCGTAAGTTCTAATTTGAATTGACTTAAATCATGACCACAGGAAATCAAGACAGACAACAACCAGATAGTAAAATGGGTATTTATTATCTGATCTACAGGTTATACATGGCTAAATATGAGAAATAATAAAACATATAACGAACAAGACAGACTAGACAAACATAACATAAAACAGTGTTGCTGTAAGCTTTGATGATAAACCTGAGTTCTATGGAGAAGGAACTATGTGTGTGGAATTAACATGTATTAAGTAAAACTGTGATGTTCCTCATGTCTAAGAGTGAACCATTTCTAAGGCCTGGATAAGATAGTTTCCTGACTCGCCCACCATCATTAAAGACCAATAGTTCCTTGCTAAGGAAATGAGGTTCGTTCAGAACCGCAGCTTATGACCAGTGGACTGGGCTTGGGTTCGGATCCATTCTGGGGAGCTGAGCCAGTGTTGGTCCGTATAGCACCGTTGGAATCCGGGAGAAGCCTGTCGTTGAGGTTCGCAGTTTTCAGTGGCTCCTTTTGGGGTCGATGGCAGGAGGTTGAGGCCGAAGATACACACGCATAATTAGCAGAAGCAGGTAAGCACGCTAGTAAGAGGTCAAGAGAGCTTCAGAGCGTGATCAAGGGAGGCCAAGAGTCAAGAGACAGGGCAGAGTCTGTGTTGGTCTTTTGAAGATAGGGGGGCTTTGGCTGAGCCAGGTCTGGATGCTGCTAGCCAATACGGGTTCTGTGGGGGTGATTTCAACTCATGCTTCCTACCACAGTTACTTTTAACTGAGCATTAATACCAAGTATATCACACTAAACACAAATACAAATTAAAGTCCTTAAATCAAGAAATAAAAGAATAAATACACATACATGGCATACATGGAACAGAATGAAAAGATTAGAACCAAGAAGAGATAAGTTTTTATTAATGAGTCCTTCTGGTCTGCTATGGAGAGTACTGGAGGTGTGATGAAGAAAGGTTATCATGTTGTATCAACAAGTTTCTCCAGTATGGGTGAGGGGTCGTCTCTGGTACCATGTGGAGAACAAAGGCACCCACAAACAAATCCAGCTTTTCCTCTGGGGAAGAGAGTTTGTCGTAGTCATACAAATTCCATTTGTTGACCAGTTCATCAAAGCGTTCTAAAAAGGGTCTGTTGAGGGTGGGATCATTACACATTTAATCTGGGCCTAATCGTAATCTCGCTGCAAATACCTAACTCCATGCGAAGAAGCACAGCCTTTTCGTCAATAGAGTCCTCAGTAAACGGACATGCCATGTTCACAAAAGACAAGACTGACAAACGAGTTGGACTTTAATTCAAGGAATTTGAACGCACAAACTTCTGAAATGGGAGGAGACTGAGATAGACTAAGGGGCTTCAAACACAAAAACTGCTCCTGACCAGGTTCATTGTGTTCGTAGATTTGATAAAACACAGTTTAATTGTTATCATGAAGTTATTTGCTCTGGCAGTATGAGACAAACATTGCCAACATTTTTGTGTTTGCATTGTGCAAAGTTGTGTGGTGTTTAGGCTACTAGATATTAAGAGTGTTGGGGTTTATTCTGAATGATGGAAAAATCTATGATTTTAAACATTAAGATAGTTTTTTGTTCCAAATTTTTATACTCATTTTGCATTATGCCTAAAGTCAAATGATGGACCAAACTGAGTGGCAGATGTACATATTGAAGGTTGCCGTGTCAATAATCAGCATTAGTATTAAAACTGTAGCTTTAAAACTCAACGAATAATCTCCTCTTCCCAACCCCAACAGCTTAAGGGGAGCTATTTACAGACCTCTAGCTGAAGATTGTAGTCTTAGCGGGCTGTGCTGTCACATGAATAAGCAGAGAGAGTAAAGTAGGGCATTTCTGCATAAAAGAAACAGAGACAAATTGCCTCAACAAATGAGTGTTACATCATGACCAGGAGGACATTCAAGAAACAATTAAATAAAGTAGAAATACAGCCATTCTTTCCTTCCTGGTCTTCAGATGGGTTTAATCCACTACATAAACATGAAACATTAGCCAAAGCCTCATCAGCCTTTGTTTAAGGTTAGCAGAGGGCAAAACTATGATCATCTAACAACAACACTTAACACCAAGTTTATGGCAATAGTCAAATTTCACCATATGCATATCAGTAATCATTTCGTAAGGAATTTCACTAGGATGTTTTTTGCATCTGTTGTTGGAGCAAAGGGTACATGATTAATTGAGTGAAAGCTTAATGTTCTTACCATTAAAGTTGTTTGAACCTGATTTTCTTTCAGTCATGCATTTATTTGCTGAAGTAATCTGGATCTATGCAAGCAATTTTTGAAGTAAAATAATCCTGATTTATGTTCTTAAAGACTAAGTCTTGTGGTTAAAAGGCTTCCTGTCTGCCTGTATGGTAAAGTAACCTACTAAATGAATAGTTAGAAGAAGATGACTAGCATGCTCGGAGTATAGCAGTTTCTTTTTTCCCACAAGATCAAAGGATAGTGCTTAAACACATATCTCGAGGTATACAAGCACACTTTTAAAATACTGATGTGTTTTACTGTGTTTAAAACCTTGAAATCTCTTTGTGTGTGTGTATTTGACAGCTTATAATTGGGTAACTGAAGTACTTTTTCAAAAACAGTGAGAAAGGCCCACAGACCTTGCTGGAGAATTTCTTATTCAGTGAGCTGTCCAGATTTTCAGAGGATTTCTAAGTCATGTCGGCAGCTTAGAGCAGAACTATCCAGCCTCCTTATCTTTTATTTCCACTTAGATTCCAGTTCAAATCATGCTGAAACATTGATATGGGAAACTGAAACGTTTGCTCTTACTTTACGGATTGGTGTTAACATCAGTGGGCTGTGATCTGTTCCAAGTGTCCTGGGGCCATTCCTATTGCAGAACACTTATTTCATGCATACAAAAGTCAGAAAGGCTAGTTTGTTGTGTAAAGACTCAGACTATTTACTGTACTCTGATTAATAGTAATAATAATGCTTCAAGGGTTGATTGACACTACCCAACGTAAAAGTAACAGACCTGTGTCTGAGCAAATGTTGACATTTATGGTGGAAAAGGGAACTATTGTGCTGTTTTTCCGAGGTATATTTAATCAAAACAGAATTATTTTAATAAAATAACCAACTAAAAGAAGTCCAAATTTGGCTTCTTTTACATCGAAATAGACTTCTTTTTTTAATAGCTTAATACTTCTTCAGGTTTAGTGAAAGTTGCTCATGACTTTCCAGAGAGGTTCACCACTGAGTGATTCATTTTGTCTGAAGGGACACAAATAGAGCTACAACTGGCCAAACCTAGATTTTATGCAAATTCTTTAAAGCTAAAAAACAGTGTCAAGAGGAGGCTAATGTTTACTGTTACATCATAATTAAGTCAATGTGGACTTTTTGTTTAATAAAGTAAATAAAACATAGCAGGAGAGATATTCTTTATATTCGCTGTTCATCAGCACAAAGGTTTTACTAACGAAGGCTATTACCGAAGATAGATAGAGGCTTCACACTTGGGCCATGATGTGAGGGAATATTATAATAAAACCCAAAAGGCTTAAGAGAAGTCCTGCTTTCCAAAATTACCTGGATTTTTTGGCAGTCTGTGACATGTACTAATAAGGATCAGAGAGCCTCCATATGCTCCTCGTGTCCCTTTCTACACTGAAGGCTCTAGGGATTAAGAGCTTGAGCTGCAAATGAAGCCAAACTGACCTCAGATTCACCAGGGCACACACAGAGAGAGAGAGTGACAGAATGATGTTTATTCACACCACTGTGCTTTCACTTTGCATTTGAACAGCCTCAGATTTGTGACTGCAAAATTACTTTTCCACAAATAAATCTGCGTGTAGTCCTGTATAAGACATTTTTTACAGCCATAAATGGTGTCTTATTTTGCCAGATTTATTTAATGTTATCCTTCTGGATGTTCATCTTTAACCTTTTGTAAGGATCACTAAGTTCCTACAATTAATGAATTACCCATTGTATCCACCACTTTCTGAGAAAAATACTGGAGTCCGCCATGACACCTTTTTTCCCCTGATCCAGTTCATCACTACCGGTCCTTGCTAAATGCCTGCAAAACAGCAAATTTTGGAAGGGAGATTTAATTCGATATATTCACGGAAATTACCTGTACTGTTGTTGGATACATACAAAACTCGAGATTTTATAAATGGAGCATGTTACGACCATCAAGTCACTCGCAAGATGATGCAGAGAGATGAGGTGATTTCACAACAATGAGTCACACCACTGACGTTAAAACACCTACTAAGGGGATCTTCTTCTGCTCTTATTATTTCGTTGATCATAAACCAACAGAACTGCATCCAGATTGATAATTATATCTGGGCTACAAATGATCACCAGCAAATTCGAGGTGGAGGCTAACTAGTTAGCATAACAACTGCTTCCATCTGCAGCACAAAGAACCTGTAAGTACTCTGATTATTAGTGCATGTTCATTCAGGAGGTATCTTTTATTTCGTACCGTATTTTGATGATCATATGGCAGACTTTAAAGTGTAATGTGTTTTTGTGTGACTTTGAGAAAGCGGGTGTCAGAGAGAACAGCATTAGAACTGAGTAGAGAGACGTGTGGCCGCAGTGAAGTAAAGTGAAGTGAACTAAATGAAAACGGACCAACAGCTTAATAAAAAGGAAGAAATTGACTATAAAATCCTAAATACTCTGCAGCAGAGTCTTATTTACATTGGATCCCTGCACGAAACACAGACTTTTTGGCAGCTTGCCAAAGTAAATGTTGGGGTTTTGGGGTCAGCTTTTGTTTGTAAACTTATTTTTTCTCCTCTAGGCAGTGCAGCAGCCCTGGGCTTGT
>JBAMHX010000001.1:24335067-24350371 GCA_037177515.1 Pseudomugil tenellus
TCGCAAACACCTTTTGGGCTAGGTGGAGGAGAGAGTTTCTGGGAACACTTCAGAGCCGCAGCAAGTGGCGAACTGCCTGTCCTAACCTCAAGGTGGGTGATTTAGTGCTCCTTAAAGATGGACAAACAAGTCGCAATGAATGGCCACTGGGACTTGTCAACAAGACATTTCCTGATAAGGATGGACGAGTCAGGAAAATCGAGGTCAAGATCTCCAAATGTGGGACTGTCAAAATTTACCTGAGACCTATATCAGAAACTGTGCTTTTGATGTCTCCCGAGTCTAAGTACAGCATTTATAGAAGCCAATGCTCTGTAACATTTGTATTACATGTTTATTTCTTTTGTATTACTCATATGTTATTATCATAGTGGTATCTTACAATACCAGACGGGGAGTGTCATGACATTTAGCAAAAGGACGCACAACAAGGACAGAACAGTGGGTGTTTTAACATCAGTGCTGTGAGCCATTGTTTTGAAATCGTGTCATCTCTCTGCATCATCTTGCAAGTGACTTTATGGTCGTAACATGCTCCATTCATAAAATCTTTTAAGGATTACATTTCCCAACTGGTACACAAGCACCTATCAAACAAAGCTGTTTAATCTATTTTAAAGCTCAAAAGGCTCTCTTTTTAACATTCAGAGTTGTTTGTTCATTGAAAAACGCCACAATAAAAAGAGGGGCATCTGATATGTATGGACCCATAACAAGTAGCTTAAATTGGCGCATTGTAACAGAATAAAAACATTTTACTTTGGTAAAGTCACTGGATACCAATAGATACAGTTTTTAACTCTTTTTTTTTCTATAATTGGCCTTTGATTCTGTTAAATCTACACCTCTCTGTTGGCTCTCTGGCAGCTGGCTAGTGTTAGTAAAAAGGTTAAATAACTATGTTGCATTTCAGAGAATAAAATACCCTGCATCAGCTCCACAGATGTTTTTATGTCTGCCAGTTGGAAATTATGTGACCTTAGCCTCAGTCTTGACTTTTTTATTACTATGGCATCTTTTTTCCTTCCTAGATGTAAGGTCTTATATTATTTTGTCATTGTTTCTGTTTCAAAACTCTCACTACTTCAATGGAGGTTTTAGTATCAAACAGAGGAACTATGCACAGCACCAAAGAGATAGCAAAGTGATATTCTAGACATGCATTGAACCAAGCACACAATACTGTGCCCTCTATTGGATCACAAAGCCTCCAAGCTATTTCTAGCAGTCTGATATATTTATTCATATCAGAGTACTAATGTTCAAAGCACCTTGGCCCTCAAACTGAAAGTTTTCCATGTCTCCCCGTTCTAACACGTCACATTCAAATAAATGAGTTACTACGCAGATCTTGACAAGCTGTTGGATTGTTTTGATTTGAATTAGGCATGCTGGACCAGGATTACAGGAAAACCTCCAAGATTATTTCCCACACCTGATTTAAAGTTTTCTTATGTTGGACTTAATGGAAATTGAAAGACATTATTAGCTGGTTGCTAACATCACTATGTCAAATATTTGCTATACCTTTCTGCATTGATTCGTTTGAGCCTGTTGGGAGAGTTTCTGCTGCTGTTTAGCTCTTGTATCATATGGACAATATACATCCCCTTTCACATATCACTTCTAACTTACAGCTGTAGTATTGAGCCCTCTTCTAAGTAATTTACAAATGAACCATACAAGCTAGCTTTATCCCTCACTAATGTGTCCAAGCAGAAAATAGTATGGTGTTGCAGAAGCAGAAGAGGCATAACGCTACTTTCCCAGTTTTATGTGCAAAAGTGACTAATCAGACTAATTAGAGAAGTAGCTTGTTTTTTTTTTTTTCAAAATAGTAGTATTTTAAATCTGTGATGGCCTGGTGACCTCTCCAGTATTTAACCCACCTCTAACAGGGTGACAGCTGGGATAGACTCCAGCTGCCTGTGACCCTTCATTGGAATAAGCAGAACTGAGAATGGATGGATGGGTGGGTGGACAGCAAATGTAATCATAAACAATTTAACTAGATGCAGAAGACCATATTTGCACTCACATTTTTGATCATCTTGGCTATAAACTTCATTCATTTTTGTTTGTATTTTGGAAACCAGCAGGCGCACCTAATTAAACCTGAAAGGTACAACTGACAAAAAGACTATCCAGCACATCCGGATACTCTGTAATGCTAAGATCACAAAGGCGATAACAGATCCCTACCACACTCCCAAAAAAACACACAAAAACAATACACACAAAAGAACACTGGACCAAAATGCAATTTCCATGCATGTTTTGAGCACCCTTGTAAATTTTGTCATTTTGTGTGACGGCACTTCAGTCTCTGTTTTTCTGCTTAACATTTTGATTTATTTATATGTTTATTGCCTACCTGTGCCCCCACCACTCCCCATCTCCCATTTTCTTCCTCATGAGTTTACTTAATGCAGGTTTTGTGCAATGACCAGAATGTGTGGCCATGTGGCGGCTTTACCCTCTGTTCTTGACACTTTATTTATTCATGTGACATCTTGTCCTTTTGCCTCATCCAGCTCAGTGCTTCGCAGGGATACAGATCCTTTAGATAGCAGACACATTTAGGTTGCTCAAGCACTGATCGTATGCCAGCTACTCAGACAACACCATTAATCTCTCTTATCAGTATCTCAGTGGGTGCTCTGTCCTCAGACTGGTATGTTCTGCATTGGGCTACCATTACTCAATGGATGCTAAATAAACCACATTGCTCTCTCTGATTTACCCCCAGTGCTGAGTTACATCTCTGTGCTGAGGAGACGAACAGAGCCATAGCTCTCCCACAGGCATTGACCACTTTGTTATTGTTAGTTTCTTCAAAGTGTTCCTGGACCCTTACACCAACTCCTTGACAATTTTGTAATTGCATTGTGTGATAAAAAGCTAATTAAGTTATGGAAGATCTCTTATCTGTTTTATTTTCCTCAGCGCTATCCACGGGATGACCTTGATAAGATCGCTTGGAAGCTGCTTGCTTCTTTCACTAGTGTTCTGTGTTAATAGGGACATTGATAACTGCTGTGGATGGAGATGAGAAAGGGCTCCTTGATGACAGTCAGCTCAACGCAAGATACAGAGATACAGACTCCGATAAAAAGGCAGGGAGTGCCTGGGGGAATCACCCACCAATAAAGTTCTGGCTCTTGTGATCCCATAAACAACTGATAAGGGACTCAAGGCCTAATGAGTTGAATTATTTTACTGACACTTGGAAAATGCAAGCTGACTGTTGTCTTATGAAGCAAAGCAATATGCTCAGGCTTGCAAATTTGTACTATAAGCGACAGAAAATGACTTTCTGGAGCCCCTGGTGTTTTACAGCAAGCGGATGTGGCAGCACTGGGAGCAAACATTAAGCTGAGACAGTTCTGTGTACACATTGGTTAGTGCATGCACTTCTGCATGAAAGGCTGAGACGCAAAAACATCAGAAACCAAACTCTTCCCCAGCAGGCAATGGCACCTGCTGTCACTCAAAAACTAACATGCACAGCACTCGTGACACTTTGCCATTTCACTCAGACTGGCTCTCTTTCATACTATATAGGAATTGCACAGTGCTGATATAGTGATTGTGCATAAGGATGGATTAGGACTGTGCCGTCTGTGCAGGAAATACATCTTAGTATATAATTTATTGCGCCTTTTAGTTTGTTTACGGTGCAAAGCATGGTGAGCTGAGCAAGCGCTGCCACAGACATAAAACATCATTTATTTTAGTTAGGGATGCCCTGCTTGGACATAGAGTGTATGGCACAGGAAAGTCTGATAAGAAAACAGAATTAAAGGATTCTGCTTGCTAGAAAATCAAGATACAATTGCGTTTTAGAGAGAAATACATAATTCTACATCATACATAGTTTTACAAATTAAAATAATCACCATTCATTTCAATAAAGGAAGAGCTGGCTATCTTTGCAACATATGAATAACAGAAACAGAATACCTTCGTTTCTTTCTGAAACTAGAATATTTTCATGGTCTTTCATCCCACGGGAACTTTTCAGAATAGATAATTGTGGAAATTTTTCATACAAGAAGAAAATTTGGCTTTATTTTTCAATCCTTTGGAGTTGTTAAGAATGTATCTGGGGGGGAATTTGAAAGTACTCCCACCATGCATTACCTAAATGAACTGTTATCCTCGTTGCTGACCCAGACCTTGTTTGGTATTAAATAATTCAGGACATTCACAGTTGCAAACTTCAGCTGCATGCACATCACGTCTCTGCTTGCTGTCTCCCTTCTGTTTCGCAGGCATTATATATTACATCAGCCCATGATGCAGTGGGGACTGTTGCACATACTGTATGTAATATGTCAGGCTTGCATTCACCTGCCCAAGGGTGTGGCTGGGGTGATGATGGGAAACAGCAATGCACTATATCATTTTCTGCACTATGCGTTTATTTCCACTGTACAGAAACGCAGCAGATGATAAAACCAGTGATCAAGCATGAGAATGAGCTGTAATGAAGGAAAAAACGAGTGTTCTAAGTGGTAAATGGAGAGATTAGGATGGAGAGGACTATTCTGACAACAAGAAATTAGTGAGAAATTAGCACAAGCTTTTTCTTAATAAGTGACTACAAAGTCTTTGTCCTCATGCTGCAGGGGGTTTGCGCTCTTGCAAAGCTTCGATCAGCAGGGCCTGTCTTGAAAACACTGTCTTACTGAAATTTAACTGTCCAACAGGCTAATTAGTTCTTTGGCATGGGGCCTTTTCCATTACAGAAAGAGAAACTCAGAGCTGTGTTATCACAGCTACAAGATGACCCGCTGACAGACAGTGTCAGAGACCCTGCTGGAATTGGTGTATTGATCAGACAGGGTAAAACCCCATCATAGAGCAAACTAACTGCGTGTGAGCAGTCCTGGAGGGTAGTCAATTAAAAACAAATATCTTGAAATGAAATGCGACACATTGTGCAAGAAAAGTAAGGCTAAATTTAACTAATAATGTGTTCTTATTATGTAGATGTTTTCCACAGTTCATAGTATTTCAGCTACTCATAAACACAAATGTATACTTTATGCAAATTTCCTAATTTGAGACATTATTCTTGAGGTAACCATGTGTATTGGATTTTTGTTCTTCTGTATTGGGAAAGACTGAAAGATGTGCCCTTGAAAGAATGCCCTAAGCATTTGCAGTATTTCTTCTTGATAAACATCCTCATCATTGGATGACTTAGTGAAATATTTCCATTCAGAATAGATATCAGTTCAAGACAAATGAGGACATGGCATAGAGGAATTAGCAGTCTGGGGAAGCAAAGCATGGCTCTGTCAGCATACACTAAATTCAACAAATTTCTGCATGTAGAAGGGGTAATAAAGCCCGATCAACGTCGTGATTGCAATTATGGAATTGCTTTGATCACTCAGTCTTCTTTCATAGCTTGTTTCAAAAAGATGGATTTGACAATGTGATGTTTGGATTGAAAAAAAACTAAACATTAGACTCTGACATGGTTCTGTTAACTTCCACATAATACACTGGTGTGTTTTTGATTGTGTGAGACTTGATGGAGGGAAAAATATTAACTATTTCCAGTCTAAGAAACATAAAACATGAACTGCTTTGATCCTTTTATTTCAGTGATGTTTATTGTCTTCACTGATCGGCTACATTATATTCAGATATTTTAAGGAATTTCTAATTTGATGCCAACAGCACAGTAGTAAAAAGTAAGATAGCAGAATGCCACTGTGTTTCATCATCCGTCATTTTAATTACACTGTTAAATCTCTTGGGAACTAAAAGAATTTTGGGGTGTATTCTTGTCAAACACGACATTGCAGCTGCTCAGGAGTCTAAAATTGTAGCTGTCTGATTTTCTGTTTAATTATGTTGTATGTTTTCCTGTTTAATTTAATTATTCAGGTGACATTTTTCATCAGGATACAGATGTGGACCACAGCCAGGTTAGGCATTCACACACAATGTGGCTAAGATGTGTGTTGAAGTTGTGCAGAATAAGGTCTGTCATTCTCAATCTGAAATGCAGACCAGGAAATGACGCCATTGCATATGTCTCTCATTAGCTCCAATAAAAGGAAACGGACATTTGTATGATGCTGACCACAGAACAAGTCTCCATCTTAGATGAATTGCTATACCCAGAGAACTAGACTGCATTTCTTTGTAGCTGTTATATGGATTCCTAGTCATTAAACTCAGTTAGAGTTTAGAGTTCTTGAAGCAGCAGCAGCCTGTGGTTATTGACAATGTTTTTTTTTTATTTTTAATTTTAATTTTTTTTGAGGGGAGGGGGCATTTCCAAACCACCAGCATTAAAGAAGCAACTGAACATAAATGGCGGCGTAACAAGTTTTGGTGTCCAGGTCTTTTATTTTGTTGCAATATTCTGAAGCTTATTGATTAGTTAGTCTGGTATTCATTATTTATTTTTCTATTTTACTTCTGAAACACAATGTGCAGTGCAGCACTGAACATTGGCAACCTATGTTGGGTGTAAAACTCTGGAGTGATGGCATCATCAGGCTTGTAAAAAAAAAGCATCCTCTTGTTCATGTTTATGACTATGGATAACCTCATCCCACCATATGTGTCTGACCTCCTCCAGATCTCCAATCCAGCCTGCTCCCTCAGATCTTTTTCTATCCACTTCATTGTGCCCCCTGCCCGCCTCAGCACCATGGGTAGCAGAGCTTACAGCCGCTTTGCCCCCAAACTCTTTACCGCCTGTCAAACGCAATATCGTCTCTCCTCCCAAACCTAGATTCAAGACTCATCTGTTTGAAATTGCCTACTCACTTTAGCCCAACCACCAATTTGTTTTAAATGTGCTTATTTTATCCACTGTTGTTTTATCGGTTTGGTTGTAAAGCTTTCATAGATTTCATGAAAGACAGTTTTAAATAAAAATAAATAATATTTTTGTCTAAGTTGTACAGACTAGATACATTTAGATATCGTAGGTAAATTCATATGCCATATTCATGTCATATTTACTTTTCAGTGCGTGTATTACAGATACATGATACAGTTTAATTTAAATAGGCTAGAAAGACTGCTATGGAGATGTGAAGAATTATAGTCTATAACCAGTTTTATTTTATAGAAGAATATGTAAAAATGTTGAAAAAGGAAGATATTTCAGTTCTTTTTCTTTTCGTTTTGTTTTCTAAGAGCAAGGACAAAGTGTAAGAACTCCAGCACCAACATCATTGGTCAGACACAATACCAGATGTTAAACCAAAATTTCAAGTCATTGATCATTTTACCGCCACATTAAACCCCGCAAACATATTGTTTATTTCAACACGTTCATGCAAAACACTGCCAAATCGTTTATTAGATTCATTGGTCTATTTTCTACTGTTTATCTGGATCGGGGCTTGAAGGATAGCAGCGCAGCCTAAGAAGAAAAGTCCAGACGTCCCTCTCCCAAACCACATTTACAAACTCACTACGATGGGGGTTAAAGGAAGGTAGGCGGGTCTGGAGATGTTTCAATGCAAGGTATAGAGGACGTGCAGTCACGTGGTTCCCACTGTTTAAATTACTATTTTGGACGGCAAGCATCCAGTGATAACCACTGCAAGTCAAGCATGTACACACAAACTAAAGCAGAAATCTGGCATAAACACACACACAGTTAGTATGGATTCAGTATAAAACACTCGCAAAATATATGTGAAATAGCTGTCCTCCGAACACTTATCTCATTTTGTTGAACATCTGGAAGGTGAAGTGATGAGAAGATATCGCTAGAAACGTCCATCCACATCGGGGTACTATGTCATCTGGATAGTTTGAAATTGTGAACATTGCTTACATGTACATTACTGGCTGATATTTTTTATTATAGAAGTTTTATTTGACTTATAAATTATAAAAATGCCTACAAGGAAGTGAAAAAGGGTCGGGAGAATGTATGGCAGATAGTTCCCTCAGCCGTCACACCACATCTTTGGCTGAAAGTAAACAATGGCAGTTGGAGATGCTAACTTTCCAGCTGCGCTCTTCCAGGTGCACTGTCTCACAGAGACTGGATTTTTCAGCGTAGGATGCATTTTATTCCTTTCCCCAAAATATTGCAATTGCACGAAGGTCATTTATAGCACAGTTAGCTCAAAAGTGAATTATTGCCAAAGATGTTTATTCTCAATATGGAGAGGAACGAATGAAAAGGTAAATGACAAGGAGCTGACTGGGATGAAAAATGGCAATATTTATATTGATAATAAGAAATTAAATGTTTGATTTAGGTGTTCTTATTTCAAGAGAGTTTCAAAAATGTACCAGTTTTGTTTAGTGTCCAAAAGAAGGAAGCTACTCATTTAGAAATACCAACCTTTTGTCTTTTTGCAAACAGAAACTGTTTTCAACAGTAGTCAATTAAATTGGCTACTGTGGCTATTTTTGCCATTTATGTTGTGTTTTATATGTTGTTATAGTTAGAGTCCTAATTTTTTGCCACATTGTCCCCAATGCCTTAGAAAACATTTTCAAAATTTCCAAGTTGATTATAGTTTGGTGTGTTTTTACAATGAAAATATGTAAACATTATATCTCAATTTATATATTTCTGTCTATATTTCAGGCGGCGGAGCCTGGCGGGACCTGGGCGCTGGCGTAGCAGGCGGGCAGAGCCTGGCGGGACCTGGGCGCTGGCGTCGCAGGCGGCGGAGCCTGGCAGGACCTGGGCGCTGGCGTCACAAGCGGCGGAGCCTGGCGGGACCTGGGCGCTGGCGTCGCAGGCGTCAGCGTAGATCAGGGCTGGCTCGCAGGCGGCGGCATGGACCTGGACAGGGTTACAATGTCCTCCTGAGCCTCGGCTAACAGCTCCTCCATGCGTGGATGTGCCAAGGCCTCAGGGTGTTCCTGCACCACAGCCACAAACTGTGTGGGCGAGGCCAGCTGCTGGTGCACCGGAAAGACACCGGCCATACGGTGCGCGTAGCTCTTGGTAGCAGTGTGGATCACCCAGAAGAAAGCTTTGTACTCCTCTTCCGCTGGGTCCATGTCTGGCTGGTTCATTCTGTTATGAAGCAGGGAAGGTGGTGGACCCAAATGCAGAAAGGAGTAGGCAGCTGGATGCAAAATAACTGGATTTATTATGGAAATCCAAAGAACTAGACATAAACTTACAAACAAAGAGATATAATGAACCAGCAAGGGGTGCAAGAAAACCAAGGGTATAAATACACTGGAAACTGAAAAGACACAGGCGAAAACAATGACCAAAATCAAACCAGGTGAACATAAAGGTGAATATAAAGCAAAAACAGAAACACAGGAAAAACTACAAAATAAAACAGGAAACCAAAACCCTAACCCAAAACCCTAACAATTTCTCTCAATTTATGGATCCATGGCATTTTTTCATTCATTTGACACATCTATAACATGGTTTTTAATAAAGTTCAGATTGTTCAGAAGAAAGGATATAAAGTTCATAATGGTGACTTACAAGATGTCCATTTTATGAGCTATAATACACAAATATTTCCTGATGTATTTTTAGGTATTTGACATATATCTTCGTCACGTACCTTAGTCTTTTAACTTTTATCATGTGGATTGTGTAATTTTGGTCGGCTAAGAGGAAACCTGGTCAACCACAATGCTAGCTACAAATGAAATACACAGTTTACCTCATATAAAGTTTTAACTTCATAATCTTCTGGTGGCTGGGGTGCCTAGTATCATCTCACGGCTCCAATCCATTTGTCCCGTCTCTTGATGTTTTCTGGTAATCTGTAAAATGGCAGCCTGTTCTTTTGGCCGCATATATTCCTACACTCGAATGTGTAGCGTAAAACCACCATTTGACATGGAGGAATACCCCAAACACTACTATCTGTCTGGGTTTAACTGGTTTAGAGATCGGTCGGGTGCCCTCCAGAGCAAAAGTCACGTGACTCACTGACATCAGCTGCATGTCCTCTATAATCCCTTCCAGATGTCCTGTGTCAGGATTTTCCTATTATGGTAAATACTAGAATTGTCTCCTTTTTTCAACAAATCTACTGATGGAAGAATGAATGGTTTCACCATATATTCCTTAAAGGGGCCATATTATGCAAAATAGACTGTTATTAGCTATCAACCATCTATGAGTATTATTTGTACCTTAAAACGATCCCGGAGGTAGTTTTATTTTTCATACATGCGTTTTTGTAGTTTAAAAAGAAGAGTGCAGCTTAAGCAGAGAAAACGGCTGACTCCACAGCTCCGACACAGCATGGTGGAGACTCCTCTGCCCCTAACTGAAAGCTTTAGTACTCCATCTCCTCAAGGAAGTGTGCATGTGGCTGCTACACTCATGTCAACAGACACAACCCCTGCACGCTGACCACACACGGCACCTCTCTGGTCACTCAGTCCGGGCAGGGCAGGGGAGCAGCAGGATAGAGAGCAGTTAGGATAAATACAGAGCAAGGTTTTCATAGTTCTGTATAGAAACCTCCCAGCAGCAAATATCTGGCACACAATGACTTCTGGGTGATTGGAGACCACAAAGTATACATGGCATGAACACTTTGTTTTAAGCTAATTCGACCGCAAACAAAGTGTGCATTTGAAGTGTGGATCTGAAGCACCCTTCGAAATGGGACAGTACTTGGCACGCCAGTATGACGTATGAGCACTTCACATCCACACTTTGAAGTATGAAGACTCTGAACTGAGACATAGCCTTTGTACATTTGTACAACAGAGTAAAAGGGCCACACTGAAAAAACATTTGCGGAGGACAGTGTATGGTGAAATAAACAGACATTTGTATAAGCAATATCATATCAGGTATAAATTTACCAAAGTGTTAGGACTATATGTTTAAGGAAGCACTTTAGGGGACTTGTTTTTGGACATTTTTCTTTTCAGCTAGCTTGAACAAGGTTATTTAATTGCAAAGCCAGGAAAGTCTTGGCTCCAAAATTGCATCGTGCTACTTGATTGCAACTGACATGACTTGCACCATGCCTCTCTTCCCACTCTTGCAGTTAAGTTCACAGCAAGCCAGCAAACTATCATCCAGGTGCAGCACAGAAAAGATCCTTGTTTTCTAAAATCCAATCTGCAATGAGATGGATGGTCTTAAGATGGTAGAGGGACACTTTTGTTAAAGGTGTATTTTTGCTTTACCTAAGGACAAAAAGATACAGCATGTTGGAACATTCACTTAACACGCACAGATTTAGAATGGATTAGATGAAGCTGCTGTGAAGGATTCGGAGTAGAATGTATGATTTATTTAGCCTTGTGAAGAAATATGACGTTGCCTTATTTTCTTCTGCCACTCTGTTAGACAATGAGACGAATGGTTGCATTAAAAGATAAAAGAAAGCAAACATGGACAGAATATAAATGAGAACAGGAGCGTGGCTGAACAGATATGAACTATAATTCTTGTCATGATCCAAGCATTGACCTGTGATAACATTCTTTGCCCTACACTCACTCTCTCTCTCTAACAACTGGAGTATTTTTTCTGCAGACTCTCCGACTGCCACACAGCAAAGAAGGTGCATCAAAACCAGAAAACAACATGTAATTTAAAGTACAATTTGTCGATTCACTCATCCTTGCCTTTTTACAAGCTGCATAAGGGTGCATCTGTGCTTTCTATCTCTGCTCTGAAGTGCCCCGAAAATCAGAGAGAGGTTGACTGTGACTCAGTGTGTGTTTCAGTGTATTGCTGTTGCCCACTGAGCTCGTCTCTCATGACATATCTGAGAAGTGATTATGTCTGCTGGGGACCATGTGTCTGGCTAAGGACTGGGAACAGACTTGAATGTGATATGCCTCTTTTGCTGCTGACTGAGCAGCAGACATCACACTGTAAATGTGGCTTCATGCCCCGTGCTGTAGCTTTTCTCCTTACCACCTTTTGTTACAGCGAATCACATCAAACAAATGGCTCTGTACCCTGTTCCTTTACTATGCCCGTATTGATCTGGACACTAACTTTGTGCTTTTGTGTTGTTGCCGTCACCTTGAGTCATGCCTGGAGAGAATCCAGACTACTTGTAGCCAATTTACATCACACTAACAATGCACACTGTTTTCTTAATAGGATTGTCACAGTGCTAGTAAAATCCAAAACCAGTGCTTTTTCAAACCGCTGATTGCTCTGGTGAGTGTTTTCACCAATCAGGAGGGAGGCAACACACTTGTAGGAGCTTAAGATCTTTATTAGTTTAACATTTACTACATTTTGCCCAAATGAACATGAAGATAAGAAAGTTTAATATAAGATGTTTACAGGAACTTCCTGTGGACTTTCCTTATTCTAAATAAAGCAATATTCCAATAATGGCTTTTATAAGTTGCATATTACAGAGCAGTGCCTCAGATGTTCATGGTCCCTTAGTTCTTCATAAAGCTTGCCACTTTAAAGTAGCACTATGCAACTTTCTGGCCTTCACATATGCTTTTCTAACTTGTTTTGATAGTATGGTGACACTTATTATGTACTGTATGGCATTGTCACAGTCTAGCAGTGTGGCAAGGCTGCAAACCCACACTTCATGATGTTTCATCGCACACCAAGAACTGGAAATAGCATTATCAGCATAGTACTGACTGATGTTCCCTCCAAGAAGCGCCTGCGCAATGGCGCATAGCTCGCACATTGTCAACTTATGATGCTAGCACTGTCAATGCTATTGGCTACGAAGCGTAACATTGAAAAACGACACATAAAATAATGAACAATTAAATAATTAGGTTATATTATATAAAATTTTCAATATCTGTTAATAAGGTCATGTAAATTTTTGATGCGTTGAGTTGACAATGTGTGAGCCAATGTTTGTGTCATTGGACAGATGTGCAGCTTAGAAGGTGCATTGGTACTGACCATGATGTTTTTAACACACACAGTGGCTGACTCATCTAAGAAACACAAGAGTACATTTTAAAGAAAAGAGAAAATGAAAGAAAGTCAAAGAGTTAAAAAATAAGACAAATCTAAACAGAGAACTCTTACTTGGTGGAAAGGGGTCAGAGGAAAAGTGCTTACCATGGCAGGGTGGGTGTGGGATCTGGAAAACCTTAGCAGAGGCACTAATGCTTTGACAATTCATACTTAAAAAAATCCACAATCCACATTCAGGCCTACCCTTCAGACTGATTGGGGGCAGTAATGCACCACTTAATTTCTCACCAAAACAAAACAAAACAAACAAAAGAAAAGACCAAAAAGATGAAGAATAAAAAGAACAAGAACAATGAAAAACAGGAGCTGTGGGGTGATTGTAAATGCAACCGATAATATAATTTACTGAAAGGGCTGCAAGAACTCTTTTTCGGCTATAAACAACAAAACACACACCCATGGTGACAAGGCAGAGAGAGAGAAGACTGAAAGGAAAAGGCAGAAAAAAAGAATGAGAAATGGGTATCTAAGATGATAAAAATTTTAATTCATTCCTCCAAAAGTAATACTTGTTAAAAAAAAAAAGTTTGAGATCCACTGGAGTAGAGGTATGACTTAGCTGTTGTTGGAGGGGCTTCACTGAGAGGAAATCAAAGCTTAAATGTCCCATATTTTACCATATTTGCCATTTCTATCCATGCACAATGCATGATAATATTATGCTTTTGAAACATGCACAATACTAAAGTTTTGCCATACCAGTCATTTCTTGTTGCAAGGTCTCTACCTGGAACCATGAACGGCTTGCTGCCGCTTGCTCCTGCTTGCTCCCAGATCCCCTCGCTCATCTGGCCCACCTGCGCTGAGCAGCCAGAGAGATGCCGTCTGTAGTTGGCGTGTCTGTGTTTGGGGTTGTTGTTGACAAGAGCAAAACAGCAGTAACATGCACACTTCCTCAGGGAGATGGCACTAAAGTTTTCAGGTAGGGGCGGGTGGACTCTCCACCATTTCGCATTGGAGCGGTGGGGTCAGGCATTTGTTATGCCTAAGCCTTCTTTTCAAAGCAAAAAAGCTACAAAACAAATGAATGAAAAATAAAACTAATTTGGGGTTTGTTTTAAGATACTATTAACACTAATACAAGATTTAAAGCCCATTAGTGTCAATATTGTATAATATTGGACCTTTAAGCCTTGGAATTTTACATGGGTTTAAAGGTCATTAAAGAAGAAACTGGTCTAACTTTGGAAAATGCAAAATAAAGTCATTATTCCCAGAATAAAAGTTCTCTACATAATCATTCATGAAGATAAATTTGAAAAGCATCAGAAACAGATGCACAGCACAGTCTTCATCAAATAAACTTGGTTTCACTTTCTTAAAAAAGCATTTCTTGATAATGTGTTTTCTACTGCAATGCCAAACTAAAGCAACAGCACCAGCACAGACACAACTGGGAGCAGCCTATACGTTAGACCACATGTGTCAAAGTCAGATCCTCGAGGGCCGAGGTTTTGCTGTTTCTTAGACTAACACACCTGTTGCAAATCCAATGGATCCAACAGGTTCTTGTCAAACCTTTCAGTAATTTCTTTCAACTGTGTTGGAGCACGGAGACAACAAAAACCTGCAGGGACACCGGCCCTTGAGGACTGGACTCTGACACCCCTGCGTTAGACTGTTCCACAAAATTCGGATGGTTGCCTTTAAGTGGCAGCAAAACACTAAAACATATCTGAAGGACTGAAAGCTTTGTTTTGTCACATTCCAAAAGGATTTGCCAAATTGAAATATATAACTTCACATCTGTTCCTACCGGGCGGTAATCTCTGGCTGCCGATTGTGAGGCAAATATGGAAATGGAAATACTTGTAGTTCACCCCTCACTTGTAGATGACTGGCTTCAACAGAGAGGAATGCCCATAGACTCCCATGTTAAAATGTCCAATTTCACAGTTGAAATAAACATGTTTACAGAGTGGCTCCAAAAACTTTTATCGGTTTAATAGGTCAAATATTTCGTTATGATAACAGTGGGTTTGAATTTTTTTCTAATGCCCCAGTTTCGATGTTATTTTAATCTTAAATTTAGAAGCCCGTCCTCTTGATTGATGTGTGTCAGAGCGTGACATACGCGCTGTCCAGTATTTATACATTCAATGTACAGTCAACAGTTCCTACCTGCTTAGCACTATTCTCCATGCAGAGTGCACGCTCCTGTGGGATTAGCCCTGCAACAAGGTACAACTCTACCCTGCAGTGCACCAGATCCGTATAAAACATGTTTGTTCCACATCATTTGTCTGAAATCTAATGGCTGATTGAGAGGCATTGTTTTCTTCATACTACCTCCATGCACATGTAGAGGAAATTCATGTATTAGCTTAATTACCTTGCTCTTAATGTCTAGCTGAAAGGTCTGACTATAAGGCT
>JBAMHX010000001.1:24356977-24374655 GCA_037177515.1 Pseudomugil tenellus
TGGATGGATGGATGGATGGATGGATGGATGGATGGATGGATGGATGAATGGATGGATGGATGGATGGATGGATGAATCGTGGGAAGTAGTATTAGCTATGCTTGATCGTCATGGCGTTTGCCGTAAACAGTGTTGTAAAACCGGACTTTTCAAATCAGCGTGAACATGAACTCCGTACAACGCTCATTCTTGCCAAAGTGAGAATCGCTCTCTTCACGTTCACTGAATGAAAATTGAATCGTTAAGTTCACCGTTCACCGAAAATATGAACGTGTTCAGTGAACGCCGAAGAAGAAACTAGCTAGTTTGTAAATCCGTCAAGATATCAGCAAAAAGCTGTATTTGCATTGTGCAGATTATTCACCTTCATAGAGATCCCATAGGAGTTAGCCTGCGGCAAGATGGGCGACCAGCGAGTAGCCTAGTCATTTTTGTTTCGTTGTTGAGCCTTGCACTTCAGAGCGACCGTACAGGTGTGATAAAATAAATATGCAGAAATATTGTAATTTATAGCTTCTATTTTATCTGAATTAAAGACAGAAGAACATATCTCAAAAAGATCAAAACCAGTATTGCTCCTCTGGTCTTAGGAGAGCTTTGAGACATGAATGGAGAAATGGAGTATTAATTTATTATTAAGGTTTTCCATGAAACTTGCATCTTGCCTTTATTATTATTACTTTTAACCACTATATTATTTAAACTATCTGGCTGAGATGTGAACAAAAAAGTCTATGCTTTGGCAAGACACATTGTTAACCAAAACAATCAACTTCATCTTCGTAACCAGCAAAGGTACTGATTGGAAAGTATCAGAGAAGTTAGACTGTATACCTGCATTCAGAGTAAAGTTAATGACTGTCATTTCCTTCACCTGATGTCAACACCATATCATCAGCTATTTATGTTATGTACAATTTATGTTTTTCAGATAGTTTCATTTTTGTGTTTCATTAAACGTGTAATAAAATAAAGTGCCAGCATCAGGTCCTTGCCAAATGCATATATTTGTGATTTGTCTGTAAATATCGGTTTCACCCCATCATACACAGTCCAGAAGCCTCCAATATGAAATTAGGTTTACATACCTCTAGATATATCTCCATTACCTGGGTTGATTTACCCAGGTATTCGGGATCAGCATTAGCAGTACTTCAAAGCTTGTCATCAATGCTGTAATTCAACTCAGGGTTTTCTCATCAAGATTGGTGTTTGGGCACAAAAAAGGACACTGTGTTTGCAGCCTCTGACCAAACCCTGCAGAGCTACTTCACCATGGAGTGGAAGTAGCTTTATATTGAGGAACATTTGTTACAGACTGGATTTAGTCTCTTGGCTGATTTGAGATACTCCAAGTTCTTACGATCTGTCCAAACAGTTAATGAATGCTTGGTTCCCTCCAACCAGTGCCTCCATTCCTCGAGAGCCAGAGACAGTGTCTCCCATGTCATAATTTCTTTCAGAAGATGAAAGACAATGAGAAAAAAGGCATGCGGATGTAATCTGGGATCATCTGCAAACCGTTAAGACAATACAGTGCATAACCGTGTCCAAAGTGTCAACCTCAACTGCAAATAGATTGGAGGGATCTGGAAGACACAGGATGGGGGCAGAGGTGAAGAGATTCTTCAGCCTCTCGAAAGCCTGTGTAGCTTCATTAGACCGCTTGAACTGAGCCTTTGTCAAGGTGAGTGCTTGGAGGTGCGCAGCCACAATGCTGTAAGCTTTAATAAAGCAGATATAAAAATTGTCAAACCCAAGAAACCTTTGTAGCTCCTTAACATTAGAAGGTGTGGACCATTCCATCATGGCTGACAGTTTGTAAGAATCCATGCTAATCTTGCCTGGAGCTATGACAAGACCCAGAAATGCAATAAATGAAAATGAATGAATGAATAATACTTTATTTATTCCAGAGGGAAATTCAAATTCTGTAGTCATTTGGTTCAGCTGGTTGTGGTTTTTCAAGCACTGGAACAAGGCAGGATGTCTTCCATATCACTGGTATTCTTTTCTCACTGGCATTGAACTGGTACTGGAGATTCAGACATAGTTGTCTTAAGCAGGGAACTCTGGGAGTGACACCATCTGTACTTGACACCATGAGATGTGGAGGGAGATGAGGTTGTGATCAGTTCCTTGACTGAACTACAGGTTGAAAGAGTGGAGGTGTGACAGGAAAGCTGTAGGCTCATTTCAGCTAGCAGTTCCATCTCTCTTGTCCAGATCTTCTCTTTAATGCAATAACATGTCCAGGATGACACAAACGCTGGTTAACCAGTACTGCAACTCCACTTCCCTTTAGTTTTCCGCTGAGTTGTTTATTGCGGTCTGCACGGACCGTTTTGTTAGCACCTGGAGCTCATCAATTTTGTTTCGTTTTTTTTTTTATACAAAAGGACTGATGGAAGGCACATTTCTCTGCTTTGACAAAAAGTTTGTTTTGGAGAAGCCGAAGAAGAACCTCACGAACATGCGTGATGTGAGAAGACAGGTCCTTAGAAAAGATCAATATATCATCTAGGCAAACAAATACAAATCTGTTGAGCTTGTTCCTTAGCACATCATTTACTAATTCCTGAAAAACAGCAGGAGCGTTTGTAAGTCCTAATGGTATTACAAGGTAGTCATAATGTCCAAATGGTGTGTTGAAGGGAGTTTTCCATTCTTTGCTCTCCCTTATGCAAAAAGAGATGGTAGGCATTTTTAAGGTCCAATTTAGTATAAACCTTCCTTGAAGCAATTTAAAAGCTGAAGTCATAAGGGTAAGGGGGTACAGTTCTAGGTTAGAGGTTAATGCCACAATCGTATGGCCTGTGGAGAGACAGAGTGGAGGCTTCAGTTTTGTTAAATACTTCACGCATATCATGATAAACATCTGGGACCTTAGATAAATCTGGATAAGTATGGTTTTCATTGGAGGGTAAGGTAATAACTGAGGCTTCTCTCAGGCAGGCTGTGCAGCAGGATGAAGCACAAGCATGAACCTCACCGGTGACAAAATTGATTACAGGATTGTGTCTGATGAGCCAAGGATATCCCGGAATTATAGGAATCTCAGATGACTTCACCAGGAGAAACTTGATCCTTTCATGGTGGTTTCCTGAAATTAGTGTAGATACAGGTTAAGTGCAATGAGTTATTTGATCTATGAAATGCCAATCAATAGCATGGATCTCATGTGGTTCATTAAGAGGCTCCCACTCCAGCTGCAGTCTCTGAGCCAAATTGATGTCCATAAAGTCCAGCTCCAGAATCAACATCAGAACAGCTCAGTCTTTCCAGACAAGAGAGAAATGACACAAGCCACCATGGTCCATTCCGAGGGAAAGGCAGAAGGCTGGAGCTCAAAATGCAGGGAGCACTGGGTCAGGAAAGGTCTGCACTGCTCAGGATCTCCATCAAAACGCTCAGGAGGAGGAATCCTTGGTTCACTATTAGCACTTGCTGAGGGCATGACAGTGGGAGGGGCAGACCCTGCAGGACTGGTTTGGACTGTAAACTTTCCTGAACCTTACCCTCAAGACCAGATATGGACGATTGCACCTTCAAACACTAATCCTGATCTGGATGTGAGTTAATTCTGGCAAGATCATACTGTTATCATGACAGCCAAAACACAGAATTCAAATGGAAAAAGTGCAACAAATTTATTTTGATAAAGGCCCTTTCCGACTATTAGAAGCTTTCGCAGTTCCAATAACCTTTTAAGAAGTAGATCAATTTTTTCGAGTTTTTCCTACCAAGGTCCGTCTATTGTGCAAATGCAAAGTAAATCAGTTCTCCTGGGGAAGGACGGTTATTAGAACTATACTGTTCTTAGAACTGCATTCATGTAACTCATCTGTCGAAACACGCCTAAAGAGTGATGGAGATGGTCTTGTCAATTCTGAAACGCTGGAGGTAAGGAACTGGGGAATAGAGCAGCTATGGAGCAGTCCTCCAAGGCAGGAAAATCAGAATCCGTCCAAGAGCAGTTCAGAGGTCTCAGGAGGAGAAAATCCAAGGAGTAAAACTAGGAGAAGGGTCACGGTTAGGCAAGGTTCAAGCAAGAGGAGATCAATATTCATACCAGTGAGGAGGAGGCAAAGGCAGAGGTTGGGGACAGGCAGGGTCAGAACCTGATAATGTCTATGAAGCAGACACATGGACAAGGCTTGAAGGCTGTGGAAAAGACAGACGATCTTGTACTGAGCAGGTGATTAAATAGGTAGCACCACAGGTGAGGATAGTTAGCAATCAGGTAGGGAGGAGTGCAGTATGATCAAGGCAGAGCAGACATGATGACAATATTTAGAATTTAAATATATTATCCTGGCCAAAAGCAATGCTTTTTTCACACCAACAGCCAGGAAAGGAGGCTGGTAGAACTAGCTGACTCTTGTTTATGTGTAAATTTGGCAGATTGTACAATATAAATTTAAATTAAAGTGTTTGAAAATGCACTTCTCTTATCAAGAAGGCCAAATCAGATTTTTTCTGTCACCAGGGAGAATCACAATAATCCTCAAAATTGTTGGTGAAAGTGATTGAGTCTCTCTCTGTAAAGAAAATTGCCCGGATTCTTCCTCTATTTATTATCAAAGACTCAGTCTCAGTTTATGATAGAGCTAAAATCTATAATTGCTTTAATGATCTTTTTTTTTGTCATCCGGATCTTTGTTCAAGTGAATTCCTTCAATTAACTCTCATACAGATTTTCCAAGGTTTTCTGAAAAATATTTTCATTTTGTGCCTTTTACCGTCCATGAAGTGCATAAAGCTTTGAATCAGTTGAAAGATTTCTTGTACTCTAATGAAATTCTTTCCAAATTTCAATCAGTTTTCAGAAAAAAAAACAAAGTACTATCACTGCTACAATGAAGGTGATAAATGATCAAGTGGCACTTGATAAGTGTGCTGTGCATAACTTTTTATAGATCTGTGAAAACGTTTGATACTGTTGATCACAGTATCTTAAAAAACAGACTGTTTTACGTTGGCTTGTCATAGCATGTAGTCACATGGTTCTCAAGTTACCTTAGTAACAGAAGTCAATGTATTAAATATGTAGATCTTTGCTTGAAATTTGTTACTGTACACAAGGGGGTACCACAGGGCTCAGTTTCTGGGCACGTTCTATTTATCTTGCACACAAATGACCTAGGTCATAAAGTTTCTGACATTTACATGCATTTTTATGCTGATGATACAGTTATTTATTGTAATGGTTCATCTCTTTTTAAGGCTATTGAAACTGCAGAAACTGTGCAGAAAGCTTTTGTCACAGTTCAGCACAGTGATCACTTTTTCAGTTAAAACTAGTTCTTAATGCTATTTTCAAACTCTAAAAAGATGCCTTAAATTCTTCCAAATGTATCCACTCTTGAAGGAAATGTCATAGAAGTGGAACATGAATATAAGTACTTTGGAGTCTGAATTGACGCACACTTTTAAACCACAAATAGAGAAACTTGTCAAGAAATTAAAACTCAAACTGGGCTTTTTCTTTCGTAACAAGTTGTATTTTTCTTTTGAAGCAAAAAAGTGTCTTGTCACTATAACCTTTTTTATCTGTATTGGATTATGGTGATATTTTTTAAATGAACGCTTCTTCTTCGTGTCTTCAGAGGGTGAACACTATTTATCATGCAGCACCGAGGTTCATTGCTAATTGTAAATCTGTGACTCATTACTGTGACCTGTATTTACGAGTGGGCTGCCTTTCTCTGGCCACTAGGAGCCAGGGTCACTTCTACACTTTGTTTACAAAGCCTTGCTTGGATTTCTGGCTTTCTGGATTTTTACTTTAATTACAAGAAGAAGTGTTGAAGCCAATTCCTACGATCAAATGATCATCTGTTGCTCTCGGTACCTAGAGACTGCCTCAATAACTTGTAACTGCTTTGCTTAACCTATATCATTTCAATGTCTATTTCTATGTATGCATTTGTTTGTAATGTTTGAATTTTGCTGCCACTTGGCCAGGACTACTTTGAAAAAGAGGTTTTTAATCTCAATGGGATATACTGGTTAAATAAAGGTTAAATCAATTGTTATTCTATCCTTTTTTGCTTTCTGGTGTTCATTAAGGAGCATAAGATAAAAATCAGAAAATGTTCTATAAAATTCAAAGCAAGGTTTTTACCCTGTGATGGGCTGGCGACCTGTCCAGGGTGTATCCCACCTCTCACCCATTGTCTGCGACCCCGTTTGGGAATAAGCGGTAGAAAATGGATGGATGGTTTAGTTTTACAAATAAAAATAACAAAACACTAATTTACTTTAAAAGATTTGCCTTCTTATATACCTTAACAACTCAGTACATGGCTCTAGTATCCGTGGGGTGAGTCTCTTTAGTTTTAGGCTGCAATCCTTTCTAGGAATAATAATGTCCTATCTTTTGTTTCCATTAAGACAAAAACATCAGTTTAGTCTATCAAATACCAATGTAAATACAAATCTCTGAAGACCAGATTTTGATTAGCATCACTCAGAGAATGATACACACTTTTAACTATGAACCCTTTAAATATGTAATGATAAAATGTTAAGATGAAAAGAAAAAAACTTAAAATCCATTTTTTCTAAATATAGTATTCAAAGATGATCAGAATTCAGATACATTCTCTGTGAACATTTGCTTAGGAGTCAGGACTGACATGTGTTTTGACATCTGTCCACAAGAATTATATGCCCATCAAGCACTGTATTTTCAAAGTCTGTCTTCATACATGCAATTATCCAGTCAGTCATACACTATAGAAGGAGGTTTTTCATTCAGCTTAAAATTGAGGGACAATACGGTCTTATTAGGAAAGAACTTGCACAAGCCCAAGTCTATTATCCTGATAGTCAGACCGTATGCAGATTGAAAAGTGTGAAAAACAATAAATTAAGCATAAACACTCATTTGCCATCAATAAGGAGCAGGCAACAACCACACAGACATATAAAGTGTATGCAAAAAAAGCATCCGCAAATAAGTTCAATAACACTATACTAATTCTTAAAATACACAACATACAAAATTCCAGCCATAGTGAGTATAACATGGACAATCCAAAAGCTCAGAAATATTTGTTAAAAATAAATACAAATACTACTGGTCTGCCACTAAGTACTAACAGTTTGGGATATCCTACAAAAAGGAGTTTCACAATATCACAATATCTGTAGTGACTTTAAAGTGACTTTAAAGTGTTAAAGTGACTTTAATAAGCAAATCTTATTCACACGTTTAAGCCTGCATTTGACGCAAATAAAACATCCTATGAAGCACCGTGTCCCCCTTGAAATGTACTCCTGTGAGTGACAGAGTCAACTTATGTCCTGTCATACTTAATACTCACTTTTATTTAATGCATTCTTTTTATCAATTCTGAATTAATGCAGTTAATTATTCACAATGCTGCCAGAATAGATAAGAAGTATATTTGTTTAGGTTGGCATCTGCATTTCCATCAATTTTAAATTATTGTGAATATTGAACTGCTGAGGATTTTCTTTTGCTACGTACACAAATGGTTCATGTTAGGTCGTTTTAACAGGAGGGAGATGTCTGAATGAATGCAGTTTTTCAAGCATAATGTACGTTTCTTCTATGTGATCACAGTCTTGGCTGCACAGAAACACCTCACTGTCCTCTCATGTTTTTCTTTAGCATCTGACTGGCACATATGAGATAAGACCAGGCTCTTGAAGTTTGTCAACAAATCAATATGATGAATGATAGCCAGTGAGTGACAACAGTCCAATTCAATAAGCTGTCTCCCTCTTTGGTTCCACCCTAATAATTGACCTTAACATTATTGGAAATGAAGAAAACGATAAGCTATCATATCTTTCCTATTGATTCACTCAGACAGCCTTTCAAAGAGTAGCTGCAAAATATGCAAATGAGCACCACAGCCAAAGCACAGCTGATCACCGCTTTGCATAATGAACACCATTGAGATGCTGCACGGATTATTTATAAAACCCATTTAACCCACTTGTTGCAATATAATTTTTTTGGAATCATTATCTAAATACAGATTAAAATACACACACACTAACACACACACACACTATAAATGTCCCCCATCATTGTTTGTGAGCTCTGTTGTAAAAGCAAACATTTTGAAGCAGTATCAGGAACTACATGACAGACAAACAAGAGGACCTGAGAGGCCCCTTAAGCAACAAAATGTATTGGCTGCACAACAACTGTACTGTAGAGCCCTGGAGTTTCCTGTCATTTCGTCAGACTGTTCAAGACCTGCCTCTTTGGAATAGGGTGATTGCAGCTTGCAGCTGTGGGCTTTTGCATGTCACTATAATAAACAAAAATAAATAAATTATAAGAAAAAGGAAAAAGCCCAGAGAGCTTCTGAAAAGCTGAGGAGACACAGGTATAAGGTAAACAGCTTGAATGGGAAAACAAATCATACATGTTGGTTAAAAACAGAGAAAGGAATATTTTGTAGAAGGAATAATACAGAGACCGACATCTTCGCCTGTGCTTTTGACAGGAAAACATCATTGTTCATTTTTAATCAAGATCATATGCAATTCTGACTGATGCTCGACTTAAAAAGGGTGAAAAATACACATGCAAATGCAAAAAAATGAAAAAAAAGGATGCATTGCTGCTCAAAAAGATTCTGACTGGATCCTCACAGGTTTGATGCAAGTTTAAAGCAGAGACACACATTGGAGGAATGCACTGAAAACCTTTGTCAAAGTGCTGTTGAGGGATCCTCATTACATACGCTTTACATGTTAATGCCTGGAATGAAAACAACTGCTCAGAAAACTCAGATTTTTAAAATCTGAAGTTTTTTTGTAACCCTATTCAAAAGTATGAAACAAATGGGGGAACCTTTTTTTTTTTTAGCCTTTGTTACCATATGATAGATCAAAATATTTATAACGTATAGTCTGCTTTCTGGTGTTCACCAAGGGGTATCAGACCGATATAAAGTGCAACTGGGTTTTGAATAAAGTTTCTACAATAAAGTGATGTGAAATGTCTCAGAAAGGGTATGTATCAAATATGTGACATTCGGCATTAAGGGTTAATGACAAGGTCATGTTTGCATGAATGGCTGTTAAGAAAAAGTAAAGAACAGAGGTAGTGATAGTCTTTTAACAGATTTGGATTGGGGATGAAAACAGTGTTGCAGGCACACACAGTGTAGAACTCATACTATAGGTAGTTTTCCATGCAAAGCCATGTCTATCTAGAAGCCTGCACTTATTACACAAGCCATAACAATATATGCCAACTGGCGCAGAAAGTGATAGGCACTGGTAGGAGAGTAGCAATTAGAGGCACAGTGGAGTACTGAGCAAATATAGGCAGCTAAAGAGTCCCTGTGCCAACAGTTTTCAAGCTGTAATTATAAGTAATTGTGATTTTTGTATGTGTGTGTGTGTTGCTACAGAGCTACTCTCAGCACCATGCTCCTCTTAAATGAGTCCTAGGGGGCTCACCTTCACTTTCCCTGCTCAGCATTTTAACACCACACCCACTGATGGCTCTAACTCATTATTGTTGGGCCATGTATGGGTGACTCTTCACGCCTACACACCCACAACTGCTGCCACCACTGCCACTCCAAATTCCATCAGTTCATTTTAATTAAATTTAAGAATTTACGTTAAAGATAGTGTCACAACTGAGCATGATAAATGGAAAAAATGCAATACTCAACATGCCACTGACTTTTGTGCAAACATACATATACAAAGTTACAAGGACAAGTTCTTCTGAGCAAGTAATCTGAATAATGCTTAAAATAATTGTTGTGAAGTCCATTGTCAGAAAAATGTATCTTTCAGCAGGGCTAAATAAAGAGAAACTTCAGGGTTGAAGAGGATTTTACTCATTATAAAACAAAACACACATCTCTGACTAGTAAATGAAGTGTTATCTTATTCTGAGGGACATTCATGTCTTTTCCAACTTTTAAAAGCAATTACTTTAAAAGATTTGCTATAAGATAATCATATCCTTCAACAGGTTTTCCTATTTACCAGTATTTATCAAAATGGTTGTGGCACTTTCCTCTTTGGAGAACTAATTATCTTAGGAGTTTTTATGACTAGATAACAACTTCTTCAGAAAAAGAAACTTTGGATTATCTGACCCTTGGAGAATCAGCAGAAGACTCCTTTCTTCCCCACTTTCAGACCTTTCCAAAGGATAATTACATGACTTGTACAGCCTTTGAACAGACTGTATTGTTTGAGTTGATTCTCCCTCCACAGAAGATGTAGCTGCTTCACAGGACACAAAACAGATTTATTTGATGAACATTCCAACAGCAGGTCAACAAAAGAACATTTGTTTACACCTCGAGTGGGAAGTTTTCCATTTTACTCCAAGATGTGATCAAACCTCTAGAAAGCCTCAGATCAGCTGAAACACAGTTTATTTAAATCCATGTTAAAGACCCTTGTAATGATTGTAGCCCAGAGACAGAAGGAAGGTTAACAGGTTTTATTTGATTGAATAACTGGAACCTGTGAGGAATGAGAGGGAGTCCAGAAGAATGATCGAGATAAGGAACAGGATGGCTGGGGATGTTATGGTCGAGCTGATCTGCTCGATGACGTGTCGAGCAAATGACACGGAAGTGTTGCCAGCATTGTTTATGAGCAGGATTCAGCATGCCAAAAGTCACGTGATAGACCAAACGAGGCCTTGTTACGTCATCAACGCGTATCAAGTAATGCATATGAGTAATGAAATATGATTGTGTCTTTTAGGAGAAGAATTAACAAAATTATTTTTGGCCATGATGGAATGAAGCGAATGTCCTGATCCGAAAAGAAAATAATTAATCCTCCACATTTTTGTTGTCAGCATGGCCCTAAAACTCCATCGTGGTGATTATGAGTACGTTTTCAGGAAAAAAATAAAAGAGAGATGGGTAGTGTGGGAGAAAATTGTTCAGACTGAATGTGTAAGTTTTTATATTTTATTTATGCAAAACAGCAGCACGTTCATTGCACGCTCATCAAGATTATCAATTGGCTGGGCAAACACTTCAGATGAAGTATAAATCAAACATTAAAGCATGTGCAAAATTTGTTTTATTGGTGATGTACAGCTTGATGATAACATGAATATATTTTAGAGAATATATTTTTGGACAAAGTTACATGCGCGAACAAATCAATGAAGGAATGAGTAAACCGGAAGTACTTGGCCACACACTCAGTGTCAGAACGTAACCCGGCACCATATTGTGCAAGTAGCCCATTCTTCCATAATTGCCACAATGCCATAGATGCAGGGTACAGAGAAACTGGGACTCCAAACCCAGACTGTGACCTTCCAGGATAAACACTCTTACCAGTTCTGGATGCCACCAGAACAGAAAACCCACTGTTGTCAGTGCATTCACAAAGGATCTCGGAGCAGTCCAGTACACAGATTGTAAGCATGCGGTTCTGAATGAACCCTTGCTTTCTCATCCAAGAAATTTCTCTCTAATGACGATGGTTGGAGAGTTATGGGTCGTTTTCCTTAAGGCCTGACTTTGGTATTACTTTCTTTAGAAATAATAAATATCACAATTTATTGAATTTAGGTTTATTTCCTCATGCAGCTTTGGCCTTGGTAAATGGCCTTGTACTTATATAGCGCTTTTCCAGTCATGTTGACCGCTCAAAGTGCTACCTTCCTTCACCATAGAAATGCAGGTTAATCAACATATTTACGCATCATTGGTTTATGTTTGTTTGTCTCGTTTGTTTATATTTTCTTATTATTTCATTTTATTTCACTACTCATATTTAGAAGATGTAGACAGTAGATTAGATAAATAAATATTCACTTTATTATCTGGTCGTTGTTTGTCTTGATTTCCTTGGTCATGAATCAGGTTAATTCAAAAAGGGAACTTATGAAAATAGCGTCTGAGAAGGATTTATTAAAACCTATTAATTTTCCTTTACTCTTTGAATTAATTATTAAGTCTATTATAACATAGGTTTCCTTTTAGCCTATAGTTTACTAAAGTAAGCTAGAAACTAAAATGCTGTGCCCCGAAGTAAAAATTTAATTATTAATGTTAAGATTTCATATTAATAGTAATATATAATGCTGAGCCTAACATGGAAGATTTAGTGAAGCTGACACCATGGCCATGAATAAGAAAGGTGCAAATATAGGAGATTGACTTGACTTGGCCCCAGTTACCACTATTGTCTTATAGATGTTCTTAAGCTGTTCTGAATAAGTTTCATAAGAAAATTGTACAACAGATGTACAAACATGTTAGTAGAGCAGGACAACCCCTGCCTTTTGGTAAGTAAAAAAAAAAAAAAAAACACATTTCTGGCACCACTTTGCAGCCCTGTAACGGTCATGAGAATGTATGGTCTTGTGAACACACACAAAGAAAAAGAACAAAAAGAAACCCAAAAGAAATGAATAAATATGCAAATAATAATGTAGATTTTTCTTCATTTTTCAAGTGGTATACCTGGTTATAAATGTTCACACAATGAGATTAATATCACATGAAATCAGCTTTATTTAAAAAAAGGGGAACTAATAACTCCTTTACTTGAGCAACGGGTCTGCAGTCTGGTCCCTTGAAGGCTTCCGGACCAACATTTTGCTGGAGCTAGAGGGGAAAGTGGGAAAACCATAGAATGATGTTTCACCTCTTTCCATATTGTGCTTGCCGTGGTTGGTAAAGCAAATTGCCACCTAGTGTGTTCAAACCCATCCAACATCCTTTTAGGATGAGGTGCACTCTGTGGAGTGACAGCATGTATCTAATGGATTAACACCAACTGGCGAGACTGAAGGCTGGTGAGTAGAGTTATTAACCAGGGGTATAGTGTATAACCAATCTCTTAAAAAATATTTATAACTTATTCTCTTAGTAATGAGGCCAAATTACTTTATAGACAAGAACCATGGTGATAGAGATGCCACTCTGGGCTCTTAGACTACATTTACTGCCAGCTCAGAGAGGCTCCAATAACACGCCGCTTTTCATCTCTGCACCTGATGACCTGTTGACTTGCGAAAAAAAGCGACAGGCCTGCTCTGAACAGCCTATGACAAGTTTATCTCTACTGTAATTCTTTATGTGTGCATGAAGGGTTCATGTTGGGCAGTTTGAAACAGCTCTGTGAACTAGTATTAGCTCTGGAGGCCATTCCCATTATGCCATGCAAAAACCAGGGTGGTAGGGTTGTAAAATGTTTCTGACTGTGTTTAAAGTAGGGTATCCTGGAAAATAGGGTGAGAGGCAGGGAACACCCTTGAAAGGTCACCAGTCCTTCACAGAGGCAACACACATAGACAAACAACCATGCACACACTCACTCCTATGGGCAAGGGATTGGTTCCAGCCCCCCCTGCTTATTACTGTTCGGGAATAAGTGGTAGATAATGGGTGGATGGATGGATCCTGAAAAAATGGTTCAAGCAAGCAAGCATTTGAAAAATATAAAATTCAAAAGTTTAAAACCTTTTCTTCAAATGCACCCCCCCCCCCACACACACACACACACACACACATACATTGCCCCACCACAACCCCGCCACACCCCCTCCAAGCCACTCCCAAACACACAAAAACATACAATGCTTGTTCCTGGAGGGTTGAGATGGGCAAATTGAGCTGGACAGACATATCACTATGCAATCATTAAGAACGGGATGGTTAAAATCCTATACCACTTTTAAATGGTGCTAATATTTCATATTATGCATTATATTTCTTTGCAGGTAGGACTTGTTACACATGTCCAGATTAAACTATTTTCTATATACCCATCAAAAGGGTTGTGGATAGAGGACTATTCCAATAGCTACAAGGACACTCCCTGGCCATCACTGGTGTAATTTGCCTTACATCAGATTCCGAATACAAATTATTAAAATTTAAGGCATTTATGTTATATATATGGATATGGAACTTAAGGATGAATGAGCAGGAATAAGACATGAACTACCATGCTTCTACTGTGCCGTCACATGCTGTTCCTCAGGGATCATTTATAGGATCACACACCTGGGATACTCCACCTAACAAATTTGGCATCACCTGAGACTTACAGCAAGTTAAGTGAATGCTTTACAGGATTATCCACTCCGTGCTTCTTTTTCCTGTTTTACTCCCTTTGGGGATGTCTCTCTGGCAAAGAATCAGAATTTCAAATTTTTGCTTTTGATGAGATTTGTGCTGAGGGCTTTGACAGAGGTTTCTCAGTTGAATAAATATGTAAATATGCAGCACTGTGTCATGTCTGATTAAAGTAATTTCATTAATTAAAATGTTTGCTAACTGTCTATGGTTTGATAAATGCATGTGAAAAACTAGATCACACTGTATTAATGACTACTATGAGGATTTCAATATCCAATAATTGAGTTAAATTATTGTATTGGAGTGTGTTTGCTGGACCAGATCCATCCCTCTCACAGAAAAAGCAAACTGTGTCATTTTTAAACTTAGAAAGCTTTGAGTTGTGGCAGAGCAGGAACCTGGTGGTGTGAACATTGTGTTTGTTCCACCATTGCCACCCCGTGAGCCCCCTCCAGTGTAAGCCTTAGGTTCTTTTTCTTTACAGTTCAGAGTTTCTTTCATGCCATCTGTGCCTGGCTCCAGGACATGGCTTTTATGCAGGGCACAGAGCAGGCATGCCTTCTATACCCTTCCTCCAAAGAAGCTGCAAGCTTTCACATTGAGTGAACAAACCTCGGGTCACATTGCAACCACAGCAAAAAGACCTGGCACTGAAAGCACCAACAATAAAAACAACAACTGGATACTCTGTTTTCTAATTTGTTTTGTCTGACACAATTGCAGTTGAGGTAAAGGAACACAGTTGAGACCGGTAGGTCAAAACCACAGCTGAAGCTTTGATACTAAATGAAGCATTGGCTGCAGATTTGATTATAAAAAAACTGTAATAGACAAGATTTGTAAAATCAGCAGGAATGTCTTCCTTTATTAAAGATCTACACTAAAAGAAAACAGCATTCAGTTTCTGTTTAGCCAGATGCCTCAGAAACAGAAGCAGGATGGCCGCCAACTACCAGTGTTTATGCATCTATTGCTCAGCAGTAGTCCAAGTAATCTGGAAGAAATCACAGATTAGCATTTTTGAGAGGTTTGCATTTGCATTGAAGACCGCTGATTCAGATGTTTCTTAGGCTTCTTCAGCTCTCCAGGGAGAAATCTGTCTGGCACATTTCATATGCCACAATACACATAACATTTTTTTCCAGTTTTGCTTTCGTTGTTATTGTCGTTGTTGATGGCAATGCATTGCAACTCTGAGTTTATTAAGAGTTATTAATGGCTGAAACTTCTTTTGTTTGTTTAATTATTTTCCCCTTTGAAATAAACTGTGTAGTTCAGGCATAAAAATATTCAACATGTTATGATCACTCACACACACACACACACACTCGAGTGAGCTCTCTGTCATATTTGAGACCAAACTAACCTAGATTCCATTTTTTTCTATATTCGTCTGAAGTGCTAACATCAGGTAATTAACAGGATACTTTCAAGTTGTGCAACGGGGCTCTAGCCGCTTCAGAGCTGGCTGCTGAGTCAGATGGGGTGGCGCTAGGTGGCTAACTGAGATCTAGGGGCACATCTCGGTTCTGCTGCCTTTAGTGTGCATGCCAGCTGCCTGCCAGAGGCCCAGCCTCATTAGCTGTAGAGATCAAACAGAGGCCGAGCTGCAGAAGAAAGAGAATCCGCTGTCCCTCTCCAAGAAGATGGGATGAAAGCAGGCAGATAGAGAAGTGGGGACAGCAGAAGACACTGCATAACTGGCTCTGAGTTCGAAAGGTGGCTTCCTTGATTTTGTCTGCTATGAGTGAAAAATGTGCAGCACTTTGATGGGCTTGCACAGGTCTGATGACATTGTAGTGTGTCTGCTAGTATATTTTGGATAGTACTACTACTGGGTGACTATAGCTCAGGAGGATGAGCTGTTGTCTTCCAACGTGAAGGATGAGAGATCGAGTCCAGGCTTCCTCTGTTTACATGCTGTTGTGTCCTTGGGCAAGACACAGAACCTCAAGATAGCCCCTGATGTGCCTATTGGGGTGTGTGTGAATATGCAGTGTAGTGTAAAGTGCTTTGAGTGGTCAACATGACTGGAAACACACTATGTAAGTATAAGTCCATTTATTGTTCCAATGAATCTTGGCTAGATTTTGTTTTATGTTCATTTCCGATGACTAAAAAACCTAACACACTTGTCTTTTAATGGTGGGAGGAAGGCGGAGGACCCAGAGGGAACCCATGCAAACTGGGAGAACATGCAAACTCGAAGCCCATTCCTTAACCTTCTACACTGAAAAGCAATTAAATAATTTATTCAGTTATAGCTTTTAATTTGCATCGACTTTATTCTTAAATAATTACAGTTAGACAATAATATGTTTAATTTCATTTATATATTTTCTTTATCTAGCAGGCTGTTCTCTAACAATTTACTATCTTATTAAATTTGCATCTTAGCTCTGAGCAATTGAAGGCTTAAAGCCATCCTTTTTCAACTTTTTGAAAGAGTTTACATACACCATTCATGTGCCTTTTTGAAGAAGTGGCTTGAGTTAAAATTGTTGTCAGAATTTAGACACAACATAAGAAAGAAAAAGCATTGATTACATTTACTGAAGATGTTCTCATGGGCTCAGAAAATGGATTAATATTTTACCAATGTCCAATTTAGCCTCAGCATTTTATTTGACACTGCTGATCACAACATTTAGATTAGAAACTGAGTTCTGTGCTCAGACTAAAAACATTTGGGTACATATGCTTCCATTAGTTCTTGAAAAGGTCTTTACTGCATAAAGGGAGATTTGTGGTTCTTTGCTGCAGCTATAAGGAAGCTTTGAGTAAGATATGAAAAAGATATATTTCATGCATTAAACTTTTACAATTTTCTACATAAAAAATATGTAGAGGATGCACAGATATACTTTATGTTCACCACCAGGATGCACAAATATCCCCCCAAAACTTCAGTTGCCACAAAAAATATATACAAAGAGATATAAAAACTACATAAATAAAGGGAGATATTTATGCATTTTTTCATAACATTTAAAGTTTTTAACTTCAAAGCTTTATTTCATTTTACAGACCCATGTAACCACACAATCCTAACATAAGACATCACTGTAAGATACTCACTCGTGGTTGTTAAACAGAAAACACTTTCTGTTTAGGTTCGGAAAACACTTCCATTGCCAACTTACTAGTTTGACAAGGCCAGAAATGAGTGCAAGCTCTCGGGACCCTGTACCATACTTTTTAAAAATCTTTCGTGCACTGAGCACCCTTTACTTTTCTCTCACTTACTTTTTGCATGTGTATTTTTCTCATCATAGTCTGTATCTTAGCCTTTTCCTCCAGCTTTTTGTCTTTCCCAGTGCATCTCAATGTCAAACTCCTATTCAGCACAGGTTACCTCAAACAAACTGCCCATTGTTTCTTGTTATTCTCTCTTGCAGTCTCTTTACTTCAGCTAGTTAAACTGGTTTTCTGCCCTTCTAAAAGGAAGTTATTTTCCTTACTGCGCTTCCTAAATGATTCCCTGCAGCAATGTTGCTGGGTGTCTCGCTAAGTAATGTAGTCTGGTTTACTCTATTACTCTGGTTTATTCTATTACTCTGGTTTACTCTATTACTCTAGTTTACTCTATTACTCTAG
>JBAMHX010000001.1:24395442-24406551 GCA_037177515.1 Pseudomugil tenellus
TTCCCACTTTCCAAAAGGGGGAAAACAAAAAGGATCCTGGAAACGTTTCTTTGTGGGAAAAGAGGAAAAGGGCAAAAAAAAAAAAAAAAAAAAAAAAAAAAAAAAAAAAAAAAATCACTAAATGTTCTGTTTTGTCTCAATGATATTTTCATATCTATTATTAATGTAAATATACATTTAAAAAAGAGACATGGTGTTAATTAATGCTGCAAGTATAGCAATCCAATTAAACAGTTGTTTCAAATCAATTTTATATTACAGCATTTGCTAGAAGCTTGAGGTGAGCAGAAATTTTCTTTACAACTTTCTGCAGAAGTCTTCTTTCTGAGCTACTAACCACCTGTAGTGATTATGCAGTATGGGTCCATGAATGTATCTGTGAAGTGAAAGGGTTACATGAGTTGTACATGATGTTTGTGGTGCAGCAGGAGCACTTCATTAATAAATAATTATGCCTGACATGCAGAAATGATAGGTCAGGAGCTATTATCTCAGACAGACAAGCTTTCATGCTTCATATAAGATGTGAAGACACTTTCATTCCTATGTTAGAAAGATTCCATCTATTTTTACAGAAGAGTCATATTGTTATGGCATATTTTTATATTTATGGAAATTATTTTTCCCAAACCAATTTATCTGCTTTTAGGCCAAGTCTGAATTTTTCACAGTGACCATGCTGTGCTTGAATGTGTGCTAAATATTTTCAGAGAGCCATGTTTTTAGGACAGACTTCCTGACCTTTACAGCCAGAATAACGTGGTTGATATGACTTATGCTCACGAAAATTGAAAAAGATGCTTTTCTCTTAAAAATCTGTGAAAGATGGCAAATCTTGAATGTTGAAAATCAGCACCAACATCTTAATTGAAGTTAGCTTTTAGTATTAAATAAGAGTCATGTGGATGATGTAATCACTTGCACAGGACTACAGAATAATATTAATTTGGAACATCAGACAGTAAACGTTTATCTGTTGAGGGGTAAGAGTATATGGGCAATGCGCACATAAAATGGACTACATGTGTAGAGACCCTTAAATTTTTTTTTTGGAGCTGCTGTATATAGGCTTAGTTCACTAAGATTTCACAAGTGCTGGCCATCATTCCATTACACAAGTAAGTGCATAAAACTACCGAACTTCCATGCAAAACTATGTCCCTTTACATCACTTCTGCTGCTGTTATGTTGCATTCCCTGACTTTTGTATTGTTTTATGAAGAATGTGGTGGAAATGTCTCTTTTTATGAAACAAAAAGTCAATATTTCCCCCAGACCTGCCTTGTAGGTTAACTGTTGTTAGTGGATGCATAGCTGGTTGTTGTCCTTGCTTATTACTGCGGTCATTATTTACATGAATTTTGGAGACTGCAACTGCTGATGCATGGCCTACATTCAGTATTCACATGAGTACCATTTTTAGAACTTGTGGTGTAATATAGGAATAAACCGCATTTTAGAGGAGTATAAAATGTTGCACAGAATTAATTTTGTGGGGAATTTACAGCAAGCGGAAAGCCTGTAACCACTGCATAAGTTTGTCTTGCCTTAACCAGGTCAGGGACTTTGCTTAACTGTAATTGCTTATTAAGTTTCACCTTATATTTAGCCCTTAAGTGTTAAAAGCTAAATTTAATTAAATTTGTAGCATGTTATGCCTATTTCAACATTATATTGAAAAGAGCTAAACTGTGCATGTGCACTTTATGTGAAATATTGATAGTAGCATACAAAATGAAATAAATGTTTATTATAATACTGTTATAAAATTAAATTCCTATAGATAAGTCTCAATAAATTATAAGAAAGGGGATGAATACACTCTAAGATCATTGCACATATATAAGTATAAACATTGTAATGATTTCTCACGCGCGGGCAGCCTTAATATCAGTTGCGTTCTAGGTTATAAGACTAATAATATTAATCCTAATATAGTGTCTGTTAATATGATGGTTAAATAACTTAGTCCGACAGTGTTTAAACCGTTAAGACACTTATTTAATTTAAATTATTTAAAATAAATAAATTTAAAATAATCAATCTCATATTAATCTGATCAGGCTGAGGTCTTTACAGAAAGAGGCAAGTTTCTCAAAGATAAGCTGTTACAACATTTTAATGGAGCTAATGTAAACACACAATCCGGTAGCATGGAAGACGGCGAAAGAGAGAGAGGGAGAGATCAAAGGATATGCATGATTAAGTAAGTTTGTATAAGAGATTCAGCTTGATGATTTAAGGCTGGGAAAATGGTTTATGCAGGGATTAAATAGATTTTATGATTTGATAAGACCACGACTCGTGGTCACATGGTGGGGATGATGAGAGGCCAAGTAGCTTATGAAAGGGGCTTGTCTCAGGAAACTTACACGGCAGATGCACTTAATTTAAGCGTCTCCTTGAGACGTGAACCAGGACTTAGATTATCAGTTCAGACACCAGCATACGGGCCCATACAAACTCTAGGTCATGGATCTGTCTTACTTCAGCGCAGGGTGATCGAAGCGCTCTGCGATGTTTGACTGGCAGAACAGAACCAATGCGTTCAGCGCTGCTTCTACTCTCGGCTTACAGCAGAGATGAACTCTGTCAGGGACCGTACCATGTCTGCCTTTTCAAGTGGATCCGATGTCGCTGTTAGTGGCAGCTCTGCACCAAGTGCGCCGGCCTTAAGCTGGTTCTCTGGATGTCTCAGGTGTCCTGGGTGAAGGAAGTTGCTGGCTAAGCGGGGATATGAGCGAATTAACGTAACTATTCAGAAAATAACAAACATGATTAAATAGTTAAGGAGTCGATCAGTTACTGTTGCATGCAATTAACTGTGGTAGTCTAGACTTTTTTTTGTAGCTGATTGTCGATCGCTTTAGGAGATTAACATAGGACGACACGTGTACACAGATAACGCGGACTTTGGCTGAAAAGACACAAACGAAAAACAAAACAAAGGCACAAGAGCGGACGTCAAGAGAAGAGAGCCCTGGGACATTTAAACTCAGCGGGTCCTACTCGCGGTGTTTGGTGTCTGCCAATGAGGAAGCATGACATCATCATAGATGGGCTTTTGGGAGAGACCGCAGGTCGGATTACAGAGGTATAATTTCAGTCATATTTTTCCCAACCAAAGATCATAACCTGTTTAACACAAGCAATAATGATTGGCAGGATAAGAAATCAGTTCCCTTGTATCAAACAGAAGGTAATGCATTTTCAGAAGGTATCTAGAAAAGGAAGAAAAGTTATCTCAAAAGATAACAGAGTAGGGCATTTTGAACATTTATTTGAGACACTATGGGTGGCACTATTGAGCCATCATAGAAATTCATTTATCAGTCCTTACATTATTTTTAATCCTAGAAAAGGGTTCAATCTAAGGTACATTCACGCAAGCGTCCAGGTCCATTCCTGTCAAAGTTTTGAGGATTCTAAAGCAAAGTCATGTGGTTTTATGTTTCAGTTTAAAGATGGTACAGTTCTGAGTTTGAGATTCTCAGTAACTCAGAGGGGAGTGAGCGACATCTGGATGGACCCCTGGCTGGTCCTAATCTTCTGGGGTGAGCTTCAAAGGGGGTTGTAAACAAAGAGAGTTGTCACTTTCCCAGTGATTCTCTAATTTACACTGAAGTATCTGATTGAATCAAACAGGTTTGTTAGTCCCAGATGTGCCTGTGTTGTCAGACTGACAGATGGTTGATGGGACTTCTTTGTATCTGACCTTTGGGGTTAGATGTGGAAAAATCCAGTGTCTTTTGCTGATTTGGGGTCACGTTACAACATACACAGGACAGTCCATGCCAAGAGGTGTCTGGATGCAGATGTTTGTATCACTGCTGATCACTTGCAACCCCAGGACTCTGTTTGCAGTCAAAATGGACTCGAGGGACATTTCCATGTTCCTTCCTGTGTTTGCATTGTACTGTTAAAAGCAACTCTGTATTCTGACAGTAGCAGGATGCTGTGTTGAACTGTTCACCATGTAGTCCAGACTGACAGGTTTGTCTGTATGCAGAACACACACAGCCATCACCTGGGGAGCAGCTGGGCCCTAAAGCAGAATAGAAAAGCTCAAACTGGCTCACGAACATCAAAACAGGCATGAATGTACATGTCAGTGTACATGTAAAGATGAACTTATTTAGCGCACTAATAGCATTCCGGGTAACAGATGCTGATGACCAGTCTCCTTTAAACACCTTAGCTCCTTAGAAGCTGCTATTCTTTCTTTAACATGGAAATACAAACTGAAGCCCTTAACAGCAGCATGTAGCTAAATGACTTTAAAAAGACAAGATTGATGTGCGAGAAAGGACTGACACGTATGAAGGACACGGGAGCGCAGCCTCCTCCTCAAAGACAACAAGTACTGTCATAGTAGTGAAAATGGGAATTAACAGAATTATTTTGGAGAGTGGCTGCTGGGCTCTCCGCCAGCACTCCAACCACAGACTGAGAAGGTCGAATAGTGGCATCTGCTGCTTCCAGCTAGCTTCTATTATTGCTACTGCCTTCACATTTTCCAAAATGGCCACCTCCTTTCAAGGTAAAGTAGCAGCAATTTATTACTGATGTCCTTTCAGCTTTCGAAGCTCCTCAACCTACGAACTCCCCCACACAGCAGTGGAGTCTCGCTTATACAACTAAAAACTATAACAAAAGGCTTGCATTGGCAGTCTGAACTGCAGTTGAAAGTTGAAACACCAATCCTGCTGTCAATTTCACACCCTTCCTCCACTCACTTACCTGCACAATGAGCAAAATGCCAACACACTTGAACTCTTTCACATTGAGCAGGAGCTGAAGTTCATTTAACAGCTTTTTTCACCTGTTCTCAGAGTACTTACCAATTTACAACTTTTGACTTTTGTCAAATTGATAGATTTTTTTATATATTAGGGCACATTTTTAGATTTAATCTGCATATTCTAATAAGGCAGGTAGCACTGCCACAGCTATATATCTTTCCATGTTAGGTCTCAGTCAAGCACATTCTCATATGGATTAACCTTTAAATACATTTAAAGCTATAGAGTAAATGGAAATATATTCCAAAGGTAAATGCTCTGCTGTATTAGTCCTAAAATCTGCGTACATTAGCATTTAACCTTAATCTGCCTTTATCGATTCACTGTTCCTCCTGTGATACTGTTTGTTGGCATTACCCTTCAGCTTCATTATATGCTAATTTAAAATGTGCATGAGAACAGATGGATAACAATTCAGACTTTATCTAACAAGACATGTCTTGTTCTATCATTGAAACATCAGGGTTCTCTTCTCTAAGTTTATCTTAAGATAAGGTAAAGAGTCACTATGAAAGCAAACAATTATGCAGGCACTTAAACAGCGTAATTAATGTGATCAGATTTGTTTTGCACTTAGACAGTAATGAATTTGTATTATTTGCAAAGCTCCCATGCGAGAGCACACTGTGCTCATATTTTTTATTGTTATTACGAACATAGTGTTTACAGACTCAAGGTGATCCTTTGCTCTTTTTTAGATGGCTTACCTAATCAGATTACTTAGGCAGAATTGCCCCTGTGAACAGGGTTTGATACAGTGCAAATGATTATAATTTTAGCAGGCCAGCCTGTAAGACAGCTCTAGCCTTGACTTGCTGATTGGTGAAGTGTTCTTTAATTGGTTTAAACTTTGCTCTCGCAGCTCAGGGATCTACACGCTTAATTTCAGCAAAAGGTCAATATCAATAAATCTGAATGCTAGAGACGAGAGGAAGGCAGAGGAATAGAAATAAAATGGTCTACACTCTTCTGGCTCAAGCTGACCACAGGGAGGGGGGAGACGAGCTGACCCTGGTAACACCATGAACCAACAAGGTGCTGAGAGAAAATTAGAATTTGAAGCTCTGTCGGTCCAGCCTCTTGTCAGGTGTTTATTGCCCATAACCTCTGCAGGATGAGGTCAGATTTTCATATAATAGCAAACCAACTCCTTTGGCACAATTGGTTGCAGTATATTCAACAGCTGCGTAATGAAACTGCTCCAATAGAGGGGGTGTGTAAGCAGGTGAAGGGAAGGGACAGGTAGTGAGACTTAAGGGGCTAAAGCAGAGAAGACTGTGCAAGATTGTATGCTGTGCAGAGCAAATGCAGGAGAAACGAGAGTGATATGAAAGAAAATCTACTCTGTTGGGCCCTTTCTGGTTGGATCACCTCCCCTCTTGTGTGAGCCTTATAAGGTCTTATAAAGGCAAGCATGAGATGCCACCATGCTCTGGGCCCTCATGGGGGTATACACACTCTACACTTGCCCCTCAGGATTTCACTCACCCAAATGGAGAGATGAACAGGCCAAGTGATTACATATCTTGTAGTTTTTACGGCTCATCACTCTCTGATGCTCAAGTGAAATTCCTTCTCAAAAAAAAACAAAAAAAAAAACAAAAACACACAAAGAAAATAACAAAGCCAAAGCCATTGACACAACTGTCCAAAAGATTACAACACCTGCCAGTCCGGAGTGATGTTTTCAGGTGACACGTCGAAGTGTCTCCCTGTCTCCCTGTCTCCCTGTCTCCCTGTCTCCCTGTCTCCCTGTCCTTTTCCCCATCTATCAGCTGATCAGTCTATATTTCAGCGGTCAAGCTTTTAGCAAAGCAATGTGCTCTCCTGCAGAAAGGAGCAGAAATTGGGTAATTATGCCGTCTGGTCACCATGCATCACTGCTCCCATAAAATCTGAGAAAGGCAGCACCAGCCAGAGGGCAAATACAAGGAGAAGCAAACAAAAAAAAAAAAAAAAAAAAAAGAAACAACAAAATGAATGCCAGAACTACAAACATCAGTCGACAGAGTTTGCAGATTCTATCCAAACTATATTTCACTACCAGCAAAAAAGCAGTTTGTTTCTTTAGTTGCTTAAATTGGTTTTGTCATCTGTAAAGAGATTTTTGTTCTCAGATGTATTGAAATAAATACAGAATGGTTAAATAAAGCTGAATGAGAAAGTCTCGGTCTTGTTTTAAATTTGATGTTCTTTGATTCACAATATTGCCGGCATCATAAAGTGATATCCATACTGCAAATTGGGTTGCTTTGCATATCAATGCAAGTGTAGAAGTAAAATGTATGACATCCATGCTATAGCATCTAGGTATATGTGCCATTTCCATTACAAGGTGTTGCACACAGAAAGGTTTTTTCACTCTTATTTCCTGCCTCAATGTTTCTCTCAAATAGAAATAAGCAATATGATACATATCTAAAAAACAAACAGGTACAATTTATGCATGCGTCCATAGTGATGCTGGCTTGTGATGAAGTAGAGCTGATAGTCCACCAGTCAGAATGTTAGTCTTAAGCTTTTAAAGAAAAAAAAACACTTTCAAATAAGAATTGCTTCATCAGAAAACAGATTAAAAAAAATACAGAATTATAAAAAAAATGAAGGGAGGAGTCATGTCAGCACTGTTCTGCAGTACAACCAGGGAAGGCTTGCAGTTCTTCATCCACATTAACTCTCTAAGCTTGAAGTCAAGGGCTAAAGGAACAAGAGTCTTTGGTTTAAACTGCATTTTAATATTTTAACAAACCAGCCCAGAGTCTGTTTGGAAGTGGAGTGATAGTCATCCGTTCATGGAATGACTGTTGTTTTGCTTGGTGTGCACTAAGTATTGGATGATAACTGAGGACAGGGGCAAGGTGCACAGATTCTAGCTGTCCAAAAAAGCAATTTGATATAGTTTCAGACAATAATTATGATCCATTCTTATCTTTTTCCTTATCAGAGGATGAGAATCTGTAATGACAATCCCCAATCAACTTGAACTGCAATAGCTAGGAGGCTAATAGCACTTCATGTCCAATTAGGTGATCTGATGCTGGTGGCTCTCCATGACACAGCCTGCTATGTGTGATCGGCACGCTCTGACAGTGAGAGAGGATGGATACCTCTGACTAGGCTGACAGACTGGGTCAAAATCAGCTCTCTAGTGGGTTAAGTAGTTTTGACACCATGTCTGCCTTCCTGTGCAGCCGAGCTTAGCCACATTACACAATGCATGGGATCGTAAGAAATGGAAAATGATATTTAGTTTTTGAAAGAAAATAGCCAAGACACTGCAGTTAGAATTTAGCATAAATACTAAGGTGCTTTTTAAGACCAGACCGAGAGTAGTCAGTAAGGGTGATGCCTCTGAAAATGCTTTGATAAAATAAGGGACTTGACCAGTGAGGCGTGTGATGCAAATGAAATTCCTCTAACAGAGAATCTGATTGAAGTCAGAGAGGAACTGACCAAGCTGAACACAGACCTCACAAGCTCATCATCTCAGTCTCCGGCTCCATGGCTTGTAGCAAGATCTACCCATGCAGCCGGGCAAACACAGATGTGGCAGCTTTGTTTAAATACCTTCCTCAGGGAGCTGCAATATTGTTTGTATTTCTGCAAATGACAGCAAATTTCACTTGTGGAAGACAAATTTCAGCTTTTAAGAAAATTTGTTTTTTCTTTACAAATGTAAAGAGTAAAAAGACACTCAAGTGGGAGAAACAATACACATTGAGCTTAGATCAGGTTCTCCTTCTTAGAGACTAATGTCATCCTTCAAACACATGGCAGAGCTACAGTTTTGTTGCTCTGCTCGTAGTAAAACTAACCTGAGTGAAAACAGTAGGGGAAAGAAATAAAACTCAGAGTGCCTCAACCAGATGGAGCCCAGCATGGTAGATAATGCCCATCACCAAGCCTCTGAGGTACATTAGCAATGCTTATTTAAACAGCTGGGCTGAATATTGCCCTTTTAAACGGAATGAAATAGTCCCATTAGTGGGACATGCACTCTACTCCTTCCACTTACTGTTTCTTACTGCTATAAAACTCTCAACATTAAAGGAAAGTTGATTAACAGTAAGTGAAGCTGAATGGATGGTAAGGTGGCAGCAGAGCTAAACAATTAGGGCTGGAAGCTGGATAAAAAAGATCAAATATTCTGCAGGCAGCTATATACCCATTTAACACCATTTCTGTTGGACACAGCATTGTGCAAATTTGCTATAAAAATGTCTTATACCTTAAAGTTTGAAGTAATTTATAATTAGAAATTTGCTGAACAGAAAATGGAGAAACAAGCAAAAACCCAGTTGATTTTGGACTCTACTAGCCTTCTTTCATTGCCATGTGCAGAATATCATATTGTGATTCATAGGTCGATTTAATGTGAGTCAGGTGTGTTGGAACAGGGATACATAAAAAACCAGTAGGACAACAACCCTCAATGACCGGTGTTGGAAACCTCTGCATTACCCCCGGCTTGTCCTTCTACTGGGGTCCCCAAGAAATGGATGGTGCCTATTGCCGCTAGCGGCTCCTTTTCCGGAGAAAAACGCTCTTTCCTCTGGACTTCATCCTTGGACTCCTCACCCTCCCCACTCATCATCACACATATGGGCAGGGATCGGTGAGGTGGAGACGTATATCAGGTGTAGTAGGGGGCCAAGGTGGCCCTCGGGGTCGGGTCGCCTCTCAGTTTTAATAACACATATCCATCAACACAAACACTGACAACATATGGACAACTTTGGAGGGGGGGAAACGGAGTGTACGGAGGACGGGGCCACTTTGGTGACCCTGCCTCTGGCATTGCGTGTTTACTTCCCCTCAATTTTAATTGCAAACAACACACATCTCATCAACATCTGTATATGGGTGGTGGGTGGGGTGGGGAGGGGGGTGATAAGGTATTTTTGACATCTCTATTTCTTGGGTGTGGCCAGGGGCGGGGCTCTCTGAAAGGGGGGGAGGGGGTGTCGTGGTCCTAGAGAAAGGGGTATGTAGGATTTTGAGAGGGGGTTGGGTGAAAATAATGTGCTTATGGGGGAGGGAGGGGTATGGTTTTTGTGTGTGTGTGTGCGTGTGCGCGTGGGTGTGTGTGTGTGTTGCTTTGTGTATATGTGTGTGTAGCCTGACCCTGCCTCGATCGCTTAGATAGCTAAGGGTTATTAAATAAGGCAAGGGGGATGACTTCAAAACTAGATTCTATGAGGAGATTTGGTATAGGTTACCTGTGTAACTACAGTAAGAACCCTTCAGTAACCACCCCAATAACACACAGAACAATAGTTGAAGGAATTGAGGTGTATTGCAACCCACAAGAAATTAGAGCAGAAATATGGCACAGGTTTACCTTAACAATTCTTCTACCTATACAGATCACAGCTTAAATAACAAAAAAACCTCTGAGATCTCAGGGAAAAAACGTGGGAAAAAAATATGCAAAAGAAGTAATTAAGTTCAGCAAAAGGAAATAAATAGATTATGCAATAAAACAAAAAAAATGAGTGCACTCAGACAGTCCTACCACCCTTTCTCACAGTACTGTCCAGGGAGATTGATGTTGCAGGGATGGATGGTGGCAAAGTGAATGGAAACGTTTGACGAAGGGGGGAGTGTGGGAAGATGCAGATGGTCCAGGGAAGAGGATGATGAAGATGAACCAGGGAAGAGGATGGAGGGACCAGACTGAGCTCCAGCGACTCTCACCAAAAAAAACAGCCTGCACAAATGCGCAGGGAATTTACTTATTGAATTCCATCATTTCAATTCACAGACCTTTTTTTTAACAACTACTGCAGACAATATTAAAATGAACTAATGTAAACATTTTGTTTTAACACGTTGTCTCTTTTTTTACAAAACCACTTAAATTACTACACGTAATTGCATTTAACAGTCTAACACTGCAAATGCCATAACCACAGAATATATACATACACACCAAGCTAACTGAAAACACTACATGTTGGTGGGGCACGTGTGGCATTTAGCAGGCCAGCACCGATCGGCTACAGACATTACACATAGTAACCCAAACAACACATTTATAGAACCACGTATGAGTACTGCAACAGTGATCTAATTTATCCTTGTTCACATTTTATCCTGACTGGTTTTGATAAGAGTAGAAGTAGATAAGAGTACAACATATTTCCATACAGGGTTTCTTTTAACACCATCGGAAACTTTGCTAAGGCTTCTAGCATGCTAACATACAGCAGCCTGGCTGCAGTAACTCACCAGGATATCCACGTTCACAGAGCCACATAATTCCACACGGCTCCTTCTGAAGTCACAGCTTCTAAATGGTTGGTTA
>JBAMHX010000001.1:24412729-24423743 GCA_037177515.1 Pseudomugil tenellus
AGAATAGAATAGAATAGAATAGAATAGAATAGAATAGAATAGAATAGAATAGAATAGAATAGAATAGAATAGAATTTGGGTTTTATTGTCATAGTAACATACCACGTGTATAAAAGAATTTAAGTATTGATCAGTTCAAGAAGTTCAATGACAAACACATTCAACAATATTAACTATAAGACAAATATAAAATAACTTTCAAGTAGTGAAAGCAGCTAAATCACGAGGATACTTTAAATGTGAGGTATTAAGGTATTTTAAAACAACTTGAAGCCAGATATTAATATTTGCATTCAAACCATCAGGTTATCTACCTGTAGCAAAACGGAACTGCATCATCAAACACCAGGATACCGGCCTTCGAGGACCGGATTTCAGGATGTTCAAAAACGTGTGATCTTAAAGACTTGTTTTGCAATAAAGAAAAACTAATATATTTTTTTCTCCATACATGTTTTAAATGTACTTATTTATTTACACATATTTTTATTGAGGAATGACTTTGAGGGTTTCACTCAATTGATAAGAGAATTAAAATATTGAAAAATTCTGTATTCATGCTATATTAGGAGATGTTAATGTTGCATATGAGATTAGTTTTGTTTTATAGCTTTTAAAAGCTTAATAGCTTATCTTTAGCTTATCCTTCGCGGTCTCCAATCATCCAGAAGTCATTGCACACCAGATAGAAAAGAATTAGCAGCAGTCGAAAGTTGGAAAGGGTTTCTTTTATCCATATAACTATAACTAATTACTTTTTAACACACACATATTTGTTCCAGCCATAGACTGTATCGTCTTAAATATAAAACTTGGCGATTATTACCGTAGTGAGCCATAGTAATTGTGCAGATTTATCATTCTTCTAGTTAGATCTAAAAAAAAACATACAACCAACTTCATTCGCATTTAATGCAAAAACCCAAAACCACCGGTTCAGATCAATTTGTAAATCACTGTTCAGACTCGCTGATTGATGCAATAAGTCCTTCAAGGTTAGATCAATGCAAAGTGTCCAAAACTGCACTACTCTTTGTGCAATTATAGATGCAACTCCCAGACTGATGTCAGTTTGGTGTCTGGAGATTTGGCTGAGAAAAAGGTGTCTCCAGACGGACAGGGATGATATAGTAACTTCTCCTTGGCCTCCAGTTGTCTAATCGGCTTTAAGAAAAGAGAAGGATAGAGCACATCATTGTCTGCTGCTTGGTATTTGAGCCCTCGAGGCCTCGGTTTCTGTGTACCAAGGCCAAGCATATCTCTGGCCTCTCGCAATTCAGCTTGTGTGAGGACTGATCTGGTTTGTGTCCCCAGGGAGCAGTCCGCTGCTAGAGCTTCCCAAAGTTTGTGAAATCACCCCAGTCTCACTTCTTTTATGTTAGAATGTGTAAGGGTCTCGGGAAGGAGCCTGTAGACCCTTTCCAGGTCTGTTTTATTTGTTTACATGACGGGTATGCATTTATCTTTTTTCGCCTTGTTTCACCTGTCTCTGACAAATTGAGCCCCAATATTATTTCAATATTGTCCCAGATTTAGAGGTCTGTTCCTTTTTATTGAATCACATGGACAGCAATCACCACTCAAATTAAGTCTTATGAAGCCTCCACTTAAAATGCACTTGCAAGCATGTGCAAGTTTGTTTTTTTTTTTCAGATCCTACCATTAAAATTTCTATCTACATTTCCACAGGCTTTTAAAATTTGCACTAGCTTTTAGGAGTACACAATTTCATTATAATGAGGCTGGAAATTACACAGACAAGTCCCATTTCACCACCACAGACAAAAGTCTACATTTATTATTAAATTGACTGCATTTCACTCAACATTTTCCTTGTTATGTCACCTTGTATTTAGGAGCACTAGCACTAAATCAGACCAATGTGAGGTTTGCACTTTCCTCAGATTGCTATGACGTGATTTTTTTAGTAATGCATGCTTTACCAGTTCAGCAGCGCATCAGGCTTCAATAGAGAAGAGGGTCTTTTCACTGATAAATCTTTAATATAACCAACCTTGCTTTTGAAGGACGCTCTGCGCTGTCTCATTAAAAATAAGATGTAGTTTCATTAGTTTCACTTTGGCACCTGGGAGACTCAAAAGTCATCTGAAGTCTTGTTGCGGTTAAAATAAGAGAAGAGATGTATTTAATCAATGATGCATGAGCAAGATGAAGGTAGAGCCCTCATGTTTGTTTCAATGCATATAAATTCTTGCACTACTGAAAGAAATTTAGAGTCACTATATGTTTTGCAAGTGATCACTCCAGGTACTTAAATGCTTGAGTTATGCATTAAAATAACAAATGCAGAATCACTATGAGGGTGCAGATTTGCAAATGACTGCAGCAACTCTGAGAAGGTGCTTTGTATGTCATTGCTTGTTGCTGCTATTTGAAGATCTTTCAGAAATAATATATAATACAATCTAAGATATAATCCAGCCTACTCATTGTTGCAGTTTGTCCTTTTACGTTGTTCTGGTGGGGATAGTGCACAAAAATCTGCCTTTGAATTGAGAATATGTGTTAAAAAAAATTAAGATTTATAACAAAACAACTGTCTGTGATTTTTATCTGTGCTTCTTTGTTTTTTTCATGTTCGGTACTTTATCCACTTTGAGATAAAATTTGTTGTTATGGTCACTAGGCACAAGCTAGTGTTGTGGAATTTTCTGGGTTCATGTTATTATGGCAAATACTAGCTTTCAGCTATTTTTTTAGCTAGCTTTGAGCTAAATGGGACGCTGTATTGTCAGCAAAGTTCACCTTGATTAATACAATACCAAAAAATCTTGACTCATGCATTCAATCTGCTTCTTGGGTATAAAATGTGCCATATAAATATATTTCCCTTGCTTTAAATAATCCAGCAGCAATGGTAATTAATTTTCTTAAAATTCCAAATAAATAATACTATATTATGGATACCTTCATATGTTATCAATTTGAAAAGGTAGATAAATTGGACTTTCTATCCTCAAATAGTGTCAGCACTTTTGCTAAAACATGATTTTCACAAGCTGGGTGTGTGTTTTTTAAATATTCAGGCTGGCATGTTCACTTGACTGTCTGTGGAAATCTACAGCTGGCGGCTTAATTGTGAGCATGAGTGCCATTTGAGGGTGTGCTGCTACTTTGCATGAGAACTTCATTTCAAGGCTGAAACTGAACACAGGGTCGTCCTTGGCTGTCACTTCTTCTTATTTGCCGGTCACTGACACAGCAGAGCAGAGGGCAGCATGTGAGGAGTGTGGAGATGGAGGCACTAATCGTTGTGAGTGACAGATTCATGGCAGAATGGCACTGAGTGATTGCATCCGGATTGCACCCCTGCTGCCTTCATGTGGAGTATGACCCACAAATGGTTCAGAAAAGACTAAGAATCACGCTTTCCATCTGCACTATACATCCCCTCCTCTGAACTGCCACTCATAAGCAGAGAGACATTTAGAAAGGATGTTGAAGCATTGCAACAATATGCATGTAAATTGGCTTAAATCTGTGTAGTGACTTCCTGGAAAAGATAGATGTAGTGACTATAACCCCAATAAACAGACACATACTGACAAACAAACATACTGTTGTCTCCCTGCTAATAATATTCCTCACAGCTGTGGCCTTCATGCACTTACAAGTCATCACAGGCTTATTTCAACCACCTCATATAATGGAACACTTGTAGCACTTCATTCCTCACTTTCTCTTCTCTGTTCTCTGAGGGAAAAGTAAGTGCATATATGAGAGCAGAGGCACATTTAAAACCGACTCACATTAGGACAGCCAGAGAAACGCACACCCTGAAAGTCAGACATTTAACACCTTAGCAACAGAATAAACCATCTGCAAACTGCAAGTACCCTCAGCCAGAGAGGTCTGTGATTAATGTAAAACCTATGTAAAATTTAGAGGTGCCATAATAACCCCCCTCCCCCGGGATCACTAGACATAGAAAACCTGTTCTCACTCTGAATTCCCAGCGAGATTGCTTTATAGTCTGATCTTTCTCTACAGAAAAAAACACCAACATCATCACTGAGCACTTGGCAATATAAAAAAAAAACGGAGAACCAGGAGTTCCTGTCTGTGATTCATTCAGTACTTTAGACTGACAGAAAAGTAACAGCGAGTTCCTTCAGTCACTGATAGATCCAATTTCAGATAACATTGTAGTACTGCTCTTAAACTGTGTGATCCCCACTTGGTAAGCTAGTACATGTAGGGAAACTGTAATGACACCAGGTGCGGGGTATTTCACTTATGGGACAAAGGGATCACCGAATACTGCAACAGACCATATAATTTTTTCAAAAGCAATCCTTAAAGCTGGAAGACAGAGGGGCGAGAAGATCAATACAAACCTGAGCCTGTTTTACACATGTGTATCGAAGAAATTAATACTTTCATGATGACAATGTTCTCCACTGGTAGACAAGATAAAGCCGTGAGTCTTTGAAAAGACAAAGTGTGAACTTATGTGTGTGTCTGCTTCTTCCTGTAGTACAGCAGGACTCTTTACACTAAAAGTTGTTTTATTCTTTTTGACAACAGCTCCATTATTCCAAACAACTGTGGAGTCTGTGATGAGTGTTGGATGAGCAATGCATTAACATCTGATTTTGCAGTTTACTTTGTACCATATGGGCTGCACGGTGACAAGGTGGTCAGCACTGTAGCCTCACAGCAAGCAGGTTGCTGGTTCAATTCCTGGCCGGAACTGTGGCCTTTCTATGTAGAGTTTGCATGTTCTCCCTGTGTTAGTGCTGGTTCTGTCCAGGTACGCTGGATTTCTCCCACGGTCCAAAGACATGCACCTTTGGGATAGGCTGATTAGAGACTCTAAATTGCTCATAGGAGTGTCTGTGTGTATTTGCATGGCTTTTTGTCTGTTTGTGTTGCTCTTTGATGGACTGGCGACCTGTCGAGGGTCTACCCTGCCTCTCGCCCAATGTTTACCTGGGATTAGCTCAGGCTCCAGCCCCCCACCCCCTGCGACCCTGTTTGGGAATAAGCGGTAGATAATGTATGGACATTGAAATATTAGTTGTAAGTAAAAATCAGCATGAAAACACCTTATTCTGTGCCATCTCGTTTACCTGGTGAGCTTGTTTTTTATCTGTTTTTGAAAAATAAATCAAAGCAACAAGATTAATTTCAAGCAGAGCAATGATAAGGTAAATGTTTTATACAGCTGTCATTGTACAAGTGGCACTGCTGTTTTTTGCAACTGAAAGATATTTCCACTTTCTTCATTTCTCCAAACCCATAATACTATATCTTCTCTGACGGCCTCTACAGTAGGCACATATTAGTCAAATTGTGATATATTTTATCCAATAAAAAGAAATGACTTCATTAATTTTTCTCAGGTCACAGCCGAAAGATATAAGGCCTTAGAAATTATCTAATAGAGATTTTTTTTTAAAGATTTTATTTTAATGCCTGCCACAAATAACATCTATGTGCTCGAAAATATGATTAAAGTTCTGAAGATCTCTGCACTGCTTTAATCATTGAGAACAGTTTTTCAATTGTTCGATAACAGCAGCTTAATCAACAAAACAACATTTCTGAGCCTGAGCTATAGATGAGATTAAAAATAAATAAAAAAACAACACCTCTAACTTTCTTTAATATTGTCTTATCTATTCCAAACCGAGCAAAATAGTGTCATTCAGCAGAGTTTTCACTGCCCTGTGTTTTAATCTCCCACTTACCGTCCTCTGTGTTGTTCACGCTCTAATTAGAACGGTGGTTTAGGCATTAATGTCTACTCCATGCATTTAGATCATTTACATCTGAAATCACAAAAGACGACACACGGTCAGAATTAATCTTCTTGGTTTTGCTGTGTCTGAAATTTGGATATGTATGTAGGCCTACACACACATACAGAAGGACAGACAGATCGAAACAGGGATTATCTCTCTGGGCTGCTCTGATGGGACTTTTCTCAGTATGAGCTAAAATTAAAACAAAAATACTAGAAATTGTAAACTTTAAGTTGTCATTCTTTCCACATTGTGTCTTTGAGCTCCTAATAATAACAATAATAGATGCTTGTGACTGATCACAGTCCTGTAATTGAGCTCATTACAACATTATATGCATTTGTTGTGTCATTCAGTAATTATGCCACTAATGAATCATGGAGTTGTGTCTGTTTTAGACTTTGTGAAATCACATTTTCTTCACAGCAGCCACCACAGTTGAACAAATATGTATTTCTATAATTTATTCTGTATCTTTAGAAGACATTTTAAACATTTTATGTATTTAATCCTTATGGGTCTGCTTACTGAGAGTTTATCTCATGTTATATTTAACCGTTAAATTGCATCACAAAGTAACACTAATTGAACAGTAGTTGGTGATTGGCCATACTATTGCACAGACATTGACTTCATGATATTTAGGTAGTCTTTATAGTCAAGTAATAAATCATATTTCAGAATTGGACATTAAATTATGTTCGGTTTTGAACCCTGATCATTTGTGGGCTTATGTTATTTCCATGTTTATACAAAGAACGATTGGAGCTCTATTGGAGTCACCATTTACTTTTTAAGAAGTGTTGCTGTCTTTTACTGACTTAGAGAGGGATGTAGTCATTTAGTATCAAACATTATGCCAATGTGGAAGTGCCTTTAAGCATGACACTGCTTATGGAGTTTGATATAATCACTGTGCATCATCCAAGGTTGTCAAGACAATTATATTTTCTGTTGAGTTGAATTAGTAATGTATGAATGAGAAAGTGGCTGTAACACATTCTGACGTTATGGCCTGCAGATCAGTTTTATTATTATATCTCTCAACACGCAATAACTCAAACAGTTCTCACAATTGGAATTTGATATTCGGTGTACCTGTTTAGAGATTGAAACATTGCTTCTCTTTAAAACCCTGAACATTCTGGAGCGCTTATAAGTTCAAACCAAATCACAGAATTAAGTCCAGATGAGAACATAAAAAAGCTTTAAAACTAGTAAAAACAACTTAAAACCCATTCAGAAGCAGATATGGTGTAGGTAGCTGGAGCAGAGACTGCAATAGGTTTAAGCAAAGTGCTCTATCTGGCCTATGTTAGTAGCTGTGTAGTTGAATTAAGCAGTAGCTGTAAGAGGTCAAAAGTCATTTAAGGAAGACAATAAAGAGGAAAGAGTGTAAAATTGTCTATCCTGCAGATAATAAAATACATAAATAAATAAATAAAATAAAACAAAATCACTTAATTTCTAAAATACAATTTAAAAAAAGACATTGATTGGTCCTGTGTTCTAACCACCAGCAGCATATAGATATGAAAAAAACAAGGCCCAAAATTGTGCTTTGGAGTGCACATTGATGTCATAGCTCCTAAATGAACATTCATTCATATTTCTATAATATTGCTTAATACTAAGTCATGACTGAATCCAATCAAAAATAGCACCTGAGATACCAATCATGGTTTGATGAAGGTTTAAAAGTATTTTATGATCAACAGCATAAAATTCTGCAGTCAGATCTAATAAAACCAGGAGAGAGATGTTTCCTGAGACTGAAACTGTGAGTTATGACTGAAGCAAAAGCAGGGCTGAGAAAGTTATTGATTGCACAATTCAGGATGTTTGGAAAAAGTCCTAAATTCATCAATATGAATTCTGTTACATTAGTGTGAATGTTAGAAAGCAGTTCAGAACAATCAGGAATTATGGATGGAAATCTTTTGAGTGACCCATAAACATTCATTTACAAAATGGGTGGACTATTATAACCAAGGCAGTGGTTTCCAAATGATGCATAGTCTACTCTTGGAATGTAATACTTTTACAACAGAATGTTACGAAGAGTATGGATGCAGTACCTCCTCATCTGCTTTTACCAGTTTGAGATGTAAATGAGAATGAGTTCAAAATGCGGCTGGTCCATCAGTGCTGAGCCAAGTCCCTGTTAAAATCATACAGTTAATGTCTAAAATTAGGTAATTGATTCAATCAGAAGGGCCATTTATATAGTTGTGTCTGATGTTTCATTGGCTTGCTTATGTTGACCATTTTAAGGTTATTGACATTTAGCCCACAGGTCATTTTAGTAATTTTTTCTGCATGATGACAGGGATTGACATGGCAGTGTTTGAGATGTCTATGTCAAGGAGTGCTGGTTGAGGTGACGTGTTGATATCACGGGGGAGGAGGCGGGGGTATATGACAGTAAACTGAGTTTTCACAGTAACCAGGGATGGAGTGTTGTGGATAAAAATGACCATTCTACAGGAGCAGTGATGTTTGTTATGCATCGCTGACCTCCAAGTGGCAGCAGATACCTTGCGCTTGAGTTGGAAAAATTGTTTGCTATAGATCTGTAGGTGGTTGTGGGTGAGAGAGGGTCTTACTACCATGTTTTTGCCTGACAGTGGTAGTCTATGACTTTCTCCAGTTTCAACCAACTTTTTGGACTTTTCTTGCAGTTGTGTCCAAGGTAGCAATAGGCTTTTGGTTATTGGAACAGACTTTTTGTAACGTATTTGAATTGAATTCAGATTTTTGCTGGAGAAAAAAAAGACATTTTAGGCTACAATATCTCTTGAGAAGCACAGACATTTGGAAGTCTGAGCTCAGAGTTAATTAATCTTAGCTGACCTGTTCTAAATGGACATGGCACTGATGCACAAATAATTTTGCGTATTATTAGTGTGTTTATGCTATAAATCCTTTGCTGCACTGTCTCTGTGTGTGCCCATATGTCCCCTGTTGAGCGTGTGTTTGTTCTACATTCTATATTAAAACAACCAACTATCATGTCAGTATATGGCTCAGGACGACAAATCTCCTTTAACTATATACAGCCATGCAGCTCTCTACTGCATGGCTGGGGCCATGTTTCCCAGCCTCTCTGACACACAGGCAAGCGGCTTGCCTGCTAAACTACCCCTGTTCCACAAATGGAGTTCTCTTTTTCAAGGGGAACGGCTGCATGGCATAACGCACTTTGTCTTGGGAATTACTTTTTCTCTGCCTGTGTGGCATTCTGTGATGGACATGGCTGGCTGGCTCTAGGGGAGACAGATGGAGGCCGCTGGCTAGCCTGACACATGTTGAGCGGCTGTTGATGAGTCGGTGAAGAGGGGTGGGTGAGAAAGAGGGTTACAGTGCTCCATCTATGTGATGCATTGATGGGATTGTCTAGAATTGGAGAGTAGAGGCTTGTAATGACCATATTCACAAAAAAAACTTTTTTAGATGCTACTGATGATCCAAAATGACCTAAGGGATGCACTACAAATCAGGTTTAGAATATGGAGGGTATCTTATTGATCTGGTTTATGTAACCTTAAGCATTAAAATATTACTAAGAAGAATATTATTAATTGACTCTAACTGATGTCTGTGAAGTGGACTGAAATAACATTGATGTGAAGTGGTGCTATACAAATAAATCTGATTTGAATTTTTCTCTCACAACAAAGTTATATCTGTACAACAATGTTTGAAAATACATAAATGAATAAATATTTTAATATTTGGAACAAATGGTACATACTTGGCTAATTACTTTTCAAAGTACTTGTACTGACAATCCAAATGTGTCATGCATGATTTACCCTCACCTGCTAAACAGTTCAATATGTAGTTTTTCTAACAAGACTGACAGGTGATCTAATTGTGGCTTTCTTCCATTCAAGGTCAAGGAGCAGCAGCTCATTAAACAACAATTTAGAAAATTCTTTTAATTTTCTACAACAACAACTTCTAAATTCATAAAACAGAAACCCAGAAACTAGAACTCTAATTGGGTCTCACCCACAAGGCCACAAGGCTGATTCTCTGTTGCTGGATTGGTGTCAGTTGTAGTGACTTTTATTGATCTATAAAATGATCCGTTATTACCAAGTAAACCCACGGTAAACGAGTCTCAAGTCTTGTCTTTTGGTGTTTCATTATAAAGCAGAAAGTAGTTCACAGTTTTTGTTGTACATGCTGAAATAATGGCTTGCTTTTATATAATTTAAAGCACAAGAAGTGAAGGTCTAATCATACACACAAACAATTATCAGTAATCACATCATCAGCTGTCTCAGCATCGTTCCTCTGTCTGGTACACAATGGCCTGGTTCTTTATTATCCTGACTTAGGGTGATACAATGATGACAACAGCCCTATCTAAGTGCATCTCACAAGTGCAGAGTCGAAAGTATTGTTCACAACATATCTAAGAGATACACATTGTATGAACCAAGAATAAGCACAATCTCAACTCCTCCATAGCATACTGTAATGCCTCTCCTCTTCAGAAAAGTGAGGAGACATAGGGGAAATTTCTATCTCTGGTACTATCTTACAAGCCCATTTTTCTTGTGTCGTGTACATAAAGGAGATAATGATGCATATTCTGGCATCAAAGAGAGCAGATAATGGTGCAGACTACCTCAAGGAAAACCATGTGATTTTTCACTATGTACCAAAAACGGTCTGAGAACATGATCTTCCTCCTGTTAGACATTTTCCCCAAATTTTGTTTTTATTGCCAAAAAAACATAGTTTGCATATCAATAATAAGCACAAACACGTAAGAAAAAGGGAAAATAAACAAAATACAAAATTAGTTTTGGAGGGTAGAGAATGAACATTCAATCTCTAATGATGTTTTAAGAGAAACGTCAACTGTCGAAGAAAATTTTAGCAGAAAATGGTCAATATAGTGACTTGGTAGCTGCTTTTAAATATCTAGGAATTTTAATTGATGACCACTTTCAGTATGTTATGAAAAATACTTTCCAAGTAAAAAAGGAATTGCTCTAAACAACATTTTTTGTCTGTTATGATTAATAGAGATGTGCGGTATAGGAATTGTTCTGCTCATTGCATCCTCATGCTAGATAGTGAGTTTCATGGGGCACTAAGTTCATTATGAACCGCAGCCCCCTTAAGGCTGTTACATACTCCACGAGAAGCGAGAAATTTGTTCTTGTTCTCGGGCCTCCGAGAAGAAAATGACGTCATTTTGTTCGCGCGGACGTGTTTGAAGACAGTTC
>JBAMHX010000001.1:24444534-24455321 GCA_037177515.1 Pseudomugil tenellus
TCTAAGATTGAACCATTTCTAAGGCCTAGATGAGATAGTTTCCTAACTCACCAACCATCAGTAAAGACCAATAGTTCCTCGCTGAGGAAATGGGGTTCGTTCAGAGCCGCACCTTACGACCAGTTGACTGGGCTTGGGTCCGGATCCGATCTGGAGCACGGTGACGGTGTTGACACGGTGTTGGTCCGTATTGGCGCCGTTGAATCCGAGAGAAGCCTGTCTTTGGGGGTTCACAGCTTTCAATGGTTTCTTCTAAGATCGATGGCTGGAGGTTGGAGGCCGAGGGTGAACAGTTCAATAATGTCCAAAAGTGAGGTGGTTTTAAGCTGTTTTGGAAAATCAAACTTCCGTTAGGAGGCACAAGCTTGGTTGCAGAGTGGAAGTTTTATTTCCTCATTCTAGGGCTGGACTGAGTGGCCATGGGTAGACCATGTGGCCCTCCTTTGTTCCCCAGGAACAGGACAAGCTTTTTACACACGCATTGGCAGAAGCAGGTAGCGAGGAGGTAGCTTCAGAGCGTGATCCAGGGAGGCCAAGAGTCCAGAGGCCAAGAGGGCAAAAGAAGAAGGGAGCAAGAGGCAGGGGCTGAGTCCGTGTTGGTCTTTTGAAGGTAGGCGGGCTTTAGCTGAGTGGGCAGGTCTGGATGCTGCCAGCCAATCAGTGATCTGTGGGGGTGATTTCAGCTCATGGCCCAGGAACCGAATTGCCTGTGCATTAGCTTAACACCAGGGGATATCACATTTAAACATGAAACACAAATTAAAGTCCTTAAATCAAGAAATAAAAGAATAAATGCACATACATAGAACAGAAAGAAAAGGTTAGAACAAACATGTGAAAATTAGTCTTTTGAGATTTGTCAAACTTATGGTCAATCTGTAGCATGTAGGTGAGATTTGCCAAAGACAAGGGGAGAGCACGGCCTCCCCCTCTCTCTGTCCTTTGATGTGTTGATCTGGTTTCCTGCAGACAGTCTTTAAGTGAGGGGATGAAAAATTATCAGTTTTGTTGGTCTTACTCCACAAATCAAACACATCCAGCTTTCTTCAGTTTAAGGTGGTCGTAAAAATTCCAGCCTTTGTTGACCAGGTCATCAAAGCTTTCTAAAACGAGGTCTGTTGAGGGTGGGATCGTTACATATCTCAATGAAAAAACAAAGCGGAGTCTAACAAAAATTTTAGCTCTGGTTTTGTCCCAGACAAGCCTAAATACAACCATGCATACATACAAATTCCTGCTCCCTTAAATGTTAATATCAACTGTCCAACTCCTTATTATCACTAAACCCATACATAGAGGTAGCTGAAACCAATGAGAGTGAATAAAACATACAGGCTACTCCAGCAGAGTCATAAACATTAGACCAGCATTCATTCTACTTTGTGTTTGAGGGTGAAAAAAGACTGAAATAACGAAAATGAGATATGATCCATTTGATAAAAACTTTTCCTGGACATAATGCAGAAACATTGTCTGCAGGTTTAACAAAAGACTGAACAGCGATAAAGAAAAAGAAGGTTCTTTTCTAACATAATGGTGCAGGCAAATCCAGAATTGTTGGATTATTTTTTAAGGGGAAAAACAACAGAAAATTTTTTAACATATGCACAAAACGTAAATAAAGACAAGGTCATATCTTGTCAAAAAATACATATGTAGAAGCTCCCTCTAACACATTTTGACCGGCCATCGGCCTTCATCTAGTTACAAATAGGTCACTAAATGTTGATGAATCACAGTTAAAAGTGATGTTCTCAATTTCAATAAGATAATTTTGTTCAGGAATACACAGAAGAATAAAATTGAATATCTTCTTTTATTACCAGTGAACACAACCAGATAACCTGCCATTCTCCTGCTGGAAACATTGACTTAAACAGAAAATCTCATAAATGTATAGAGACAAAATATAGACATGATAAAACAGCAGTTTTATTAATGGATTTTCATCACATCCTCATTACTTTGTAAACAGCTTGCATGTTTGCCACTAACTGACTTCTAAAGATCAGGTTTACTGGGTTTAATGGTTTTCTTTACCAGAAACAAAACCTCAGAGATGTGAAAGCAGTGCAGCTTACAACAGCTTCCACTATCATCATCATCATTCTCCACAGCAGCTGATAGAGCTCCTCCTGTGGCTAAAGACGACAACTGATCTCATGTTAAATATTTGCCAGTGTTTCTTTTTTTCATTTTTTTGTTTAATCCTCCAGTTTCTCTCTGCCCCCTCACTGTTACCTCTTCTTGGTTCAGACAGGTAGGTTAGTCTACCAATGGCACAGTGATGAAAATAGTTCAAAGTATCTCTCTGGTTCAGCTTGGTGTCAGTTAAGGATAAAGCTGATGGGGCGCAAATCAATGTGTTTCACAAACCGATGATCAGGAAGAAATGTTCTGTGCTTACTATTTGGATGAGTAAATTACTGTAGCATGAGAACCATAGCAATAAAGGGTTATGTTTAAAATTTGAAAAAAATTTTGTCAGTTTGGCTGCTGAAATATTGACTTTTATGGACCAGTCAGACTGAATGTAAACTCTGTTGGGACAAGAAAACCACATCAGTCCACCAGAAAAGGCCCAGATAACCAGTCCATCCCTGATGATGAGGTAATGGCTTGCATCAATGTGTTTGATTTGACATTTATTGACTAAGCGGTGCCAAGTTGATTTTTGTAAAGCTTTTATTTGACCATATATCATGCCCCAGGGACTGAGAATCTTAACTTCACCCTCTATAGACTTTTGTACACATGAATATTAGATATTATCAAGACGTAGTGGGAACTATTTGGCCTATTATTTTTAAACATTTGTAGTTCACATCAAATCAAAGGAGGGTTCTGCTTCGGATGCACACCTTCCCAGCTGAAAATGTGAGAGTGGAGGTGCAGGGGAACACATGAGGCAGCACATGATGAGGAAATTAGATTGTGAAATGTCTTTAGCTTGTTGACAACATGTTGTGAACATGTGTCTCAATCTGATCTCAAGTTATTCAGCCTTTAATTGTATAGTATAATCTTCAAGTAGACTTCAACATCTGCAATCCTGCTGGTTTTATGTTTCCCTGCTCTGACACACCTGATTCATGACACATCTAAAATGTTCAAGATGCTGGCTCACAGTGACCAGGGATGCCTACTCCTGTAATAATCTGTATTTGTTAGTCCAGTTTTCAGAGTTTAGATTTCAGTCAGACCAGACCAGGTTTTTAAAATGTATTTAAAGCTGTTAGGTTTAAATGCATTTTAAAAACCGGGTCAAACAACTGGAAATTGCATCTACTCTATACCAAAATAAATACATAAATGAATAAAAATCGAACAAGATGTGCAATAAAACAAAAAGTGGGATTCTTTTACACTTGAAAGTAGAAAGTGTTTAGCTTGCAGTACACACCTGTAAGAAGGTGTCACATTGCAAGATTAAGCACAGATGCCACAAAGTGCCTGTTCTTTTTTTTTTAAATATGGCTTCACTGTTTTTGTTGTTCAGACCAGCTCCTCAAAAAGATAAAAGAAACAGAGAACTTGTTTTTTTAGCCAAATCAGAGACAAATGTGTAAAATCTTCACAGGACTTTAAAACCCAGAGGACATGCAAACAGCAACAGTCTGAGGATATTGTTTCAGTCCTTCAAAAAATTGTATGCAGCCCTAAATAAATCTGGTACTCACTGTTGAAATGCAGCTTCAAATGTGAAGCTTCAAAGAATGATCTCTCATTCTATTCATTTGATTGAATAAGTAGATTTCTTTTGGAAGTAGCCTTTTTACTGCTATTCATGTGCAAAAGAAGAACAGCAGCAAAGGTGAAATGGGGCAAAAGAGAGAAAAAAAATCACTACCAAAAGTTGTTATTTAAGGGGTCAAATTAAGCAGAACCTAAACAGATAACCCACTTTTAAAGCGAAGCTAGAATTATATAATCCATTGTGCCAAATGCTGAACTCAGGTCAAGAATTGACAGCATATTATTGGGAGAAGGGTAACAGAGAAGGTTGGGGAGGCAGCAGAGATGACCCACATTGGTGCAACTTGTTATGAATTCACAATGATGCTGCTGGGCTTGTTAGCACGCTGCTGGGGATCTAGGGGTGATGGGAGATGCGCGGTCGACTATCTCGGCTAACCCCTCTGCAATTCTATTACACTTGTTTATAGCTCTTGGCAAAGAGCACACCAAAGATATGTTAGAATCTGAAAGAAGGGCTGGGTTAAAGGGGGACGACTATTTAGCATTTCACAAGGAGAAAGTGAGGGCATCCTGAGCAGAGTGAACACACAAAAGAAGTGAAAAAGAAAAAAGAACTAATGGAAAGATACTGATAAATCTGTGCTGACTACTGGTAACCCTTATGTACTAATACTTGGTTATTGGACCAAATAGGGCAAGGAATACGATAGGATATAATGTTGTTATGGATTATGTTTTTGTAATTTCTGGTGAATTTAAACCTTTATTTTCTACCACTTTCACATGTCGGGAGGATTTGAGAAAATCTCCCCAGCTGCATGAATAATGTGAACACTGATTGGCATTCAGTCACTGGGATTGTGTTACTATGGCTGTCTGAAACACGTCCCAGTTGATGTAAATGAAGAGCTGGTTGCTCTGAGCTTTTTGGACAGCAGAGAGAGGAGGATTGTTGCACCTGCAAATTAGCAACTCATATCAGAAACACACACATGCACAGTTGCTCGTATCTTTTCAGGGGACTGTAAGTGAGGTAATAACTGCTTACCTCAATTCCAGCTCTAACCCTACAACCAAGTCTGGACATTCAAATGACCATTTTGGTTCTCAGAAAACTGTCAAACCACGCATTAATGCCCACTGATTCAGTAAAACGAGTCCCTTCCAAACACACATGGACCCACAGGAAAAGCTTTTATTTCTGTTTGTGTGCTAAGGTCTTATCATATGCATGTGTGTGACAAATGATGTAACCCGAGTCGCTCAGAGCACTCTAACATGATTGGCTTAGATGTTTTAAAATGACAGAACATATTCAGTGATGTTATCCTGGTGGCTACAGTCTTGTAGGTGCAATACCAGTTTTATTTTTCTAGTTTTTTCTAAAGGCTCAAAATATGACAATTTTTCAAATTGCAGGACGTCATTTTAGACTCAGCTGCTAAAAAATGTATACATGGTATATTGCATAACTCAATACTGAAAATCATTTGTATGACTCTAGGGTTCTACATTATCCTACCTACCCTCTCCGTCTAACATATTGCAGAATTGATTTTGCTCTGACATATATGTGCATCTGATCCTGTTTTTATCCCTCTCCAATAGTGGATTCTATGTTTCTATCTTTCATGAGTTGAATAAAATCCTCCTTCACAGGAAAGGCTGAATATATATAAATTCTTGTCATATGAGTCTTTAATCTCCACAGGTAATGGAATTTTCTGTGATGAATAAAGTAATTGGTTTACCATATTGCAGTATCTGTAATTGATGAACAAATACCAGCTAAGAAAACTGGAGCTTAATTAACGTTAAACTCAGTTGAGCAAATATTAAAGCTGATTGACTGCACTGCTGATTGCTAGTGCAAAATAAACAATATTTAAACCAGAGACAAGACAATTATTGTACTGAAGTAAGACTATTGCAAATAGGCTTCAGAGTGGATTTGGCTTCTCTTTAGCAATTGAAGTCCAAATAATACAAGACACAGCTGTTGTTCTGGAGTTATAGAGAGCTGGCCACTTCTTGTTGCAATTTCATGTTAAAAGTGTTGTAATGGCAAACCAGTGGAACACAATGAACAAGGTACATATGGTCAAGTACAGTATTTGAAAACAAATATGATGTTTTTGTAACACACTTATAATTTTATGTCAAAATGGCCTCTTCAAAATGGAAACATGCCATGATTAGCTGAAGGTGTGGTCTTTTTTGTTGGTTTTCATGACACATTAGTCATCTAATGTGGATTTATCCTGTCATTCTATAAATAATTTTGGTTTTTCCCAGTGACTGTTGGCTCTGTACCCGAGTGTCAAATATAGTGTTTCCTTTGACACCACATGACATTGACTGAGAAAATGAAGGAGAACCCAAAACAATTACAATTAATTATGATTTAGAGTAAGACACAAAGAAGGTATTTATATTATCTAATAAAATCCCTTTCAAGTCACTCAAATGTTGCCTGGGGGCATGATAATATCTGAGCTCAGTTGCTATAAGATAGTAATTTACTAGTGGAACCAAAAACCAACCCAATCTCACCAAAGAACTTTCAAATAGAAATGTTTGTTCACACACACACACGTGTCCCTGCTGCTGTTCTATATGCCTGAACCCCCTCAGCCAACTAATCAACAAGACTAGCTACGGATACCGAAATGGTGCTAACATTATCCAGGTCATGTACATGGATGACATCAATCTGTACACTAAGAGTGAGCGGGACATCAACTCACTAATCCACACCATCACCAATTTAATCCATACAGAGAGCATTGCACTCCGAGAGGGCAGGATTAAAGATGTGGATGAGAGCTACAAGTACCTGGGCATAGCACAGGTGAATGAGAACAATGAGGAAGCCACAAGCTGCCACAGCTAAATACCTGCAACGAGTGAGGCAAGTACTAAGTAGTCGGCTCAATGGCAAGAACAAGATCCGGGCAATCAACAGGCTTCTTACCATGTGGTTCCACCCCAAGTCCAGTGTCCAGAAACTATACACTAAGCGCAAAGATGGAGACTGAGAACTAGTGAGCAACAAGACCGCTATCCAAGATGAAACATCGAAGCTCCATCAATACATCCGGAAGAGGGCATCAAGGAATGAAAAACTGAGGGAATGTCTAAGACAATGGAGTATGGAGGAACACAGGATGGAAAGACCATCACAGGACTTCCAGCCCCTGCATGGGATGTACCACTGGCAGATCACCGTAGTAGCCAATTTCATTATTTCATCATCTTGTTAGATGTTTGTGTGAAAACATATTAGCTGAACTCCAAGTCATCTATCCCTCCTTTATCTGGGATAAAGTCATGGGTGCAGGCTGCCCTCTCCCAAGCCCACTTCTTCCCAGATGGGAAAACGTAATGCATCCTGGGTCTTAACTGGGGTCTATCGACATTGGGGGGAGGAGCTTAAAAAAAAGCTTTGCAAGCTTTTAAGGTAAAGTCCTACAATAAACTTTACCTTTGACAAAAATGTTACTGAATTCTTTCATTAAAATAAATAAATGTTTCATATAAAAAAGACACATAAAGAACCCCTGAGACATTGAGTTTGTGAGACTGTGACTTACTGGAAAAGTGAAAAACTTCTGTCAGCATTGCAGAAATATGAAACTTCATAAAACAGGCATATGGCCACTTCTCAGCTTGATAAAAATGTGTTTTATATCTGTCCAAATCTATGATATTGTCCCAATAGGCTAATATATTATTACTGTGCAGCTTGCTTTCTGACTTCAGACAGAATTCTTCTGAAGTAAATTTGAGATGCAGGGATTTTAAAGGTACCCAGACTCAAACATCACTAACTCCACATTAACTTTATTACCATTGATATTCACTTCATGAATAAAGAAATAAAATACCAAAGTTTAGGAAAATGTGCATTTAAGTTTGTGCCGAATACCTTAATTAATGGGATTTTGTTTTTCATTTCTTTAAAGTCAGTTCAATAACAAACAGATATTGAGTTTTTTTTTTATTCAACTAGAAAAAAAATCTGCTGCTTCGGGGAACAGATTTGATTTCTTAATAGTTAAAAACCAAAAGCTTCTGGATGCAGATGCAGAAACACCTTATATACACAAAAGAAGGCTTTAATAAATTACTTATGCTGTCAAGATGGTACAGAAACAGTTAAATCCACGTTATGGTTTATTGAAATTCTTAGCTCAAAGCAGGACAGCTTATGTCATATAGTGCCCTAGTCTGGTAGTCTTCAGGTTTAATGCAGAGCAAGCTACTAAAAGGTGACCTCTCATTTATTACAACTGCAACTGATGTGAGATCCACTGGAAAGCAGGTTGTCTGCATCACAGCTGCATCCACTATCCATATTTTCACCACCGGTGAATAAAGGAAATGAGAATCACTAAAGCCTCTTATCATTGTGCAAGAGCGCTGATCCATCATAACGCGTTATGATCTGAGACAACCTCTTCTCCTCTGCATGCAGCACAATTCCTAAAAAACACAATCACACAGGCTGCAGAGTGAAATATCAAAAGGTCAGTAAGCAGACAAGAGGACAGACTGGTGTCGTTGTAAGACGGGATGCATGGAGCTGAGCTCTCTGTCCCGCAGTGTTTTCTGGAGTGAAGTTAAGGACAGATCTGGAAATAATAAACAAGCTACAATGCCTATGTTTGGCCATGCATATTTTATTTGCCAGATGTGCCTTGTAATTCTTATGCTTCACAAAATTATGATTTGCAGAAATTAAGTGGGAACATGCATAAGCCTCTTTGTAAGAGGAACGTTTTTCTGTGAAAATGATTTAATATTATATTCCTTTAAATAAATCATGCTAGAAGAGAACTGATTGAAAAATGGTCTTTGAATGAATTCATGTGCTGTATCCTGATTGTGAATGGAAAATATAATTCATATTATTTAGATTCTGCTTCATATTAACATGTCTTTTCTTCATAATGCAGTTTCATAACTCAAGCTTCATAACTCAAATTCAAATATACAACTGGGTCAGTGTAATGCCTATATTATCTAACTTTTCCTGCCTGTCCACCATTTTAGCCTTCACTCAGAGCAGAGAAAGAAGCTGTAGCTCACAACTACACAACAGTGCCACACGATGGCCAGGAGCAAAAAATCATAGTTAATACAGATTAATTAAAGGAGTAACAACTCACATTGAATCTTCTCTTTTTTTTACTTCATTAGGTTGAAACACAGTAAAGATCCTCCCTATGATCATGGAGAAATGTGCTTCGGAGAGACTATACTGTGTTTGTGTGTCGCTACCATACAGGACCCGAACATGGTGCTAAGCAGAATGTTGTTATGCTAATTTGTTTTAATACCAAAGAACACATCGCTGCTCCAAATGGAATCCTGAAGGTCATAATCCCATTCAGATGACAGACGGTTTTCTAGTTGCTTCTTGGGCAATAGGGATTAATCCTGTTTATTGAGGAGTGAGTTGTAAAGAGTTGTGTGGCTGGAGGAGGAAACGGGGATCTGCACTGTTTAAATCAGAAAGACATTAATCCCACAATAGTTGGTGAACTAATTTATAAAAAACAAGACATTTTTTTTCCTTTTTTTTTTTGTTTTTGTAATCGTGTTTTGCAAACCACACTGGATAAAACTTTCTCTCCATGTAATTTGTAAAATAATGCTGGAATAATTTAAGTTAGATGAAAGCTTTATGGTTTAGACTCTAGGGACAGAAAGACACTAACAGCCACAGATCTGCTGAGCATAAAGACTGGGAACTATAGACCAGATCTGATGATCACAACTACAATAATATCAACAAATCTGTGCTGGTTGCTTAGCAACTTCAAGTTGACGATTTCAGATCTGCACCTGACCAATGAAAAAAAAAAACTGTTATATTTATTTTTTTTTTAAAGAACAGTCGGTCTTTGTAGCAGTTGAACAAGGAAACTACCAGACCAGGTAGGCAGTTTTTTTTTATGCTGATGGGTGAATTTATGTCATCTGCAGACAGATCCAGGTTAGTACATTCCTCTGGTTTCAGAAACAGGATTTCTTCCAGGCTACACTTACTTGGCTGCTTCCTGTGGCCTTGTGTTGAAAAAAAAAGGACAAAAGAATAGCATAAATCCTCCCAGCAAGAAAGTGAATCTGCATCTGTGTGAACTTCTGAACAATCAGCCAATCAACCGGTTTGCTCAGAGGCTGTGAGATATTTTGAGAAACACATCAACATAGCCAATTAATTATGATGTATCTTATTCTCCTGCAGAAGGAAAGTTAGCTGCATGTTGTATTTTTTGAATAGGAGGCATTTCTGTTACAAGACTGGCTGGAATGGCTTCTCATACATACTGGAAGATAGATGTAGTGTGGGGAATGTATAGCGCATAGGTGTTTCTCTAAAAAAAGTTAGAAGACCACTTGAGCTAATTAATAAATCTTGTAAAAAACAAATAAATGTATTGGTAAAACAAAAACCAATAAAAACACATATACGAGGAGGTAGTTCAATGGCAGAAAAAACAATTCAGGTCAAATGCAGTCTTTCCCCAGCCTTATTCTCATCTTTATGATGCAGTTTACTGGTACAGACTGGTAAGTTCTGTCTTCTGTTTATGTTTTTCTGTTTAGTGGATTTGTAGGTCTGTAACCCCATGGGCTTATGTGTATTTCTGTGTTTATGTAACAACCTGGAACGGGCTAGGAAGAAAAAGAAAATAAAAATTATTCTCTATAAAATGTCTCTATAAACAACATAGTGCAATAAATCCATGGCAGAAACATTAAGTGGGACCAATATTTTTCTGGACTCTCTCCAGATTTCTAGTGAAACCGAGAAGTCGGGATGACTTTAGCATTAAAAATATGTATTTTACAGCAGGGAAATAATCCAGTTCCCATGCAATAAATGTATGACAGCTATGGTGCCATTGGTGCTGTGTTACTGGACACTGTGTCAGTTAGTCTGGGAGGGCAGCCTTTTAGTTTATATTTACTGTTCCATGAAATAAAACTATGATAAATCCACTTTAACACTTAGAGGCCGGTTCTGCCGAGATTTCTCGGATGACGTGTCTCACGCGGGGGACTATTAAGAGCAATTA
>JBAMHX010000001.1:24463210-24478334 GCA_037177515.1 Pseudomugil tenellus
CCCCCCCCCCCCCCCCCCCCCCCCCCCCCCCCCCCCCCCCCCCCCCCCCCCCCCCACAGCAAGTGTAAGTGCCTTCATCTTCAGGGTGCATAAGCCAAAAAGGGTCAGCAGCTCATCTGTAATTTTATGGCTGCAAGTCAGACTCAGGTTCACAACAATCAGAAAATAAATAAATAGGTCTGTGCATTGAACAGCTTTCATTCCAGCATCTGCACTAGTTGTTGGGCAAAGCATGAAAAAAGATGATTAAAGATTTTGCTTTGCACTTTGAATTACTATTTTTTTTTAAAGTCTTTACATATTTAAGTCTCTCCCCCTAAATGTACATCAGACCCATCTGTCTTGCGTCACAATCGCTTTGCAGAGTCATTTGTTACGACCAAAAATAGCTTTGGTCTACATTTAGTCAATGACATCTGCTATGACCTAAATGAAAGAAATATTAACTGGGCTGCCAGTAGCTAAATTTGTGGTGCCACATAGTCTATTAAAGAATCTTTGTTTTCACTGCTTCTAAATTTTGAAGAATGAAAGTACAATAAATAAGAACAATGCAGACACCACCACGTAAAATAGCTTTAAATAAAAATAAAACTGCAGGAAAACCTTTTTCTTGCTTAATTTGATAAACTGTGAGATGATTTAGGACTGTAGTCTACAGGAGAATTGTGAATTTATGGCACATAGTAGATAATACCAGCCAATGCCCAGAGCAAACAGGTGGAGCCATGATTTATAAACCTGATATTAGACAATCGGACATGATTATTTTTAAATTATCTGCTTTTCAGCATTTATCCTTTTTATGCCATTTCAATTTCATGCACTTTTAATTTCTTCAATATAGTGATTGAATATGACATTAAATTGAAATGACAATACAGCTTGAACACAAATGAAAGAAGCATGTGTCATAGTTCCTAAATCAGTTGAGGACACGCTTATATGAACAACAACTACATCTCTCCTAACTGTCTCTGTCTAACTGAAGTCATCAACAAAGGATTTATCATTCCAATTTACTAAGATCAGTGTACTATCTCTTTGCTTAGGGAGAAAGTCCAACAGAGCTTTGTATCTGGAGCTGAGTTGCCATGATGATGCCATTTTTTTAAAAAAATTCAGATTAACTGGGATCCTCCATTACTTAACAATCTTTCAACTCTAGCTTCTGACTAAGTGTCTAAAAGTTGTTTTTTTAAGTAAACAAATACACTGAAATCTAGAAAAAAAATATAGTTTTAAAGCACAAACACATATTTTGATGATTCCACTTGGACGTAAGCAGGAGACAGCATGACTTTTGTGTATAACTGCATGTTAATCTTACACAATATTTTCAAACTTCATTAATTAATACCTGCAGCACAGAGATAAAGGGAAAAAATAGGAACTTTGTTCCACTTTGATGTATGTGTCCCTGAGAAACTTATACCTCATCAAAATGTGGATCTTCCTTTTGACCAAATGTAGCCCGACCAGTCACCTGGAGGAGGTTGACAACATTATTCCTCCCCCCTCTCTTTATGTAATTGCATAGACGTAACACTGGCAGTTGAGAAAGAGCACCGGAGCCAATTCTGCAGGAGAAGTAGCAGGAGCCTAATACTCTGAAATTCGTTCTGACAGCTCCTGCCTGATTGACAGATTGCTAAAGGTTGACTGTGATCTCTTCTAGCCGCAGGTGGACGGGCAGTTTGCCCCGCCTCTACTGGGCGCAGAGAAAGTTGGATTTAGGACTAGGAAGAGGTAAACGGCTCAGGAAACATTTAGTGCTGGATTTGAAATAGAGTATAACTGTTGGTGGTCAGGCAATTAGATATACACCGAGCAAAACACAGAGTCATGCTGGTCTCAACCCACACTTGCCTGTCTGTTTCAGCATTATGCATATGTATGAGTCTAAGCTCAGGAAGGAGATAGAGAGGAAAAGGAAGTGGAAAATTACTCATGAAGTATGGTTATAAATTCTGGTGTGTTGTGGTTGTTTTTTCTTTCATATATAATTTTAAATGTACCGTTTTTAGTGAAGCGCGTCAGCTGATTTCACATTTCCTTCATTGTGTCAAAGTCACCTTCACTGCTGTTATGTTTGCAGTAGTGTTTGTAACTTCAATTACGTTTCATGCACTTACATACAGAAAAGGGGATAACAAAGATCAATAAATGCAACATTCACTTAACTGGGATCCTCTATTGTAGATGTTCACGCCTTATTTAATAATCTTCAAGCTCTAGCTTTTGGCTAAGGCTCTAAAAGTAGCTTTTTAAATAAACAAATACACTGAAATCCAGAAAAAATAAATGCAACATTCTCTTAACTGAAATCTTCCATTGTTTCATGTACTTACATACAGAAAATGGGATAACAAAGATCAATAAATGCAAAATTCACTTCACAAATGTATTGTTTATTTTCTGTCAGTGAGCTTAGTAGAGGTAGCGGATGTATTATTGATCTTTTACTCTTAAATACAAGTGGATATCCATGAAAATAAACAAAGGTTGCTGCAGAGCAAAAGTTAACTTTAGCAAACCCGATTTTATCTGGAGTACCCAGAGATCCAGTCCACCCAGGAGATCTCAGGCTTTACACTTCATGCCAGAACAAACTGCTAATAATTACATTGACAATATCCAAGCACTGCATTGTCACAGCTTTGCTTTGTAATGATGTGTGCAGAGGTAAATCTGTAGCATATCATCTAAGAATGATTAGCCTCCAGTGCTCTGCGTACTAAAACCTGTGATCCATGAATTGGATTTTATTTCTACACATGTACATTCCCCGATGTGCACATCATTTATCTTGAGTATCCCAATAAAATGGCAGCAGATAAAGTCAACCTGACTTGCCCTTTTTTTTTAAAGAAAAGAGAAAAGAGAGAAAAACAAAGCAGTAGAAGCTGCCTGGGGTATTATCTCTTTGAGGGGCATTGAGCTATTAAAAGCAAAAGCAAACTTCAAGGAGTCTGGCACTGCTAACAACATCGTCACTCAGCCCACCCACTAGTTACCCTCCTTCCACACCACACTGTCAAAATAAGAGTCAGGGGCTTCATGGTTCTGAACTACTGGAGAAAATGTTGGCCTATGAGGGGAAGTGCTGAAGACTGAAGACAATAAAACAATATGGCATAGCAGTTCATTTTAGAAACATCATTTGCTTGATGAAAGTTGCAGCAGAGCTTGGGTGACTCCTTACATGCAGTATTTAAAAAAGTAGAGAAGTTTTTTTTTGTTTTCTTTTTCTTTTTTCTCTGTACACAAAGCTGCTGTAAACATCTGTGGCAGCCACTGGCTGTTATTTTGCTTCCTTTTTATACCTTATTGGATTTCATGCCTTTATCTGCTATTGCTGTATTTAGTGTTGATGATTTCCAATGAGAGGGAAAAATAGGCCATTGGATTTTCTTAATTCACTGCACACACTCCAGCCCTTGCCATTTAATTGATAGACTCTTTTTTTTCCCCTCGCTCCACACAAAGCTATCTATATATTGCCACTTTCATCACTCTGAGCAGAATGGTGAGTTTTTGAGTTCACTCTTTGGTGTCTGGAGGCTAATGCATCGGGTGGAGAGCAGTCATCTGCCATTCCTGTTGGAAGACACTTAGTGACATGAGTGGCAAAAAGTGAAATGAAGAACCAAAGCTATAAACCACACACTTCATATCAAACAGTATTTACTTTCTTCCGATATCTCTGCCCATTCTCTTCATCAGTGGCCAAGTGGTAACTGTTAAACTACTGTACAAACCCAAATAAATCATCAACTCTGCATAAAGATCCATGTTTTCATGTTTATTTATGCCAGTGATTAAAGTGTCTCTTGAATGCCATGCAGCTTCAGAGGTGATTATTTATTAATGAGCCATCTCAGAGCTGGATTGCAGCAGTACAGTAGCTGGACTGTATAAGTGTGTGCCTGAAGCACCCTGCCAACAGCACAAAGACATGCCATTAGAAGCACCCGATCTAACCCAGATAGAGGGCCGTAGCTCAAGAGGCAAAAACATGGCCAAAGGCAAAAAACATATAAACACCGGTGCTCCAGCAGGTCTAGAAGCAGTTCGGGTTCTCTCAGATCTGCCTTCTTAGAGATGGTGGCACCACTTACTTATTTGCAACTTTAGACGAGTGTCCTATGCTGCAGACAGAATACTAATCAGCCCAGTGCAAAGCCAAACAGCACTGCAAGAGACTTCACTCTCAGAACCCCCCCCCCCCCCCCCCCCACACACACACACACACATTCTTTTTTAGCTGCATTAATGCTCTGAAGCCTGTAGAACTGAGGTAACAACAAACAGAAGTTTAACTCTATACAAAAGATACATTAACTGCATCTCGAACAATTATAAGCAGCTTTTGAGACACCCAGGGCATTTGGAGTGATATTAGTCACCACCAGACTATCCAAATAAAGTTTGACCCATTAAATGAGTATTTAATTTGAATTTTGATGGGATCTGTTAAAGATTCTGAAAACATAACATATTATTCATTGCCTTGCTCACACTCTAATTTTCTTCGACTGTATATTTGGAAGAGGGAATACTTTTGAGGCACAATCTGTCATTTATTTTACTACATTAATTATTGATTAGTAAAGTATATGCACATGCATCATTCAGGAGATGACATTCTGGAAAATCAGCATATTCTACCACTTGACCAGGATTAAAAGCCTTTTTTTTTTACTTCAGTATTTGCAGATACTGCTGAAAGAACGTAACGTGATAAAACTAATTTTAACATTTTTGCTTCATGAATCAGAGCAGATGAACCAGTTAGCATAAAAACACTTTAATTAAATATAAAATGTTCTAATGTTGGATTTTCTTTTAATGACTAAGAGGTCGAAATAGATAATTTATTATGCCTTGAGTGCCTCTATGGACAACCTTTCCGGCTACTTTTGGAAGGAAATGGTGAAATGTCTTTGGGCCTCGTACTGCACATTTCTGACCGATAATGTGTCTGTTTAACTCTGACTCTGCTTTAACGACTACAGAAAAAAGCAAGTTCACACCAGCCCCAATTTGCTCTCTCTTTTCTTTTCTTTTTCTTTTTTTTTCCTCTGGAAATGAGAACAGATGCCAAATGAAACCACTAAGCAGAGCAGTGCTGAAATAAGAAGTAGCTGTAACCAGGACACACTGGGTGAATATTTGGGGCAATGTACATATTTTAGCATACCATTTCATGTAATTTCAGGTCAAAGTAGGTGCCTGTGCCTGTGTTGATTTACCTCCAGATTTGAACTCATGTGCATGTAAAAGCACAACAGGGTGATTAAAAGTTAGTACTCCTTTATTATGTTATATTTACTGAGACAGAACACAGCTTTTCCCAGGGCATGGTTTTAAACTTCCAGTGCCTCTCTATACCCCTGTCTTTCCTGTTATCTTGCTCTTTTAGTCCTTGAACTCCCCTGGGTGAATAGAGACACTCCTCTCCTGGGTCTGCGATCTAATGTCAGGGAAAATGGTGCCCACGTGTCAGCACACTTACAAGGCTTTGGCAAAGGGAAGAAGGGTTAGGAAGGGTAGAATAAGGGTGAGAGCTGCGGGAGGAGACGGAAGATTCAGAGTGCTTCATCATGCAGTGACAACTGCACACAGAGGAAAGCGGAGTACATGTCCACTTACAATCTGCAACCTTATCCTGCAAGCGGTCACCTCGCAGACGTCTAGCCAAACCCATCTATTACTACACAACAGCTGGCCATTTTCCAGCTTGGAAAGCTGCTCTTTTAATTGTGTTTTTGTTGGAGGGAGAGAAGAGAGCTTGGTTTGCTATGAATGTGTTCTTATCTCACTTACATGCAGCTCTCGAGGCTCAGTCTGACAATAATCCATAAAGCACCACACTTCTTTACAGTTAAAAATGTAATATTTTCTGTAGAAAGTAAAAAAAAGATTTAAAAAAAATAAACTGTATTTTTGTTTAAAGAAAAGACAACCCATACCCCCAAATATTTTTTTAAAAAATTGTCCATTTAACAAAATAGATCTTTAAAAAAATAATTTTTTAGAGATATTTACTATTTATTACAATGTGATGTGTCTAAATTCTTATTGTCTAACATTCTGCTTTCAGGTGTCCTTTAAGGGATAAAAATCTGATTATGTTCCTCAGAAGTTTTTACCATAAAGTGATGCAAAATGTCTGAGAAAGTAAATATATCATGTATGCGACACCGTGCTCTTATGGGTTTGATATGACAAACTTATTCACCTCTCAACCAATCACAAACTTCCACAAGCCAGCACAGCACAACTGCTGAATTCTGCCGATGCTGCAGAATGAGCCGGAATCTACATAATACAAGGAAACTAATTTTCCTGCCTCCTTCTGTTCTTCAGTCCTCAGATGATGAAAATATCCACCGTGGTTGTCTTGAACACAGTATAATCATCTAGGATTTATGCTTGCAGCTTGTATCAAATTAATCGTGCATGGAGTGAGGAGGGTCGAGAGAATATTTCAGAGAAATGGATTTCTCCATGTCATCACGCAATTGTATGAAATAAAACTGTATTCCCTGTTTTCTCCTCATTCATCCCTGAAAAGTACTCACAGCTGCTGCCTCCTGTGGAATACAGAACTGCAGTGCAGAGATGTAGTGCAGCAATTTCACATTAGCTGACTTTAAGGCTTGTCGCCATGGAGAGGCCTGGTATGTTCAGAATTCAAACTGAGATGGTTAAGCAAGCCAACACATGACAAGAGTGCTGCATTGGGATTATCCCACAGCTTTGAAGTCAGCTACTGAGGGGGTCCTAGTATCTTAAGCCAGGAGGTGATACTGCAGGAATAATTAAAGAAGGGCCACTACTTAAGAGATAAAGTGGAAACTGCAAGTACTACAACTCAGTAAAGAGCTTTAGAAACACACTAACCCCACCCTTTAAAAAAAAAGGTTTTATTTGGAAACTTTTTTCTCAATTATAAAACATTATCAGACTTTTACACCAGTCATGACAAGTAATTAAAGTAAATTAGTCAACCAACATATAACACAATTCTTCACTTTGTCCCGCTCGGCTCATGAGGGCTTGACATGAAGGAAGCGGGATGACAAGGGATGCCAATAAAATGCAATTTATTTGAAAAATATTATCAACTCCAACTGACGTGAAGGCTGGCAGGCTGGAACGCTGACAGGCAAAAAAAAAGACCTGTAAGACCTGGTATTTAAAGCCAAGCTGGCCGCGCCTCCGTTAGGTTGATTTAACTGGAGCAGCAAACTGGCCACCTGAGAAGAGGATATTGGATGGGGAGAGAGGAGAAAAAGCAAAGGGCAGAAACTAGAGGCAAAAGTTAAAGCCCCAAGAGGCAGACACAATCCAGACTGCTCTGGGCTCGTCACAAATTATTAAGGAAGTCCACTATCTTATCCAAGAGTAAAAAAAAATCATATATTGTTCCATTTGATCTTCTTCAACCACATTTTTCTACAAACTGAATCCAAATTGTGTGATAAGAAGTTGAAAAGTAACTGTTTAATCAATAATCCAAATCTGCCAACCCCGTGGTTAATATATTTTTAATTCAGACATCTCCTCCTTATAGCTTCCCATTTAAACCAGAAGGTTCCTGCTTTCTTCTTTGAAAGTTCTTCCAACTTCATTCTACATTTCTATCCACTAAAAAATCCAGTTTTCTTTTCAAAGAAAAGTGGTCCTACTTCTGGTAAACTCTCACCATTGTTTCTACAGATTCATATCAGTAAATATGGGATGTATGTTTGCTTAGAACTGGCAAACTCTCCAGGATGAACCTGCCTGTCACCAACTGACTGCTGGGATAAGCTCCAGTATACCTGCAACCTTCACTGGATGAAGCGGTTGAGAAAATGGATGGATGGCTGCTTAGAAGTGAGCCTGGGCCTTCTGTGACCACATACAGTACACTCTCGCAAACCTCGCTGTAGAAGTGGTTTTTCTTTTGGTCCTGGTGAGGATAGCTGGGCTCGAATTCATAGCTGGTTGTGGACTGCTGGTTTCTTCTTTCTATGTAATGTTATAGACGTTTACAAAAATGTGTTGCGGACATCAGACCTTGCATGAGACATGCTGTTTTAAGCTTTTGTCTGTGTTAAATACACATGTAAAGAAAATAAATATATACCAAATCAAACACATTTCCATTAACTTTTAAGCAAAATTCAGATTTATGCTGTTCAAATATGTAGTAGTGGATTTTTTTTAAAATGCTCTGTGATGAAACTCTTTAGTTGAAAGTGATGCTCTGTCTGCTTTTATCTCTTGTGTGTATATACACACTGTTGCAATAGCACTAAAACATTCACTGATTGTAGCAAAATTGTGAATGTTTGTGATCCTCATATTGAACTTGCTACGCTTCCATATACTTTTCTGTCATTCAGCATTTGAAGGCGCAGCTACAAGATAATTCTTTTAAGGTAAAATGTAACTAGAAGGACAAAACAGAGAGCTGAATGCTATTTCATATGTGTCATTCAAGTCACCAATATGTATTGCATTTATTTATTTTCCTAAAACTCCATATCTCCAAAAATATCATGAAATTTAGTTCAGTGACTTTTTCTTGGTACCTTAGCGACAGACAAATAGGCTGAGTGATACCAAATGAAAGTTTACAAAGTTCAATCCGTTCTCATATTTTACCTTGATTTTTGTAACACAACCCCCCAACACACACACATACACTGTATATGCAGAGTGATATTAAAACGTTATGTAAATTTTTAAAGATTTTTATAATGTAGTGACCTTGGCAAGACCCATCAAAGTACATAACAAAAATGACTAAATCATGGCAACTCTCCAATAAAGCCTTTTTTTATGTCATTGTCAGGAGTCATTACCATGTGATATGCTCAGAAAATCTGTTTTGCAAGGGTCTCTTCTGTGATTTCACTGAGGCAACTGTAAAATAACTTTTTGAGGCATAAAGCATCAAATAAACAAAATCTAAAAGACAAAAATACAAGAAAATGCTATTTGCATGTCCAGATTTACATTTTCATCAAGCAAAACCACAATGTCATGTAAAATGCATCCAGGGGATTGTTTGTGAATCCTGTCTGAGCTCAGGAATAAGAAACATAAACTGTGTTGTAGTGAAGCTTGTTCCTGTAGATCATTTCAAACTTCATACTGAGACCATGGTAAAATACAATCGTACTTTATGATCCATTCTCTGTGACACTTCTTTCAATGAAGGGTCACGGTTAGCTGGAGCCTATCGCAACATTCAATGGTGTTTGTGTAGGTTTAACTGCCTGATTCGTATTAAGTAATTTAGAACTGTTGATGTTAAACTGGAAATAACAGTAACATGTTAAATTGTATGTTATCTGAAATCTGTCAGTGTCTGTCCATGAACAGAAGGTAAATAGCTTATTCTCTTTTATTCTGTTTTTTCAAATAACGAGAAGTAAATGCAGTCCACAGTAAGGCATCCTTTACAGTATGGGTGAATGTATTGTATCTCATTGTTTTCTGTCATTAATATGGTGGTATTCAGTACTTTACCAGTTTTACATGCCTTAAGTTTGTGTTCAGGAACCAGTTATTCTCACAAACTTTGAAGCAAAATAACAATAGCTCATAAAATACCACTTTCATCAGTAAACTGATACATTGCATGGCTGTTTAATATCAGAACAATAAGATCACTGCCTGCTGATTCCACCTGCCTAAATCCACATCTTCTCCTCATTAATAATTCAGAGCTGTCAGGTTACAAAAGGCTCTAGATGCATGTTTCTTTGATAAATATACCATAGTTTTTAATGAGTAAAGTAACTATCATAACTTTTTTTGTTGACAACATTTTTATTTTTTCTTTGTTTTAAGTTCTTCTCATTAAAATGTTTGACTGACAACAACAAAGCTAAACATAGCCTTCTGGTTAAAAGAGGAGGTATTTTCATCATAACAATGACAAGCCTGTATAGAAAACATGTGATAGATAGACAATGGCATCTTTGCAGAGATGTAAAGAGTATGAATGTATATTTTGCAAAAACTGCATTTATTTGCTGTTACTCTTATCACAATTGAGCTGTTACTTATTGAGGCAGCAATTCCTGGTTTGGTCATGTTCTTGGAAAAAAAATATTTGGCTTATAAAAGCAAAAGAATGGAAAAAAAAAATCAACATCCAACTTTTGGACGTAAGTGAGATTGAGGTTAGTAGACAACTTAATTAATGTTAGCTATTATTCATCAACATTTTTATACCTATGGCAGCCACTATGAAAATGAAAGTGAATGGTAGAAATAAAAGGAAGCAAAAAACACTCTTCAATGTTAAGGTTCAAACCAGTCAATGTGGAAGCCTCATAAAGTGTATATATTGCCCTCAGACTGTACTATATTGTACACAGGTCAAGACATATCATGAGGTCACCTGTGAAAGATACGCTTAATAGAAAGTCGCTGCCACAACAGCACTCCCCCAACGAGAAGAATGACCGAGTCATCATGAAGGGTCAGATAGTGTGGAAATAAAAGAGTGGAAATGGAAGACTGTGCCACATTCATAAACCCAGAAAAAGGGAGAGGTTGACAGTAAACCCTGTAAATCCATTTGGTTTTTCAGACATGGATGGAGAACAGAACTGACAATAGCTTGAGGGGCCAGTGCTCCATGGAGTGAATACCAGAGCGGAGGAGAAGTAAAATAAATAAAGAATGTGTCACCTAGTGGGAGGAGGCACCAAAGCAGGAACTGTCAGAACTATGCTGCTGTCTGCAGATTAAATCTGGAGCTATTTAAAGAGGGAGAACACTCAAAAACCTTTGATGCTCATGTCCATGTGCCAAACTTTATTGGCAACAATCACAAGAGAATATATACATATATGTATACATATAAATAAATGGTTATGGAAGATGGTGCATTTTTCTCTGACCCGATCACATTGCATGTCCTCTCCAACACCACACATTCATCACATAAAATTCAAGGTCATACAAAAGGGAATGTGTGCGGTGATGTCACAGATGTGGTCAGACCTGCCAGACCAATTGTGAAGGTTATTGTTAGTCCATAAATATAACTCTGTAGCATCGAGGTGAGGTGTACGTGCTGCAAATAATCAGCATTTCCCATCAAGTCCAAGCAAACATGCGCCACCCTGACAGTCAGTCTGACTTGGCGTGTGCTGTAAATGTATCCGTTGTGTCTGTATGACTGTGTTTTTATTTGAGAAAGGGGAAAAAGCTAGTGATTGATGCGTGTGTTTGTGTGGGTGTATGAGTATCTGCCAGAAGATATGAGTTTGGCAGTGTGTATTTGAGCGTGTGTGTAAATATTGCAGTCGTGCATGTGCCAGTGTGGGTGTGTGTCCTTGTACAAGCGTGTGTGTGTTTCCTGTCCTCCCGCAGAAGATTGATTGGATGAAATGCTGGTGGTGAGGCCCTGCCCACTGTTTGGTCACATCACTCTGACTCAGTGATGTTTCCCTCCACAAATAAAGCAACATTAGCACAGTCATGTTTGCCTCCCAAACATGAGCCGGGGTTGATGAAGCTATGTGCGCTGCTGAACTGCAAGGCCTCATTTACCTCCTCTCTTTTTCTTGCTTCCCTTTTGCTCTCTTCCTCCAGGCTGCAGCAGACTGACTCTCTGCTACAGACTGAGTCATTTTCAGTCAGTCAGTTATCTCTCCATCCAGCCCCCAGATTTCACCACTCCTTTTGATGTCATCAATCAAAGCCCTGCTCCCTGAGAGAGAGAGAGAGAGAGAGAGAGAGAGAGAGAGAGAGAGAGAGAGAAAGGGTAAAACCCTGAAAGGTGTCAAAAGAGTGGCCAACTAAGGATATGCACTTGTAGCTTGGATCCGCATTTACGCATGAACTCAGAATCAATGGATTATTAATGTAGCCTCTTTTCAAATGTGTCCAGGAACCTCGTAGAACAGTACAGTGAAAAGGGAAGACCTTACAAATGGAAGGTGATTTGACAAACACTGTATGTTGAATCATGCAGGCTGGAAAATAGGCTCTGCATTTGGTTGTGAGGATACCCTGGCTGGTTGAGCATTTAGAGAAGGGTATCACAGAGAAATGCAAGTGAAGGCAAATGAATAAAGAGACACTCATAATTTTGGAAGGATGCGATGTTGCCGTTATAGCCTACCTCTATCAGCAAATTACATTCTGCCTGACTTCACACAATCTTTTCTTCCAAAGCCAACTTTGTAGAAAAGATTAATGTAATTTATGTAAAACAACACAGCTATATTATGCTCTATTACTCAACAGACTTGTTGACTGACCATTGAAAGCATGAAAGTAAAAGATGGAGAGAGAAGTGAAAAGAATGGAAAACAGTCTATCCTGTATCCTTCACCTTCTCCTGTAATTGCTTCTGGTTCTTTTGTAACCAGGTTAATAACTGCACTGTGAACTGCACAGATGGATAATTGATACCTGTTACAATGTGACAGTGCAGTTTCCTCTATTCTGAAATGTTACTCCATTTGCACATTTGGTTTAGTCAAATGCAAATGAGACCGGCTTTAAGTGACACCTGTGATTATGTGGACTAACAAATGTTCCCTGGTGATATGTAATTTTTCTGGTTAAACCATCTCCCATGCTTAAGACGAAACTACTTCAAAGTGAATCCAAAACATATGCTGAAACGTTATCAGTGCAAAACAACACTACCAGTGTTAGTTTTTTTTCCCTACACTTTTTCAGGCTTAGAAGCTTTTATGTAACCGATGTAGTGTTTCACTGTGCACCACCTTGCCATGTTTGCAACCTCTAAATGTATAGAAAGCCCTCCACACACATACTGCACATGCAAATAAGTGCTGTAATATTGCTCCAAGGGGAGCATATATGTATTTTTGCATTTATCACTAATCAAATTTTTTTAAGCTCATGAGGTCTCAGTATGTAAATAAAAGAGCTGATCTATGTGCGCTGATTAATTCTCCACCCTCAATGAAATGGATGATAAAATCTTTTCAGAAAAAACAGAGACAAGAGAAGCTGTTGCAACTTTTAAAGCAGAACATCTGGATTTTAATGTTTCATTTCCCATTTACAAGCAGCATTTTAAAGCTAAAGTTCATTCTAGCTGAGAGATAATAAAATCTTAGATTGTGCATTAATGGAAACGGGGAGTATAAATGTGCTAGTAAATACAGAAAAAAACTGCAGATGCACAGAAGCGTCTACTACTCAGGTGGCATTTTGAAGCCTTTGTTCACTTACATTTAAGTACATGTGGCATTTTAGTTTTCCACTCAGTAGTGCATTGTTGTCAGGGTTCTAATGGTGTAGCATTTGAAATACAGTTACAGAACGAAAACGTCTGCAAAGCCTGCAAGTGCACATCTGTGGTCTCTTTGATCTCTCAAAACATTTCCAGTGCTGTGAAAAGCACGTTCAATAACATAATACCAATGACAGAATTCTGCCTCCTCCCCTCAGAGTTGAAACACTAATTGTTTTATTGATAACTCTGACAGCCCAATGACGATTGACTGCTGACTTCCAAAAGCCATCAGACACAATACACAACGATTAATACACTAGCCCTTCTGAAAACGCTCCATCCACACTCTGCAACTCACTACCCCTAACACAGCAAAACTAAAAGTAGGAGTTCAGATCATGACACAAAAAAAAGTTACTGCTGGGTTCACTCTCAAAAAGGTCTGGTGTGGAGTTGGGTGATTGCATATTGCTATTGTTAGCAAAGACAGACTGTTAGGAAGATGTTATCCACACATTACCTGTTGACATCTGTCACCCTCATGATTGATAGCCTGAGGGAAATTCTTCAGTAGCAAGATTTTAGTTGCTGTTTTACAAGATGCAGCATGTGGGTGGGTGGACAGGAGATTGGCTATAAATAGAGGAGCCGATGATGGCGAGGGAGCGATGGAGGCAGGTATATGTGACTGCCAGATGGTGCCTTGTGGGGAATGTCTCCTAGTGATTTTGTTTGCAAATAGGTCTCTGTAAAGTCAGCGGCTCCTCTCCTCCGACTCCCTGCTGTTATAGGCAGAGCTTTAGGAACTGCCATATCTGATAAAGGTGCTGCCGACTCAAAGATATCCCGCCGCTCGCTGGAGAGAGAGTGAAAGCGACGCACTGTGACAGGTTTTGTCACTCTCTGAGGCGACCGCCCTACAGATTGTCACAGATAGAAATGGCAGAAGCCTAGAAGCAATGACAAATTGTTTTCAGAAAAAAACGCAGGAGAGCCAGTGATGCCCATATATGTGGCCTACTACTTGAGGATAGGATAGCAGTAGTGAAGAAAAGGGAACTAGCCATCACTCAAGATCTTTGTTTTCACTTCCCATCACAATATATGGAGGTGTTGTGACCTCTGGTGCATGAGCTGCTTTCTGCAGACAGAAATAAGTGAAGACCGGTAAGTAAAACACCAACCAGCCACAACAACGTAAACTACATCTTTTCACGCTGATTTACAGTGGGGTAACATTACAGAAGAATGCGTACATGAACCGAAGAGATGGCAAAGCTTGATCTGCTCCACTGAGTGAGTATAATGTTGTGAACACAGTAACAGAAGGCAGGGTGATTTCACAGAGATGTGGGCACATTTTCTGGTTCATAAATGCTAGCACCACATCAAATAAAACTCTGTCGGGTGTAAGAGATCAAACAAAAAATTTACCAGTGTACAACTTCAGTTTGCGAATGTCTGTAAAAGAAAGAAAGCAAAGTCACGAGTTTTATGTGGTAGCATTGTTACTGCTCAAGGGTCTCCTCTATTCTCTCAGTTGTGTGAATTAAACTGTGAACAGCATGTTTTGCTTTTGAACAGAATACAGTGCAAGAAATATTTGCTCAAACAAGTACTGTATATATTTGTATATGTATATGGTTATATCTCTGGAAAGGCATGGGTTGCATATTTGGGAGCAGTGTTGTTTGCATGTTAACACATATGTCGCTGTGTTGTAGCTGAAGTTGGTGTTCTGGCATGGATTTGGCATGGAAAATAGATTTAAGCAACTCCTGCAGAAAATAGCAGTTAGATTGTATCTCAGGAAGTTTAACTTTCCATCAACCAAATTATAAAATCCATACCAATTAGGTACCAATATATAGGTACCAAAAGGTATAT
>JBAMHX010000001.1:24493961-24509433 GCA_037177515.1 Pseudomugil tenellus
TAATGACACAAGACTAAAAACTATTTGTGCAAAGAATCAAAATTGTTGTAGCTCTACACATAGAGAGATCAGACTGGAAGTTGTAATACAATCGTGCTCCAATACTCGATAAGCACTCATGAGAGCCTGAGAGAAGCAAACACAGCAAATAATTATGGAGGAAGGAAGAAAAAAAGCACTGTGTTCCACAAATCTCAGGGTAAAATTACACTTTCTCTGCTGTTTACCTGCAATTATGTTGCAAACCCATATGGACACACAACTGAAAAGAAAAAGGGACACACCAAGAGAGAAAGTTCTAAACAGTCTGTTTAATTGCTGGATAATTTGGGAAAATGTATAATTTTCAAGCTCCATGAATGGTGAGTGTTTTCATTTCACAATAGGTTTGTTGAGAGCAGAACATGCTGATTGAAGGCGCTAAAATGTCAAGCATAGAGGGCTTGGATTTTAGATGTCAGCAAACCAGCTTCATTCCCACTGAAGTGCACTCTATTCACCAAACACTCAAACACTGTGGCTGCTGATGACAGAAGCACAGAGGTCAATTCTGAGGTGCTAACAAATGAGATGCTTTTAAGTGATATATTCCCACTCAGCGAACAAACATTTGAGTTTGCTGCATTTGACATGCAACAAAAAGAATTGATAAACATCTAAATTTAAGCATTGAAAGAAATACGTTTAGCGTCCATACTGTTAAACTGTGTATCTAGGTTCATCCATCTATGTAGCTAACACTGAAAAAAAGAGCTGACCACAGGATCTTACCTCAGCAGAATTTTCAGTGTCTCCAAATTCTCTTTGATGAGTCCTGACACGTTTTCAGTGTTACAGCCCCATTTCAGTTGATATTTAATTTTGTCTTGATGCAGCTCAGAGGTAATTTACAACACCTGTTCACAGGAGGTCATAGTAGAAATAAAAGCAATTTTCAAAACCATGAACAAACAATTAAGGATTTATGGATGAAAGTCAAATAATAGGAAGCGGTAAAGGCAAACACAGATCTATTAGCAGCTGAGAATAAGTCTCAGCTTTAGTTGAACTTGCTGGCGGGGAGCAACTCAGCTGAATATAAAGCATCTGGAAAAATCATGTAATGAAGTCTCGAGTGAACTTTCACAGATTTACATTAAAGCGAGTTTGTGTTTAATCCTTTTAAGTTTATATTACACATGTTCACTTGGAGTGAAATTCTTAATAGACTAGCATCTATAGAAAAGGAAGCTCATCTGTGTTTGTTTAGCTTGGCATCAGGTGTCTGCATCCAGAGCCTAGGTTGGCTTGTCACAAGATTATATTCACAGTTCTGCTTTGTGCCAACCAAGTACATCCATCTGCTTTTGTCTAATCTTTATTGTACAGGATTTGTACAAATTTGCAGTAAATCAGCTCTTATTAGCATAGTTCTTGAGGGTTCTTCTATTAGATTAAAATTAGTCTAAATTTGTGACTTAAAAGCAGCCACATTACGAACAACACACCAATTTATAATCATTACCAAAGCATGTCCAGGCTGGTAAACTGCTCTGATAAAATCTGGATTTCCTGACAACAAAATAAGTTAAAGAGGACATATATGCAGTGGTTTGAGTTTTTCTCTTTCTTTTCATTTAAGCTTTAATTATGCATTTAAGCACATTGAGGCACACTGTCACTTTTATAAGAGAGACCTCTTTTGGACAGACAAAACAAAAATCATGTAGTTATATTTACATCGACTAACAACAGTGACTAGATAACGGTCCATGTAAATACATAAGACAGGCTGCATTTTAAAGACACTAATAAGAGCTAAGATCCTTCCTCCAGTCCTCTCATAATAGTTCTAAATTCTCCTAATTGGATCAAGGTGGGTTGCTTTAGATCCTACTACAAGTTGAAGGAGCAGAGTGAACACTTGTCCCTTTTGCCAAGTCAGTACAAACTGGGGGAAAGCTGAAAGTAGTAACATACTGGGAGCATAGGATGAGTTTTAAGTAGTCTAGGGAGATAAATAGGATAGCAGCAGCCTGAGGACAGACGTGTAGGAAGCTATAATAGTACAAAGGTCTGCTGGTAGATAATGATGACCAGTTGACCAGAAAGTGCAGTGTGTAACAGTTATGTGAGGGGTTTCGAAGCTATAATGATTATAATAAAAAAGAGGATTAAAAGTTAAGCATCTGTAATAAGCTGACAGAGGTGTCCATGCAGATAAAAAGGAAGCAACAAGCTTCATCCTGTCAGTTAATAGATGGATTTCAAGGTATGTGATGCGCGCGCAACCATGACCTAAAACAGATGTGCTTTGCTGCTTGTTCTATGGAAAAACGCGTGACTTCGAGACAGTATTTTAGCCTCAAAAATACCTTTTTGTTGTGCCGTGGGATGTACAAACCAGGGTAAAGACAATCCACATCTTTGTTTTACTCCATACCAGGTGGCAATCATCCATTAAGAAAATATTAGATGTTTTTTTTTTTTTTTTGCAATCAGCCGGGATAACTGGAAAGAAGCCAAAATAAACAATGCACAACTATACAGAGTGCATGTTTTGAGCGTATAGCTGTCATCCAAAATAAAAGAAAATCGGCACCTTATCTCGATATAACGTTACATTTATTTTGAAACGTGTATCATTAAACGTGTATTATGACCTGATACATTTATGACCCTAACCCTAACCCTAACCCCCTAACCCTTATGCAAACATGAGACCTAGGCCTACATAATAACAACACACAGTGAAAAGGTGGAATATAAACCATGTTTTCTTATTAGTGAGGAGAATCTGCTGCAGTGGGTCAGAAAAATGTCTAAATGGGATCAAATGTAATTAACAGGAGACAGTGGGGACGGTGATGTTTAGAGGGACTTTGGTAAATTCGAAAGTGATTCACTGATTTTCTGGTTCAATAAATTATAAATGTAATTTTACTTCTATGAAACAGACACACTGCAAACACATAAATTCAGACAGTTATCCCTTTTTTAGGGGTACAGAAAAACTACATTTTAGCTTTTCCTCTCACTCCATTTTCAAATGTGTGACAAGAAACTTTGCGAACACTGAGATTTACATATTAAAATACAATCTCTGATGTTTTTGTCTAAATTCTGGTTCCTGTCATGCAATTTCCTACCAAAGATTATCTGAAATAGACTTCTTATAGCTATTGTTGTAATATAAACATATGTCTTGCAGGTTCAGTGTGAGTTTACTCATTTTCACTTCTTTCATTTCCTAAAAAGTTAAAGTGGTGTAGTATTAGGTAGTCAGAAGAACTCTATTATAAAAATAGATACATGAAGAAATGTGACATTTAAAGAAGGAGTGGGAAGAAATCCAAACAGTTTGTAAAATATTCCAGTACTTGTTTGGTTATTTACTCTACAGCACCAAGATTTAAAATTAAAAACACGAAATATCCGTAGCTTCTGTCCAGTCTTACTGTGTCTCTTCTTTTACTTTCCTTATCTTCCAGGTGGTGGGTCAAATCGATAAACTAACATCTGACTTTGACTTTGACCTGGAGCCTGATGACTGGACAGTGGCCACAGCCAGCAGCACGTCCAGCAGCGAGCGGGGTCTGGGAGAAGCCTTCAGATTGGACTTCCTCAATGCAGATGTGCTTTCTGATACCTGGGAATTCTGCAGTTACCTAGAAGCTACTGGAGCAGCCGCCCAAAGCTCCAATGAGCAACACGTGGACCTGGGTCGTGGGGCCATCCCCACACAGACCCAGACCCCCACCCCACCCCCCACCACTGCCTCGGTCTACTCACAGATGAATGGCGGGCTGCCCATTCCCAACGGACCACGCATTATTACTCCAGATTCATCCAGTGAGGAGGCCAGCAGCTCCACGCACAGCCAAAAGACCTCCCGTACCTCTGGCACAAGAGAACGAGTTCGCTTCAGTGACAAAATCTTGTACCATGCGTTGTGCTGCGACGATGACGAGGAGGAGGAGTTACAAGAGGACAAGAGTGGATGTGCTACACCAGATAGCGATACTGAGCCCAGCCTCATGGCTAGCTCAGTTGCCCCTAAGCGTTCTTCCTCTGAGCACTCACTCCTCCATAACTGTCTGGACCCTTCCTACGTTTCCTCACCAGGGAAGGGGATGACAGGAGCTCACACATTACCCAGGAAAGGTCTCTTAAATCCCGGCTGCCGCAAAAAACTGTTACGAAATAGCAGCACACAAACTGTCTCAGACAAGAGCACTCAAACTGTACTGCCCTATATTCCAAGCAAACAGAAAACAAAGGACCACTGAGAAAGCCCGAAGTTACACAAATCACATGAAAGAGAACTGTGCATTATTTAATATTAAATACATAGCTCATAGATTAATACACAAATAAATAAATTACTAATTAAATAAATGATATCTGGGAAATCTCTTGACTTCCTACAGTCATTCTAAGGCTCAGGGAAATCACACGGAAATGAACTAAAGCAGATGTGTCTAGGAAGGGAACTTACTGGACCAAAAGGTTACTGTTACAAGATCAAGTGAATGGACATTTAACGTGTAATCATTTGAAACAATTATAGAGATTACATAAGCAATCGTTTTTACCAGAACATTTGAAAAGCTCAAAATTAGTGTTATGAAAAGTCAGAAACAGGTCTTCTGCGTACAACTCGCAGCAGATGAAACAAAGAAAGAAAATGCTTGTTCCTATAAAGTGGATACAAAATGTTGCTCATTCTGTACACTGAATCTGTATAAACATTGTCTTTTTTCATGTTCCAGTAATTTCAAATGTCAAGGGAATTATTGCTTCTAGCAGGGGAATGTCTTCAGATGCTCTGACAAGCCTTTTCCTCCTCACTTTGATGTCAGCAAATGAATCTGAGCTAAAGTCAGAAAACAACAGCATTCACCTGCCCTTTGGTTGTATGAAATATCTTGTCACTTCTTCTCGGTTTGGCTGCAGAGGCTGAAACATGTGAGTGACAGGTAGAAAAGTAGAAATGCAGACCTTTTAAAAGTTGTGTCCACAGCAGTGACATTTCTAATACTTTTCCTTTTTCATGTGCACTGGTGACGTCATACTTAGCAGCAGAGCTAAATAGCAGTTTTTTGGGGGTGGAGGGAACAAACAAACAAAAGTGCTAAAGGTTTTCTCTCCTAATTCAATTGCCCAGCAGGGAAGTGAACTCGGTGGAGCAGCATTTCATTCACAGGGCTAGTGCCAATAGCTATTCCTAATCAATATGTTAGAGGGAGGTTGCAGCGAGAGGTCTCTTTGCTGAGCATGCAAGCCACTCTCCTGGGATCTGCGAACAAAAACTCACAGTCAGATCTATTTACTTACACTGAGCAGAACAAAAATTAGAACGGCTGCCCTAAAGAACTGACATTTGGAAAAATGTGCGTCCAAGAGAGAGAGAGAGAGCTGATGGTGAATAGAAAGAGTGGTCCCGCTGAATGATTTTTCTTTTTTTTCCTTCCCACATAGCAATAATCTTCCCTGGGGAATCGCTTTGTGTGCATGGTCCCCTCACTCTTGTGTTTTTAAGTTTGAAAAGACGGAGCGAAATGTTGGAGTCTTTAAGTATAAAGTGCATGCTGAGTCCAGTGATGCTGACCTTTCTGACATACCACTGGATGGGGTTTAACCTTACAAGCCAGATATTTTTTAGGCTGTCCTTTTTTCATCCATTCCTCTTGAATGTTTCAAATTTCCAAAAGCAGTAATTGTTCAACATGTGGTTAAAATGGTCTTTAAGCAACCATTCAGATTGTGGAGTTATTTCACCAAAGCAGTGTAAGTAATACTTCCAAAAGAGAAAGAGAAGGTTCTCAGCCACCAAAGCTCTGGCCCTGGTGAGACAAAATACCAGTTTACATGAGGTCTGGGAAAAGGGTTGTAGAGACCCAGCCAAATAAACTAAAACCTAAAATGTTGCCATCATCAAATCCAATACTCTCAAAACGATGCACGGTTTAGTTTGCTTTATTCCTCAGAAAACAATAAAAAAAATTTGCTGTGTCATGGATTTAGAGTTGGAGCAGAGGTAGAAAACCAACAGCTAACAGCTAACAGCTCCTCTTAGTTTCCTCATTTCACTGTTTATACAGCATGGGCCAGATTTACTAAAGGTTTGCGTGTACTAAAACGTGTGCAAACACATTGCAAAGTTTAAAACAGGTACAAACTGATCTACTAACAGTGAGTAAAATAGTTTGCGTCAGCTGTTTACAGCTGAATTTTTAAGAAGTGTGTGTGGAGATAAAGTCACAAATAGATTAAGTAGTCTATCATATCTGCAATGGTACCTGGGTTATCTTGCTGAAATTCTTGCTTGAGATAAGTACAGTGGTAAAAATAACCACAGCAACAAGGATGTTTATAATGATGATTTCACTATTTTTTTGTACAGCAGTTCTTTCATTGCCAACTTCTTAAGGAAATTACAGCCATGCAGCTTGTTGCACCTTGAAATCCCCATATAAGGAGATCAATCTGCTCCTTTACATCCTGTCTGGTAAAGGCACACAACCATTAATTAGCATTAGGTTGATATGCAAAGTGTGCATACAGAAGAGGAAATGTTTTTTTTCTGTTTTTGTTTTGTTTTCTTTTTTCTTGCTCTGCCTCAGTTAATCCCAAGTACCTGTGAAGAGAGAGGCATTGAAGAGAGATCAATGGTTCACTCCCTGAAGCATTGGCTGCCATTTCCCTGCTAGATTGGGAACCAACAGGTCATCACAGCCATTAGCATAAACAAACAAAGCTATGCCACAGCACAGGCAAAGCATCAATTACATGAAAACAAACTAAGCTTATATTGTGATGCCTATGCATCCACTCGGCATAAATATGCAAGAGGAATTTATTTTCTTCTCCACTCTGCAGATTTTATAAGTCATATCAGTGATAAAATCACCTCTTCAAATATAGAGCTGTTTGGCACTGGAGCAGAATACATTATCATTGGGGACAGATTTAAGATATTTGGACAAAACATTAGCAGTGTCTCTTTTGCCAACAGGCTCATTATTCATCTTTAATAAGGCAAAGCTTTGTCCTCAGCTCTCTGTAGGACAAGGACAGGAGGCATCCAAAGGTTACAAAAACCTGAACCTGCTGATGCTAAATCATTTGCCAACCAGAAAGATCCTTTTGCGATACTACTGCATACAAAACAGATGCTGTGTTTGCAAGAGTTGGCACATGTGCACGTCTCCTCTCTGCATCTTAGCAGCAATTGTTAATGCATGCTGCATTAAACAGTAAGTGACATTTCCAAAATATGTCATCTCACATTTTAATTTCATATTTCACCGTCACAGCACTTAATGGAGATCAATACAAATGGACAAAGAACATCCCCTTGGACGTCATTTTGCTAGACTAATCCATAAGAGAAGATTAAACAAAATCTCTTTCAAAAGGCTGCAAAGTGAGTCATGCAATCTGTGTTTTGACATCAGTGTTGGTTGACATCCTTTATCAATTCTCTAACAACAGCCAGAGGGGGAATCTGTTTAGTGACTAACAAACTTTGTTATAAAGTGGATTATGGCACAAAGTTTAAAACAATATTACATAACGAGCTTCATTCCAACACTTTATATCTAATAACCACTCTTTACTTGAATTTGTCTTTGTCTTGTCCAATTAGCAGAGCAACACATGACAGATCTTTTGTTTTCTTTGTTGATTGTTAAGGATCCATGAAGGGATTAACACAGTCTCACTGATTACTGTGGATCGGCTAACACCCAGAGTACCTGTGGTTGATTTGTTTCAGCTTGGTACCTTTTATTTCTTGCTGTTACAAGAGCAAACTATTACAACTTTAGAGCGCTTCCCCATTTGCTTTCAGTGCACACATTCTTTCCCATTGGTCACACATCTTCTGCTGACCCTGACCAAGAAGTTAATGATAACCATCTTGGTGAAAAGTTTATGTCACTGAGCGAAAAAAAAAAAGTAAAGCACGCAAATTATAACTTGAACTCTGGCAAAGTCAGACTGTGAGCCTACTGCTTCTGATGAGCCAAAGTCAGCAGCAGTGGAATAATGTGCTGAACTTTAGGTGCACTGGACAGTTGGCACTGCACACTATGCACCTCCTGTAGAGGACACTGCTGCTTTTATGCACACATAGGCAGCACTCACAATCGGCTACAAGATCTATCAGCCATAATACCTTGGCCAACCAAATAACGACTCTCAGCAGCTGACGGATGGCCGAACAAGGCCAGATCAGCTATCAGTCTCCATTTGATTGGGTTTGGGGAGTGATTAATGAAGAGCCATGCAACAGCCCCAGATAAGATTAGACCTTTGCAGGTGATGGAGGGCAGGGCCTAGGGCTAACTGTTGGGGGCTGGATGAGTCAAGACAAGACAATACCTTCACATGTCTTGCAAGTTAGTCCCACATTACACATGGTGATGGGATGGAAGATAATATCAAGTAAAAACTAACAAAAAAATCTATTTATAAAGGGTAAAATATATAGGTAGTGATCGGATTCTATTGTTGCATCTCTATGAGACATTGGAGCATGGCAGACACAAAAAGTAGCAAAGTGTCTTTTAGTTACCTTGGAAAGGTTAAAACGAAGCAGTTAATGGTAGGCGATCATGAGTTAAATTAAAGTTCATTGAAATAAACACAACTGCAATGTCTATTAATTTGACAGATGTAACAGATGACAGTAATGTAATGGTACACTGAAATTAAGATAAATTTATCAGTAGGCCCAATCTTGCGAGAGACAGTGGCCCTTTTTTTTCATCATATTACTTCACTCGTAATTGGAACAGTTCCCAAAGTGAACCTAAAATGTGGCATGACCGAGCAACGCAGAGGAGTGGGGAATCGGTGCTGCAAGCAATTTTACAGGGCAAGTGGAAAAAGACACAGGGAGAAATGATTGTCTCTAAAATGCTATGAGGCTCAAACTGCTCCAGCACAGAAATGTAAAAGAATGTGTTGCATTCTGCATTTAACTGCACACAAATAATCTGTGTAATGACATGCTCGACTGAGCGAGGAATACATGAAGAGACAATTGAATTGGTCCAGAAAAACGCACAATTACAGGAAGCATCACTGATAGACTGCAGGAAAGGAAGAAACATATTCTCGGAAACAAAGCAATCAGGAACAGAAGTTCCTTCTGAGTTTTGGAGGGAGTGACTCAATTAACAAAGCGCGACGTTGATTTACATTTGAAAGGTGTGCTGTGGAATGTAGCTAAATGCAATTCAGTGGATGCAAGTCTAGTCTTTATTAAACATAGATGTTTAGAAAAAGCAGTAGCAGTCCATTCCAGACTGCTCTGGTTTGGCAGCCTGTCGGCATTTTCGTAGCATTGTACAGGTAAAGGCCAAGAAGGGAGGGAATTGCTGACAGTTTAGTAAGGCCAACAAATAAGAGTTAAATGATGATAAGACAGGTGCAATGTATATGGCAAGTCCCCAAGTGCCCCTTATTTCACCTTACAAAGGGCTTTCCCCATCACTCATATTTACTACTTTCTCTGCAGTCTACAGCCTATTCACTCTTTTAAACACACACTCAATTTCCTCTATTCAATGCTTCCCATGCATTCTTCTGGCTGTAATGAGGCCTTCGCCCGTGCCCAGGAGGCTGAGACGGAGGTCTTCATCAGAGGAGCAGCCATTTGAAGGGCAGCAAGGACAGGTAAGAGTCATTCTTCTACATCTCTGCTTTGGAGCAGAGAGGAAGGAGACAACGTGGAGTTCAGGTAATTTTTGTTTACAAGATCTTTTCTGGCAAGAATAAAAAATAAATGAAATAAATATAATATAATAAACAATCAGTTCAAACCAGGTGAAAATAAAAGTCTTTGATTACAATTTTTCCACTGACGAATGGTATAGTAGGGGTTAATTTGATTGCGGTTCTCTTTTGTGGTGTGTTTCTATCTCTTCTCTATGTATTGTTTGTTTTCTCTATCTCTTTCTCCTGTCTTCTTGTTCTTTTTCGGTCCCCTCCGGTCGTGTCCAGCACCGTATTAAAATCTTGACGAATGATGATGTAACTAAAATAAATAAAGAATTCAGATCATCAAGAGGAACTTTGTATATACATATATGTATATATACATATAGTTTCTCTTGAAAAAGCAAGACAAGTTTACTTGTATAGCACCTTTCATGTACACAACAGTTCAAAGTGCTTTCCATAAAAACATTAAAAGCATTACAGATGTTGAAACAGAAATAAAAAAGAATAAAAACAGAGCAAGAATCACAATTAAATAATAAATTAAATTAAATCATTAAGAAGAACATAATTAAAAAGTTAACATGCAGACTTTATTTATAGCTGGAAGAGAAAAGATATGTTCTTAACCTGGATTTAAACATTTCTGCTTTTGCTGAAAGTTTTACCTCTACGGGCAGTTTGTTCCACTTGTTTGCAGCATAACAGCTAATTGCTGGTTCTCCATGTTTAGTCTGGACTCTGGTCTGGACTAGTTGACCTGAGTATTTTGATCTAAGAACTCTGCTTGGTATATTTTCTATGAACATATCACAGATTATTCTGGGATATATAAACAATCAGCAGGGTTTTAAAATCTTTCCTGTGACTGACTGGAAGCCAATGTAAAGATAAAAAAAAAAAACTGTTGTGATGTGTTCAGATCTTTTAGTCCTAGTTAGAGCTCTAGCAGCAGCATCTGGATAAGCTGCAGATGTTTTATGCTCCTTTTGGGAAATCCTGTTAAAAGACTATTACAGTAATCCAGTTTATTGGAGATGAAAGCATGGATGAGTTTTTACTGGTCTTTCTGGGAAATTAAATCTTTAATTCTGTTGATGTTTCTAATGCTAAAAAGCTTTTTTAGTCACAGCTTTGATGAGGCTGCTGAAAGTCAGATCTGAGTCTATCAGCACTCCAAGGTTACAGACTTGATTGGTAGTTTTATCACCGCGAATCTCCAGGTGTTTACTGACGCTGGCCCTCTTCTCTTTGCTACCAAACAAAATTATTTCAGTTTTATCTTCATTTACTTGGAGAAAGATTTCTCTCATGCAGGTGGTTATTTGCTCTAAACAGTGACACACATCTATTGGTCTACAGTCGTCTGGTGACAAAGACACATAAAGTTGTGTATTGTCTGCATAACTGTGATAATTGATGTTTAAGTTCTGTAATAGTTGACCCAAATAGAGCATATACAAGTTGAACAGAAGAGGTCCAAGAACTGACCCCTGAGGTACTCCACAAGTCATAGCCACTCGCTCAGATTCATAGTTGCCAATCGTAACAAAATAACTCTGCCCTTCTAAATAGGACCTGAACCAGTTAAGGACTCTCCAGAAAGTCCAACAAAGTTTAGCGAAGCAAAGTTGTTTACTGGTGTCTATAGATTCTCTTTTACTCCAGCAATGTGTAGCATTTAATGGGATTAAAATGATTTCATGGAATTACTATGACAATATTAATATGAAATATTAATATTAACATTTAGCAATTAATTTATAATTAAGCTTGAGGCACCACCTCCTATTCTCTAGTTTACCTTTGTAACACTATAGGTATAGGAGGAAATCTTATTAGATGATGAGTTGCTAACTCAAACAAAGAATAAAATAATGTATCAGTCTCAATAAATCAATCAGTCTAAAATTTTATAGTCGTAAGTTCTAGTTTGAATTGACTTGGATCATAACCACAGAAATCAAGACAGACAATGACCAGATAGTAAGAGGGGTATTTATTATCTAATCTACTGGTTATACACGGCTAAATATGAGAAATCATAAAACATATAACGAACAAGACAGACTACACAAAAATAACATAAACCAGTGTTGCTGTGAGAGTTGTTGATAAACCTGAGTTCTATGTAGAAGATATGTGTGTGTAATTAACATGTATAAAGTAAAACTGTGATGATCCTTAATCATGTCTAAGAGTGAACCTTTTCTAAGGCCTAGATGAGATAGTTTCCTAACTCGCCAACCATCAGTAAAGACCAAGAGTTCCTTGCTGCGGAAATGGGGTTCGTTCAGAACCACAGCTTACAACCAGTGGACTGGGCTTGGGTCCGGATCCGTTCTGGGGCACTGAGACGGTGTTGGTCCGTATTGGCACCGTTGAATGAGCGAGAAGCCTGTCTTTGGGGTTTCGCAGCTTTCAGTGGTTCCTTCTGGGGTCGATGACTGGAGGTTGGAGACCAAGGGTGAAAAGTTCAATAGTGTCCAAAAGTGAGGTGGTTTTAAGCTGTTGTGGAAAATTGAACTTCCGTCAGGAGGCACAAGGCAGAAGGGAGCAAGAGGGAATCGCAGAGCCCGTGTTAGTGTTTTAAAGGTAGGCGGGCTTTGGCTGAGTGGGCAGGTCTGGATGCTGCCAGCCAATCAGGGATCTGTGAGGGTGATTTCAGCTCATGGATCATGGAACAGAATTACCTGTGCATTAGCTTAACACGAGGGGATATCACATTTAAACATGGAACACAAATTAAAGTCCTTAAATCAAGAAATAAAAGAATAAATACACAAATATGGAACAGAGAGAAAAGGTTAGAACAAACAAGCAAAAATGAGTCTTTTGGGATTTGTCAAACTTATGGTCAATGTAGGTGAGATTTGCCAAAGATAGGGGGAGAGCAAGGCCTCCCCCTCACTCTGTCCTTTGATGTGTTGATGTGTTGATCTGGTTTCCTGGGGACAGTCTTGAAGTGAGGGGAAGAAAAGTTATCAGTTTTGTTGGTCTTACTCTACAAATCAAACACATCAAGCTTTCTTGAGTTTCAGGTGGTCGTAAAGATTCCAACCTTTGTTGACCAGTTCATCAAAGCATTCTAAAAAAAGAGGTCTGTTGAGGGTGGGATCGTTACAAATGAAATAGTACAGTAGTCACCGGACCTGCACTGTAGTGGGATGCCTGCATGTTGTGTTATGCTGCTGTGCACTTCCAATATATTATACAAGAGATCATTCTCAAATGACTGCAATTAGTCAACTGTCAGGCTTGGTTTGTGCATTCATGGTGGTCCCCTGACAAAGTAGCTCAGGGGTATGTCAAAAGATTAATAGCTGTGGGATTTCGTGAGGTAAGGTGCTACAAAGAAAACCAGAGGACTAAACAAGAATGGAGAAAAACTACAGTGTCTTACATCCAGAGTGTGTGGAGAGGGTGTGCATTTTTGGAGACAACTGTAAGCGAGCTGTAAGGATAAGAAAATTTAATGCACAACCAAATATGTGCAGTTCCTACAGCTCTGAGAGAAGAAACAGTCACAATATGAGCTGGGACTGAAAAAATTAGAATAACTTGCTAAATCAAAAGGATTCCTGAAGAACTCTCAGCAGGTTTTCTCAAATGTGTTCAAGGTCACTGATTTGTTCAAAGGACCATTTAGATCACTGATAAAGAAAATTAGGAGGAAGGAGATTAAAATTGTTCATTTTACATTCACAATTTCAAGAACAGAGACATGATATGAAAAATAAATGCTCATTTTCCAGATTTAAGTTGAAACACAGACATTTTGTGAAACCAGAATTAGTTTATCTGCAAATTATGCGAGCAAACTGGCCACTGTATAGCAACTGGTGACAGTATCTTTCAGCAACAAGCAAACTCCTTTGCCTTTATGAGCCCATTGAGAAAGGCTCTTAACCCCACACTTCTCCCCAAGTGTAGTGCACTACTCCCTAGTACATATAGAGATGGATCAAATGCAGAGCCTAATTTTCCAATTGGGATTCATAAAGAGAAAGTCCTTATTATTCTGTGAATACAATATAAAAACAAGTATTATTACTTGAAAGAGTTTGTGCTTAAAATAGCAAATGCACAGGGGGAGACACCACACACCAGATTCGCCACATTTCAGCAAGCTATAACAACTTAAAATAGACAAACATACCTATACTAACTGATACTGTGTGTAATAGGGCATGGACGTCATGACATTATTACCAGGTGGGCCACCATGTTGGAGGCCTGATTAACTGCTCCTCAGACCACTTTGTAGTCCACCTAGAGTTGCATACCTTACCTGTGATTGTTATTTTACATTATTTTCTAAACCATGATAAAGCTTTTCTCTGTTGTGGGGTGGAACAGCACCACACATTACAGCCATGGTGAAAAGATACTAAGTGGGTTTACTTTCCTCTACTTTCTTGGTTGGAACTCCAAACACAGAAGTTCATTTCTCAGAGATAGTTGTGAACTTGTTTGGATCATAAGACAACCAAACATAACCTTCCACATTTATGTACATGCGAATGAAGTGTACCATCTTATTACATTATATAACATCTTACATTAAATAACTTAACTACACTTTTGAAACACATAATTAAAAGCACATGTGGGCTTACAGCTACAACTGTCCCAAAGTAAAATTTAAACAAACATCACATGGTTTTAATGCACAATGCAGAGTCTAGAACACCACAACATGCTTATACCATGATCTCACACAGTGAACAGCAAATGTTTAGTGTTTCTACAAGATGTGCTACATATACAAAAAAAAAAAATAAAACTATTTTATGTTGGTTTTAATGTACCTTTTTTCTGCAAAACAACCGTTGTGAAGAGAAATGGAATGTGTGTTAATCAGATTTTATATAGGTACAAGACAAGTCAATAGCCTATGGTATTCAATTTGATCCTACAAGGGCAGGTTTTCCATGTATCCGTGCTCCAACACATCTGACTCAAATTATTCAGACATTGACCTGATAGGCTGTTAGATCCGTTTAATTTTAATCATGTGTGCTGAAGCTGGAATACATGGAAAACCAGCTGGATTGCAGTCCTTGTAGGCTCAAATTTAAAACCCCTGGCATATATGTTGTTTAACTATTTACATTTAATTATGCAGATACATGAGCTTAATTTTTTTTGTTCTAGTGATAAAGTCAGATAAACTATTGCTTGGATTTGCAAAAATAGGCACAACTGAACACAGAAATTTAACTGAATATTGCTGTTTATTGCACAGCTGTAAAATGAAACAGGAACGATCCCTTTGTTGGTCTTCGTCTGAGGGAGGCACAGATGTGTAGACTCCTCTAGAGTTGAGCCCTTTGAATGAATGATGCTTCAGTTGTCCCTGCCCAATAGGTGTGCAAGCTGGTATCACAGTGATGGCCCATACTGTAACAGCCATGACCTCATGCACCTCTAACCTGGCAGCTGACAGCCTGCACACTGCCAATGAGATGAGATGAAGTTTCATTGTCACTGAACCAGCGTCTCAGCAACAAAGAAACTACATTCCAGTAACAGCCAATCCAAGATTATACACAAGAACATACATGACTTACAGAATCAGGCAATCCTGATGTCCCTCCAGCAGAACGGCGCACCTTTTCTTAGTTTTGGAAGGGGGGGGGGGGGGGGGGTTTTCCACGTCCCCCAAAAAAAGCCCCAACAAAAACATAACTTCTCACTTCTTTAAGGGGTCCATCCCCTCTCCAGCCAAAAACAGGACCTGCAGACTCCCCTCTTCCAA
>JBAMHX010000001.1:24509533-24525173 GCA_037177515.1 Pseudomugil tenellus
TAAAGTGAGTAAAGTTCGCACAACAAGAAAAACTTTTTGTATTTCTGTTTGTGGTATTAAATTATGGAACAGTATGACGGGAAATATGAGAGATTGTACAAACATAAATCAGTTTAAAAAACAGTATAAAGAAATAATTTTTGCTAAATATGTTGAAGAAGAATGACATTGCTTCTTGTGAAATGTGAACACTTGTTTTGTAAATGCATTTATAATTTGGATGTTTTAAGGAATATAAATATATAGGATAATATCATAATTAATATATAAATTATGTCACAGGAAGTTACATTTGAAATGTATATGTCAATATAATTTTTAGTTGTTGTGTTGTTTTGTTATTAGTTTTGTTTATTTGTGTTTATTTATGTCTACCAATTTATGTAATTCTAATTCATCATTTATAATTGCATATTCGAAATTAAGCATTATTATTATTATCCCTTCCTAAAAAGTTTGAATTCCCAGCTAAATTAAGCAAATTAAACAGTCTGGTTTTAAAAACACAAAGTTACAAAACATTCCATAGAATTGTACATTTAGCTACATATAGTGGCACAAATAATATACAGTATGTTAGTTGATATTAGACATGTGTTAATATATACAGAACAACAAAATAATCCACTTTGAAAACATGAAGCTACACTATGTATTTAAATTCAGACATTGCAGTTAGGAGCACTATGTCTACGCTCATAAAACTGGTCAGCAAACACTGTTGGAAATTAGGTCTTTGAACGTGGATTGAAGCTTCCATTTATATGATTTTTAAAAGCAACGACTTATAATTATGGTATTTCCAAGACAGCCTATATTATTGCACTACACTAAGTCTATCACAGCCAATGGCCTGTTTGTATCAGAATTAAAAATATAATGCTGCAGGCTGTGAAAGTGTGATTGCTGCTTAGGTTTGACTAACTTTTAATTAGGGCCAGACAAATTATTCACAGTATTATATACACACATTCATTTTGATTCCTTTCTGCACACTGACACATGCTGAAGTTTTACCATGGTTGCCTAATGTACATCTTCAATTAGCAGTGGTGTGTGTGTGTGTATGTGTGGAAGGGGGGAAGGGGTCTAAATCTGACTCCAATCAGAAAAATCATGTCTTGAAGATATGTTGGATTTAACAGGTAAATGTAATACTTGAAAAAAATCTAATGACATCACAGCAAGCTCACTGATATTAGGCACAATTGGCAACAGCAAACACCTTAAAAAAATCATTGGCTTATTGATGATGACACTATTTTTGCAAATCTTTACATAAAAACAATGTTAGGGGATTACTAAAAAATTTTATCTGGAGCCCTCACACACAGCTCAATATTTCAACACCACATGGGAAAGATCATAATGTTATTTGAGGATAAAACACTTGCTCTAACAGTATATGGACATTGCTTGCTATACGCAGTGATATGATGGTCCATGAGTGCACCTTGCTGCACACATGGAAACTTGACAGTCACACCCCAGTTATTTAGGAGCAAAAAGTGAGCGACACAAATGTGCATGCTATTGAAAACATTGATACACAGTGGATTTATTCTTCATTTAAACAAATTTGATTAATTGCAAAATGTGTGGTTCTGGTTTTGCTCACCATTCTTGTAATCATTTTGACCCCATACAGTCAGTTCTCCCACTAATCAAGGGAGATTATCAGTGCTTTTGTATATCCTTTCTCTAACAGTTGCTCCCACAGTTAATTTATTCACAGCAAGCTCTTTCAAATTAAGCCTTTCCAGCCTAGTGCCGGTCTACTATTACGTTTTTGTTGTCCCTGAACAGCTCTTTGGTTTTGGCCATAGTGGAGTTTGGAGTCTGTTTGAGATGATACAGGTGTCTGTTTTATTAATAATGGGTTCAGAGAGGTACCAATAATACAGGACAGGGGAAACTCTTAAAGAAGAAGTTACAGGTCTGTGAGTGTCAGAAATCTTGTTTGTAGCAGACCAAATAGTTATTTTACCAAGTAATTTACCAATTAATTAAAATCATACAACATTATTTCCTGCATTCTTTCCGCCCATCCTGTCTCTCATAGTCGAAGCGCACCAATGATGAAAATTACAGGCCTCTTACATCTTTTTAAGTGGGAGAACTTGCACAGTTGGTGGCTAAATAAATACTTTTTGGGACCCTTTCACACAGAGTGCCAGCCCATACATGACCACACGTTTTAGGTCAGGCCACGATCCACACCATAGCCAAAAAGTTGCAATGGCATCCTGGAGAAAAGTTATACCCTTGGGAACGACCCCACAGACTAAATAGCCATAACCCCCCAGTGCAGAGGAGCCCCATGAAGAAAACATTGGAATTAATAAAGTTTAAAAAATTCTAACAAAACTAAGACCTATACAGAACAGCTAAAAGCAATAACATAAAAGTAGACATAATTCTTAAGAATAAATAATCTCTGTGACAATAAAAAAAATAAACTACTTAAATGGTTGGTATTTAGAATATCCAGTAATTTAAAAAAAATAAATACTGTAAATGGTAAATAGACTTGTACTTGGTAGTGTAAAATAGGTGAATCAAAATAAAGCGATAATGACAATACTGAAAGGGACTAAACCAGATAAAATCATCTAAAAGCTAAGCTAAAAAGATGGGTGTTGAACCTTATTTTAAAAACATCAGTAGTCACTGCAGCCCTGAGGTTCTCTGGCATGCTGTTCCTCAAATGTGGGCCATTGTAATGAAAAGAGGTCTCGCCATAAGTTTTGGTTCTCACTGTCTAAGCAACCAAATGGCCAGTACCTGAGGACATCAGGGTCTGCGAAGGCTCATATCTTAGAAGCAGGTTAGATAAATCACAAGGCCCATGACCACTAAGACATTTACAAATAAATAAAAGAACCTTAAAATCATTGGCTGAAACACAATGCAGCCAATGCAGTGATTTTAAAACTAGTGTAATGTGTTTCTGCCCTCTGGTCCTTGTCAGAACTAGCTGAGTTCTGGAGTAATTGAAAGGTTGGAATAGATTTTTTTTAGACCACAGAGCAGAGCATTACAGTAATCTAATCTATTAGAAATAAAAGCCTGCATCAGCATCTCTATCCTGACAAATGAAAGAAATGGGTGGACTCTGGTGATATTTTTAAGATGATAAAATCCTGTTTTTTTTCCTTTTTTTTTTATGTGTGGAGTAAAATTTAGATCATAGTCAAAAAGTAGACCTATATTTCTCACACACAGGGAAGGATTTAAACTGCAGTTTCAAGCAATTTATCTTTAAGACTGACAATTAAAACTTCAGTCTTGTCCTGGTTGAGCTTTAGAAAGTTCTCTGCCACTTCATATCTAACATACAGTTTAAAACGACATCTGACTAAGTTGGCAAGAGACATGGTAGCGTAAAGCTGCGTATCATCAGCATAGCTGTGAAAATCAGTGCAGTGTATTTTGATAAAATCCCTGAGTGGTAACATTTTAAAAAAGAAATGAAAAATATTGGGCCTAAAATTGATCCATCCATCCACAGACCAATTTCCTTACCACTTCATCCAATTCAGGTTCACGGGTAGCTGGAACCTATCCCAGCAGTCATTGAGCCAAAGACAGAGTACACCCTGGATAGGTCACCAGTCCTTGGGGAACCTCACACTGAATTTTATAATTTCTTGAAGGGCATGTATCTATACTTAAAAAAATAATTATTGCCCTGTAAGATAGGAGTAAAACCATTTCAAGACAGTACCTGAGAGGCCCAGCAGACTTTCTAGCAGGGCTGGGCGATTAATTGATTTAATCGATTAATTCGAATTTATTGTTTAGATTATGAAAATCGAGATTTCTCTTTGCCTCCCCATCACCTTTTGGGCCTCCTTTCATCATAGTGATGTCAGTTTTAAGGGTAGGCTGACACTTGCACGACTTTTGGCCATTATTTTGTCATGACAAGTAGTGGCATTTTGGGGCACAATCCAGGAGGCTCCCGCACTGTTCACGTCTAGTTCACGCATAGTTCACAAATAGTTCACGAATGTGTGCCATCAGTGTCCGCATTGACACAAACTGGCACGATGAGTACAAGCATAGGTTGTGAGGAAGGAAAACTAGACTGGGGTCGTGGCCCTTTGTTTTTTCCATGTGATTACACCCCTGCGCTGAGCACTTCAGTTTACCCAAGCAGGACAGGACCAGTGAATTAGAATAAGCATTTATTGTCTCCTTTTGCCTCACAATAATAGTGTCAGACTGCCACCTGTAATGACCGTCAAGAAACTAATCGGCTGATGTAAAAAAAAACACTCCAAAACACTGCAAAGGGAATACAACCAGATTAAAATGCATGCATCAACAACCATTAAAATACAGCTTAGCATGGAACTAATTAAAGATCACCAAAGGGGGCAGTAACACTCCTCGGCAACAGGAGACACTAAAAAGAAAGAGAAACAGATGTAAAATCACGATTAAAATACAAGAAACACAACAGTTGATTAAAAAAAGATGAGCCTCCCCAGGAGTGACCAAGGCGAGTGATTGAACCTCTAAAAATTATAACTTATAACTATAACAGATTACTATGCAAGCCCCTTTACCTTTGGATACCATTCATGCTTTTGCCCATGCTCACCACTTCCACCATGATCACCCCTCGATCAGCTGTACTCCAGGTAAAAAGAGCAGTCTTTTATATTGCCACTAATTGTCCCAATTGCAACCAGCTGTGGTCCAGGCTCAGCAGCAACCCAGGTGGGGGGGAATTAGTCCAAGCCGGTGCTTACATTTCCCCCCATTTTTTTATAACCATGTCCTCATGGCTTGGTAGGCATTGCTAATACGCATACCTGGCAGGCCGCTGGCCTTTAGTAGTCCTTTGAGATCGGCGCCGGAGAAATCCATTTTCGCTTCCCTGCTCTGACCTTGATGGGGGATTTTGAGTAGCTTGGTCCCCTTGTTCCAGCCCTGAAACTTCAGGTGGTTGTACAGTCTCTCCTATACCCAACAGTGGATAGTCGGGTTATACGGCACCTAAATTAGGAAGAAAACCCCACACAAACTCTAGCTGTCTCCCTCTTTCCCCATCTATTGTAGCCTTTGGCTGGCACATAGTTTATGCACCTCATTGGCACGAAGAGTTTGCACAATTCGGACGGTGTTTTTCCGACTTGGGCATCCAATAAAAAAAGCGGGCCTCCCCAACCCCAGGTCAGTGGAAGAGAGAAGAGCAGTTGGTTTGGATGGCTCACTGTACATGTGTGGGGTGTGACGGTGTGTATGGGGTTGCGTGTGGAACTATGGATGGGGGCACTGGGGGTGAATATGGATGGGTGAGTGTGAAAAAATGTGCGTGCCTGGGGATTGAGGTTAGGAGGGGTGGGTGTGGGCTGCGGCTGGATGTGTGCGTGGGTATATGGGGTCCCGGTTCCAATGGAGCATCTAGTGTGCCAGGGGGTGGGCCTAGCTCATGTCGGGTGGTGGGGTGGGAGCCCTGGGACAGGTGCTGGTTGGCTCCTCTGCCTGTGAGGGTGGGGGGGGGGGTTGCCTCTGGGGGCCCTAGGCCTGCGCTCTGCCCGCCCTGGGCTTGCTGGGCGCCCGGCTGGATCTGTGAATGCCGGCCTAGTCCCGCCGGGGTACGGGGGGGGGGGCTCTGAATGGGACCTCCCCGTTCCGCCTCCTGGGTGGATGATGGGCTGGCTCCAAGGAGGGGTGGCTGGAGTCCTTGTCTGGGTTTAGCTGCCGTTTGTCCTGGACTCAGAATTCTCCTGGCCGACCTCTGACCTTTTGAGCGGAGGGGGTTGCGTAAGCATGTTCACTTTCCTGCAAGCACTTTTTACCTCGTACGTTCTTCATGATGACACAGTCACTAACATCTGTTTTAGAATATTTAGCAACGGTCATCTTTCCATATTCCTATTCGTTTACTCTGCGGGAGCTCAATAGATCCTTTTTTTTCCATTAATTTCTGATCAGGTGTTACGGATGGCAAAGTATGGGTGGTTAGATTGTGTTTTTTTCTTTGTGGTGTGCTTCTGTCTCTTCTTTATGTTCTGTTTGTGTTTTCTTTCTTTTTCTCCTGTTTTCTTATCCTTTATTCTGTCCCCTCCAGTTGTTTCCAGCAATACATGTTGAACTATGATGAAAATAAAATAAAGAGTTCCGATTTTCAAGAGGAACTTTGTATACACGTATATACATATAGTACCTCTTGACAGAGTAAATTTGCTCAGCATGGCAAAGCGGACAGATCACCATTCTGCTCGCCTTCATGCTGAACAAGACAAAAAAAAAAGAAAGAGAGAACATGCTGAATGCCAGAGACACAGTCATTGCAGAGAAGAAAAGATGCCTATATCTGGCGTGCACTGGCACGCATCCTCCTGCATCGTTCCACGATTTGAGTCATGCTAGTGGTGTGGCCACAGAATCGTACAAGTGTCAGGGCGCCCTAACCCTGGAGATTTACCCACAAATCTGCATAAACATGTCAGCTAGCAAAGAAGAGTTTGTTCCCAAAAAAAGGACAGTTTCCTTTAACATTTAGAACTGGTTTTGCAAACATGGATTTGGAGCAATAAATGCCACCTTTAAAAACCTGTTTAAGGGCTTTTGCTACACACAAATTTATTTCAACACCTGAAACAGAGGCGTTTAGCGAATTGGAAGAAATCTAGCTCAAAAAAGCAACAGCCTACGAAATCCCAAAAATAGACAATCCACAGTAGGGGAAGAAATTTTTTACACTGTGTCCTCTATGAGAAGACTGGGGCAAAATGAAAAGCTATCGCAGACATGGTCTAAAACTTAAAACCCTTTTTGCAAAAGAATTGTTTTTGTCGTTTGTAATTTTATTTTTTTCACAATAGGGAAAAATCTATTAAAATTGGAAATCACATTTGGTTTTAAAGAACCGTAGATTGTACTTTTAGGCTATAACGCACAGCCCTACTTTCTAGTCTAATTAATAAAATCTGGTGATCTACTGTTTCAAAGATACTCCAGAAAAACCGTAATGGAAATATTCTGTGAGTCTGGATTACATCTGAAATTAATAACAATCTCTAAAATGGTCATCTCTGTAATGTAGTTTGTTGTCAAACAAGACTGATATTTCTCTAAAATATTGCGTTTGTCATGTTTCCATCAATTTACTGACCGAATGATAAGTTGAATACAAATCAATAATTATCAAGAAGGTTTTGAAATAATTTACTCTTCACAGGGTGGCTCACCACTTGGTAGATGGATGGACACATGTCTGAAGAGGGTAGTTCACTATGTTTAAAGGTTCAGGCTCAAAGAAATCATAAAAATGTTTTTAAAAGCAATGTGAGGATGGGTTTGAAAAGGCAGCTGGGAGAACATTGGATGAAGCATCTTTACATCAAACAGGACAAAACCTTCCAGTTTTCCTTCATTCAGATCTGTTAAAATCAACACTTCATTGACATAAAAGAAAGACTGGCTATAATATTATTGATCTTGCTTCTGCAGTGCTCTGCAAAGTCTTGACATACAGAGTGTGATGGCGGCAAGGAGGACTTGTTAATATCTGTGTTTATTAAAAAGTTGATTGTCTTAAAAATTGATTATAAAATGGGTTATTTTTATTGACTATTATAGGGAAAATGAAATAGCTAATTAAAGTTTGCTGTTACAGTTATATACAATAAAATCACATGATACTGGTAAAATCTGAGCAGGAGTTTGGTTGAAAATATCAAGAACATTAAATTATTATTATATTATTATTATTATTATATTATTATTATTATTATTATTATTAAATTGTGTTCAGACATAGGCGGTTAATGTCCATATAAGACTGTCATCCTGGAAACATGGATTATGATGTATAATATTGCGATAATGACACTAAGACAACAAAACATAATAGATCAGAATATAATTTACCTGCTGTTGAGAACTACTTGTTTACTGTCACGTCAAGAGGTCTTTGAGTGTCGATTTCTAGTTCCACACTAGCTTGGACATCTATTATGGTCGGTGACCTAGTGGTATTGCCACTTCATAGTTTTGAGCTTGTTAATCACTTGCTGTTTTTTTTTTATTTATCTAGTGCTCTTCCAACCTGGCTTTGATGCGGGCATAAATGACAGAATCCTGTGCAGTTCCCATGGACACATTTCTTATACTTTCATCAGCCCTTGCTACCAGGAGTGCTTTGACTTCTTGTCTCACCATTTGTTTTCTATTTTCTTATCTCTCCGTTACCCACGTTAGGTTCTAGTTTTCTGTGTTTACTTTTTGTAGATTACTTGATCGCTTTGCGTGTTAGCATCCGCCCACCCATCCCCTTCTCCCTCTCCCCAAGGTTAATGTTCACACATTAACGTACGTGTCTGAACGAGACAGTCTACCCGGTAATTTAGTGGACATGTACTAGGTCTTCAAGCATGTAAAATCTGCATCGATCTACCCCCTTTATGTCAGAATTGTACTTTTCAGACATGAGGTTAGAAAAGTCAATGTCTGCATAATGTCCGGGTAACAGCAAGTATGAAAGGGGTTCAACAGACAGGTCATTGGCTAAGACCAGGTCCAGGGTGTTTCATCTGTTATGAGTCGGCTGTGTGACGTATTGTTTAAAATCCAAAATACTATGTGTACCTTTTTATTACCAGAGTTTTTCTTGCACCATGATATTGTATGCTACAAGTTACAGACTTCTATGCTATAAAGTTCATGGTTGTTGAAGAGCAAAACATAAGTTCTCTTCTGCAACTGTGCAGCATATCAGAGTGCAGGGGTGCATTAAAATCACTTCTATCCATGTGGAGTTATTTCATCATTAGCCACCTCTCCTGTTAAATTACATTTAATGAGCAACACATGCATGAATACATACATATGTATTTATTTTTAAAACAAAAAATTTTATCTCAATCATTCTGGGAGCTGCTTTTAATGCTGAAAACTCACCTTTCAGATTTTTACCGTGACTTTTTTGCTTTTAACATGTTTAAAGCATTTAAAAGAAACCTCACACATGACTCACATGAGTGCTTCACTGAAAAATCCTCTTCCAGTTTTGATACCATTTCTTTCCTAGAAATATGCTTAGACATTTTTTTAAATGTTCTCCCGTAAAAATGAAACATGTCTTTTTTATGTAATGATAAGAGTTATATTATAAATGTCACTGTATCTACTATGAAAGTCAGTAAAAGGCATGCACACTTTGTACTAAGATGATCATGACATAAGTAATCCAACTACTATATGCTTAAATCGGACTAGCAGAGAACCTAATATCCAAGACTGATCAGTCACTGGTCACAGCTGGTCAAGCTGAAGACCAGCCAATCCTGGTCCTCTGCTAATGAATAGATTAATCTCTTCTTGCAGCCACATATGAGAGCTTCTCACCCTGTCTCTAAGGGAGAGCCCTGCCAACCTGCGGAGGAAACCCATTTTGGCCACCTGTATTTTTGATCTCATTCTTTCAGTCACTACCCATAGCACATGACCATAGGTGAGGGTAGGAGCAAGGATCGGCTGGTAAATCGACAGCTTCCACTTCTGGCTCATCTCCTTCTTCACCACGACAGACCAGCGCAGCAACTGCATTACTGCAGACACAGCACCTATGAGGACCATGTCTCAGACTTGGAGGCTGATTCTCATCTCAGCCATTTCACACTCGAGTGTGAATGACTCAAGTGGGAGATGGAGATCACGACCAGATGAAACCAACAGAACCACAGAACCAAATCCCCTAAATGCCTCAGCTGCGCCTAGAAATTCTGTCCATATAGGTAATGAACAGGATCGGTGATAAAGGGCAGGCTTGGCAGAGTCCAACCCTCACGAGAAATGAATCCGACTTACTGTCGGCAATGCGGACCAAGTTGTCACACATGTCGTACAAGGACAGGACAGCTTGTACAAGGGGGTCCGGTGCCCCATATTCTTGGAGCACCCCCCACAGGAATCCCCAAGGGACACAGTTGAACACCTTCTCCAAATCCATAAAACACTTGTACATTGGTTGGGCAATCTCCCATGCCCCCTCAAGTACCCCAAAGAGGATATAGAGCTGTTCCACTGTTCCACGGCCAGGACAAAAACCACTATCAGGTTCAACTATCCGGTGGACCCTCCTCTCCGGGACCCCTGAATTGACTTTCCAGGGAGACTGAGGAGTGTGATCCCTCTGTAGTTGGAGCACACCCTCCAATCCCCTTTTTTTAAGAGGGAGACCACCGCTCCAGTCTGCCAGTTCAAGGGCGCTGTCTTCGATGTCCCTGTGAGTGGACACCACTTATGACATCCTAAATATATTTTCATCCACAAACAATAAAACTCTGTTTTCAAAGAAGCAGTTGCTTAAAATGATGTGTTGTGTTTAAGGATGATGGAGCACCTAGTGTTGTGTTTGTAAATGTGTTTTACCTTTTTGCTGCTGATATGCAGTGTAAATGGCATTGACTGATGGATGTGGTTGCAGAAGTGATGGAGTTGGTATTGTCAACCGCAGTGTATAACCTGACAAACAAAATCAACCTGTCTCAACATAAAAATACAGAATAGATTTGGAGCAACACTATCTCTGGCATTTTTAGCATTTCACTACTCTTAGTCCTATATACTGTGTATATAACAATATAACTTTTAAAAGCCACAATGAATTTCCCATTTAATGATCATGCATTCGGAAGGAACAGTTGTGCAATCATAAATCCTTTGCCCTCTAAACTTTCATTTTTCCTCTGCCTTCCATTTTATAGTGGCAGCTGCTTATGTATTTCTTTCATTCAGTCAACCCAAACAGGGGTGCTGAGCTGAGGAGAGGAGATCCCTTTCTCAGACCATTACCAACCATTTCCCTGAGGTGCAAACCCCTTCACACAGTGTTTTTAGAGGCTGTGAGAAAGAGACTTGGCAGAGTAGAAGAATACATTTCTGCTTAATTAATCCCACTCCTTACTTTAGGTATTAAAACGCAATGGTCTGTTTAACAATTTTCGGCGACACTAAACGGGTAATTAGTCACAGCCTAATCATTTTTCATACATTTTATGGGTATGCTCAGGGTATGGGTGGGATCCCCAGAGGGTAATCCCTCTAGCCATCTCACATCCATGCCCTTTCCACAGCTTCCAACATCCACACAGGATTAAGTCATTTACTTTCCCCTCAACCAGTTTGTTATTAAAAGGCCAGGCACTGTAATCATCTATGATACCAGCAACTCAGCAGCCCTGCAGGTCCAACCACTGGCTTCACATTGCATTGGATGGTATCTCACATTTCCTCTTCATGTGGTTACAGACAATGTGGTGGGATGCAGAAAATCATTTTCTGCAAACGAGAGGAGCATAAGGGAAAAAAAATGAGAGCGAGTGGGAGCTTCGGCACAATCAGCTATGGCAGACTGAATAGCAGCTTTATGCCAGCTGTAGTGGGCAGCCAATCCTAAACTAAACACAGTGTTTGACATTAATTCAAACTGTTGGGAAATTAGAAACATTTGAATGAATAGATACACCCACTACCTAGGTGTAAATGTGATGTTAATAATGTTCTTTCTTGTCTTAATAAGCCCAGCTGTTCTTGAACACAGCTGTGCACTCAAGGCATCATGCAGGACATGTAATTTTTTAAGAATGTAAAACTAAAATAGCTTAACATTAGCAATAGCCTTTACCCTGCCATGCTAAAACGTTTTAAACGAGCACTCAACAGAAGTTAAATACAAAATCTGTTAAAAAAACAACAGCACATACCTTCATAAACACTCCAATGCTTTCTTCTGAAGCATTACAAGGAACAAAGTACTCCTCATCCATGCAAAATATCATTTTTATGTTCAGCATACAAGGTAAATAGCCATCCCCTGGAAATTGTTTTACTTCTTATCTAATGACTGACTGAGACTGATTGGGATTAGGAAAAGCCACATACTTCTACTTGCCATTTACTGTCAAGCATATTTTCAGCAAGGCCATTTTATTATGCTAAAAAAAAAAAAAGTCAATGTTTATATAGCAATGACTGCTAATCAGGATAAACCTTTAACCTAGATGCAAACCAATAACTTCTCAGGCACTGAGGTAATCTGAGCACACATCATCCAACACAGGTCCATGCCTCCAGTGAACTAAACCCCTTCCAGCACATGTAGTAGTGGCTAATATCACACTCCTATGTGCCAAATGGAGTGACCACAGTGGCAACACTAACATTGTTCATTCCTTACAGCTCTGTCTATTTCACACTGTCTGCAATTTTCCAGCAGCTAGCATTTCAATTTGTCCGCAGCTCTCCATGACATTTGTCTACAAATCAGTGACCGTGACAAGCAGTGTGCCACAGTAAAACCCATCGGTGCCGTCTCCAAGAAAACATCTATGCCTCTGCACTCATCATTAACCTTTAAACACCCAGAAGACCTTTTTTTCATGACAGACATTTTGACCTGCAGGAAGAGCACAGGTGTAACTAATAAAATTAATGATGGCTCTATTACATTAAGGTGTGCGTGTGGAAGCTACGACGTTGAGTCAGTATTCACAATACTGAGGCCCTGTCACCCAAATTACTAAATGTGTCAAAGCTGACCATGTTTGACAAGACAATTTATAATGCAAGTGTCAGATTTACCACTAACAAAGTAGATCAAACAAGGCAAGACCAAAGCAGAGCACGGTCTGTGAATAGAGAAGTTTGTTAAGGTCAAATCATGCCTAATTCTACCGCAGTATTTGCTTAGTTTTTTAAATAAAAGGAGGGAGAATGAAGCAGATTCAAAGCATGAAGTGACTAGAGGTGGGAAAACAGCATTCACTATCTGCTGCAGGTAGGGATGTTTTGTTGAAGATAATGGGGAGAGCACTTTAAGGTAGTTAGGGTAATTGTGTTGTTTATATGTTGCAAATCCAATGAAGTGCTCGATTCCAAAGGCATACAGGACAGACGATGATTTTAAACAGCAACAAAAAATATCCTTTGTTGGTTATTTTCTTTGCATAACGCCACAGTGAGGATATGACAGAAGACTATTAACATAAACAACTGTTTATAATGTTTATAAGCTATACAATGTGTAAAGATTATCAGAGTTGATACTTAAAAAATATGTGAATCCAAACTGGAACTTGATGGGTGTGGAAGAGAGCCTTTCTGGCAGGCGGGGAGGCGCAGCTGCAGGTTACGGTAAAGGGGTGATTAGCAGACCCACTAATGGGTTGTAATCATTTCCTTACTTAATGAACATAATTTATTTTTAAACAAGTCCACCACTGTACATGATCAGGGTTGCAGTTCCATCTGTCTCAGCTGAGCACAGATGCATGTTGAATGAATTAAGAAAAATGTTTGGCACTGATGTTAACTGTCAGGTGAAAAATTAAGCCCATAGTACATGACTTGTTTATTTTTCCTTATGTTTTATCATGATAGTCTTTGGGATTGCAGATATTTGACTTGGAAGTGGAAGCCACATTAATACACCCTTAGAAATCATAGATAAAGAAATACAGTAACTCAAACAATGCCCCTTTTGTCTTTTTTCACTTTCATCCTATGCAGTTTGTTTGATCACAGCAGGGATCAAATTAATTTATTATTAATGGATGTAAAAAGATTGCAGAGTCCCCTGTCTGTTTATTGTTTTACAAGGCTCCTTTGCTGTTTTTAATCCTCTTGCCTTTAATTTACATAACAAATCACCATTGTCTCCATTTTATCTTCATAATTGCACCTTAAATCCCTTTAGTTACTGAGAAACATGCTTAATTCACAAAGAAATGTGATATAATACTTTGTTTCAGCTTGGTTGCAAGTGAGTTATATTAGGCTAAAATCCTTACCATCTCTCAAATTAGTCCCAACTTTTACGTGTAACATAAAGACTTTTGGTGAGCTTAAGAGCTATCCTTAAAATTATGAAGATTCTAAGTGTAGATCGACTGACTTTTAAAAATAGCATGTGCAAATTCTGGATGATCAAAACAAACAAAAATGTGTTTAATTTGAAGTCTTCTGTATAGAGATCACTTAAAGAAAGACTATCTCAAACCACCAAAAAAAAAAAAATCAATATAAACACTGAACACTACCAGTCAAGATTGTGTTACTGTTATGCTGATTCACTTCTGACATTTGCGATATAAAAAATAATTCACAGGGCGCAAACTTTTGCACGCGAGTCGTGACTTCATTCGGGGACAAAGCATCAACGACAATGGTCGCGACTAAAGCCAATTCGAGTCCGTTTTCTGATGAAAACAGGGAAGTTTTTGAGGATATGGGGAATTTGGGGTTCAGCCATATATATACGAACCAGAACATTCAGAGGAGGGCGGACCACAGTCACCAGAATCAAGTGACGGGGGCGACGTGAGAAAAGAGGCCCAGTACGAAGAAGTTGGACCAGATGCTTGGAGCCTTAGACAGACGCAGTGGTGTACATGCAGCATGCGTAGTCCAATGCCAACTGGTCACGAGAGTCACTGTTGTAAAGAGATAGCAATTCTGGAAGACATGAGAGAAGACAGAGGTAAGAATATTGTTTATTTACTGTATTTTCACGACCATAAGGCGCACTTTAAGTTTTAAATTTTCTCCAAAATACTGTGCGCCTAATCTGTTATTGTGTGACTTCGGCAAAGCAGATGTTCACTAGGAGAGGACAGCATGGAAAAAGGAGGAAGTGTGGCCACTTTAAAAAACAAGTAAAGGAAAAGAACACGGACTAACACCTTAATAGAAGGAAGAAATGGACTATACAAACTTATAAAACATTAGTATGAGCAGTGGACTCTGATTTTGGACCTCTGCCAGAAAGCAAGGACTTCTTGGCAGCGATCCAATGTAAACAATGAGCAGCAGCAGGCAGAGACTGACCGGCTGGAACCGGCTGTGCATTGTCGAGCTACAGGTAATCAACAAGTTAAATAAAGTAAAAAAAAAATCACAGACCAGAAAAGGAAGCTGGGTTGCAGCAGGAATGAGGGACCCAGAAGAAACCCACATTTTTCACATCCTGAATTCTAATAGCGGTGAGCGGAGCTAAACAATTGGTTCCGTAAACTCTGTCGCGGTTGAGTTAAACCTCTGGTCTATGGTGGATGATATTGTGCAGAAAGCTCAAAGCTCCAGTAACACTGAATCTGGTAAGCGTTACTCATATGCAACAGGGGATTTCACCGAATTTCACCGAACTCAAAATCGACCACCCAAAGAGTGTGCTACAGTTAGCAATTAGCATTTAGCGTTGTCTGGTTCCTGAAATATTTGGCAAAATACCAACGACACTGCGCTAGATAATTATGTTAGAAATTTTAATTATTTGTCTACATCATTACATTATTTGGTGTAAGTGTGAACATGATGTTATCTTGTAGAACATGCACGCGTAAAATCTGTACATAGTTGTTGGGCTGCCAGTCTTTACAATTTATTGCTGCAATCCACCTCCGTCTTTTTTCAGCATCTACAGATATGCGATAAAAAATGACGCCAGGCTTATACCCTTGCCTGTTTGTGCACCCCACCGCCCAACAAGATGTTACCATTTTTTCAAAAAAAGATAAAAAGGTTTAAAAGTCAGGTTTTCTTCGGTCAGGATTATATACTTCTGGAGGGGGGGGGGGGGGGGGGGGGGGGGGGGGGGGGGGGGGGGGGGGGGGGGGGGGGG
>JBAMHX010000001.1:24529816-24544660 GCA_037177515.1 Pseudomugil tenellus
ACAAATCCTGGTCAAGAATAACTCCAAGGTTCCTTACTGTGGTACTGGAAGCCAAATTGATGCCATCCAGATTGATTTGAAAGCTAGACAAATATGTCCTAAGTTTCTGAGGCCTAAAAAAATTACCTCAGTCTTGTCTGAGTTCAAAAGGAGCAAATTTGGAGTCATCCAAGTCTTTATGTCTTTATGGCATCTTTGTAAACTAATGGACTAATTGGTTTCATCAGGCTTCATGGATAAGTATCATCTGCATAGCAGTGAAAATGAATACCATGTTGTCTGATAATATCACCTAAGGGAAGCCTGTATAGATTAAAAAGTGTTGGTCCAAATACAGAACCCTGAGGAACACCATGACTTACTCTGGTATGTGAGGAAGACTCGTCATTTACTTTACCAACCTAAAATCTGTCAAATAAATATGACTTAAACCAGCTTAGTGCGGTCCCTTTAATACCAATAACATGTTCCAGCCTCTGTAGCAAAATGTAGTGATCGATGGTGTCAAATGCAGCCCTGAGACGCAACTTGGTCGACAAACTACTGCAGATTGTTCCTGATTGCTCCTTAACACTTATCTCTATTTTACGGAGGAATCATTTCCATTGCTGTGGTACTGATGCTGGGACCTGTAAAATCTGCTTGCAGAAAGAAAGTCATTTACAATCATAGCCAATCAAATAGTCCAATTTTCTGTCATTCTGTAAAAAAATTGCCCCCTAGTGGGTACTTGTTGTAACCACATGATGGCCAATCTTTTTGGTCTGCTTGATTTCAGTTCAGTGTGAAAAGAAACCAAAATATTTTGGAATTCACTGCCCACTCGAACCTGCTGTAGTCCATCATGTTGGAGCCCAAATAAATCCCCAGTGTAGGATATATCCATATATCAATTTTGCATTGGGTAGTTCTGTTTTGATTGTCTTCAAGCAAGTCATTTAAATCTACAGGCTTCTGGTGCTCAAGTGGTTAGGCAGAAGATAAATGTACAGAGCCCTGATCTTATCTGCAAGGCCAGATCAGACTTGAGTTGAGGCTTGAGGCGCTTTCTCTTACTGCTCCTTTCTGTACAAGGGTACTTAAAAAAGAAAAATAATGTCAGGGCCTAAATTCCTTCGAGTAGATTTTATTCTAGTTTTGATTTATTTACTAATGATGATCAAAATTCCACATTTAAGGAAATTGTTTTTTTTTTTTCTGTTGCTTTCAGTATCATGTCTTTTAAGCAGAGGTACAATGTTTTTCAAAGCTACTGATTAGAGGAGTCAATTCCTGGTCCTGGAAAGTAAAACTCCTTTCCAGCGGCTGTTCCGACCAGTCACCAGAACAGCTGAATTTAATGAGCACAGTTCATCTGCCAGGCAAATGAGCCTGCTAGTGAAAACACCTGTTCTCCATGTACAGGTAGATCCACAAACATGGCAGGACTTCTACTTTTCCTCACTTGGGTTTGACACTTCTGCTACTGATTAAATGTTCATCACACTGTCTTGTAAATTGTGGAAAGTCTTACAGATAATGCATAGAAATAATAACATCTCACCCTCGATTTGGTGGACAGTTTCACCTCAATGATCATTGATGGAAACCACAAACATTTTGTATTGCAACAAGAAACAAGTTTAGTTATCAGTATAAAAATATGTGAAGCAAATTTCAGTTTGATATTTCATCTTTGGTGTTTTAATCATTAGATTTATTGTCCAGTCACTAGTATGTCCTCAGGTTTTTTTTACTCAATTCATTAATTTGGACTAGCTCTAAAATACAGTGAAAAGACCATGAAGGGATGCTTGAGATGAAAATAGGGGAATTAAGAGGAATTAAGCAATAAACCAGGAATCAAGCCAAAGAAATAGTGGACAAAACTGCTTTCATTTGAGAGGAGGATTGAGACAGATTTTTTTGTTGTTGAAAAACCACAGTGGAACAGTACATGAGTACATCTGTGACTGAGGCAGAAAAAGGAAGAGAGGAAGACACATGGGCCTGTTAGGTGGTGCGTACCCCCTGCTAGTGAGATAATCTATGTAATATCCTGTAGTCTGCCATGCGCTGCCATTTTAAAATCTTGCAGTTCAAGTGTGCGCTATTTCAGAAGAGATATTCAGCGATTCCTGTTTGGTTGCTCGAGTGGGTGTGCTCACATGCACATATGTGTGCGTCCGTTTTTACATGTCAAAAATCCCAAATTAGACTAAACTAAACATTTCAACTGTATAAACCAAGCCTAGCTTGAAGAAAGCTCTTTGGTCTGTTTTGAATCAGGCCAAATCACCCAAAAAGGCAAAGCAGTTCCTGTTTTTGTTACCATTCTCTCCGTATGACTACAAATATGGCGTTACTGCAGTTAAAGCTGCAGTTACTCTGTAAATAATTACAAACGTTAATAAAATGAGTTTTTTTTTTCTTATATGAATTATGTTTTAGTTATACTAAACTGAAAGCAAAATTTAGCACAACAAAAAGAACAATTACAATAACTGAATTGCATTTTGCATCAATCGTATTACCAACACATGTTTAGTAGCGCTTCTCATAGACATTTAGCATAGGTGCCTGTGACTCTACTGTAATATTTGTTGTCAGAAAAAAGAAAGTTTTTCCTGAACTTCTATAACATGTACCTAAAATGTATTGCAATATTGACTGTACATGTCTTAAAAACAGTAAAAGCATTTTTGACAAGAAATACATTCTATCTTGTAACCTTTGATAAGATCCAGCCTCTGGAGCCATCAGCTCGGTGTTGGTTACAAGCCCTCTGGACAGTAAAGTTTTGCCTCTGCTACAGAAATACTACTTCATGCATAAGCAGCCTTCATGCATCGCTGTAACCTGCATATATCATAGGGTTATAACCCAACTATAACTTCTCTCTGGGTCTATTCATCAGGTGCTGTGAAGCATCGTGTGATTTTCAGTGTCAGCAATGTGTACAAAGTAGTAAATCAAACAGGCTTTATGCTCATGTGTGTGTTTTTGTGTGTCTGAAGACAATATCTGTACTTTCAGCTGATCAAAGACACCTCTGACGTTACGTTAAAAAGAGATTATAATTAAAAAAAATACAAATAATCTAACAGGTACCACCTAGTTTCAACCTATGGCTGGATTTATTCTTGTAATAAATAGGAGCCTTTCATAAGACATTGCACAACAAAACAATAAAAAAATCCACAGAATCAAAAATAATGAGTTTATTTAGGGGAAGCACGGTAGGGCAAGTGGCCAGCACTGTGGCCTGGTTACTGGTTTGCACCACGGCGGATGAGAAGTCAGCACCTGCGTTCTCCAGCTTCCTCTCATTGTTCAAAGATATGAGTGCAAGGTTAATTCAGTAGAAATGAGTGTAAGCATGGACTGGTGCTCTGTCCAGGATGTACCCTGTCGACGACCCTGAATTGGAGGAAGTGGTATATGAGTTTATTTAAATGGCAACATACTGTGGAACATTTTTTTCTAATAATGGGTTTATCCAAAATCAAAACATAATCAATTATGCTGTTGCTATTCTAACAATAATTACCCAGTCAAAGTTGCTATCTTGACCCTGGAGAACCCTGTGGGGGTACACTAGGAGTAGGGAGTGTCAGACCCCTCTTTTGTCATTGTTTCTGTTCAGAACTTCTAGGTGCAGCCGATGTGTTGAGGGGATCTAGCTTGGTGACCTCAGGAATGATTATATGCCTTTTGCAGGAGAAGTTCTTCTATTTGCTTCATTAGGCCTGTGAGATCTTGCTTTCACTGGAGTGTTTCGTAGCTGATTCTAAAGTTCTTGAATTGGGAATCAGCACCTCCAAATCAGGGGTATTGGTCCTCAGTCAGAAAATGGTGAAGTATCCTCTGTGGATTGAATTTCCTCAAGTGAGGGAGTTTGCATATCTGTGTCAGGAACGGGGACCGAGGTGGCAAGGTGGACCCAAAAGCAAACTGGAGTGGCAGAATTAAATGTCTTTATTAGTAAACAATAGGGGTCTTGATGTGGGCCTGGGATGAAGAGCTTAAAGTTGCAGGCACTGGTAAGACAGAAGGAGGTGATGGTCTGGTGGTTGTGGTGTTGAGGCAATGACTTGAAGGCTGATGGGAGCAAAGGTCCAGATCCAAAGACTTCCAAAACACAGCAGCAGTTTCTGTAGAGAAAAGACAAGTGAGTCTTTTATAAAGGCTGTCACTGAGGTCAATTGTACTGGCCTGGTTACCACTCAGGAATGAGAGACAATCTGGCAAAGACTGGAGCTCCCACTCTTCCTTAAATGAGCAGGTGTAAGGTGGTCGCAATGAAGCTCCAGACTCCTCCCTGGATTCCCATGCCAACCTGCTCAGTTCTACCTGTTGGCCAACACACACACACACACACTCATGACAATCTGGAGGTCTTGTTCCTTCTCGCAGGTCTTGTGAGGGATGGATGGAATCGGAGAAATATGGGCAGATCAGTCCAACGTCTTCAGTGATCCGGGTTCGATCATGGTGAAGATAGAGCTGAAACTAAAGACAAGGCTCTCGATTTACCAGTCGCTCTACATTCCTACCCAACACTCAAAGTGACTAACCGTATGGTCAGTAGTGACTGAGGAAATGTGATTGGGAATAAATGTGGCTGAAATGACCCTCTTCTACAGCAGTGATGTCCAAAGTCGGTCCTTAATGGCCGCTGTCCTGCAGGTTTTTGATGTATCCCTGTTCCACCACACATGCCTTCCATTAAATGGATACAAAAGCAAAGAAGTTAAGCATAGTGACTGATTAACTTGAATGAGCACGGACCTAGTCCACCCGGCCTTACACCAGTCCACCCGGCCTCAGAGTGTTTCTATTACGATTTGTCGGACCGTACTGGTGCACTTTTTGGAACTACTTCGTTGTCGAGCCAGTCCTGTCGGGCCGTGCGGGTAGCGTAAGGTCTGCAGGCTGGTGTCCAATTATTGGCTTGGAGCAAATGATGTCACTACACAGCGATGTACACAGTAATGATAATTACTGCCTCTCCAGGTTGTCTTGTCTTGTCCGACGATGACGTCTCCTATTACTCATTATAAACCATAACCCGAGCAGCAGGTAAAAGGCTGCTTCACCTCCTTCTATTGTCTCTGTCTTCTTCTTTAGTATCTCAGTGAAAGCTTTTTTATTTTATTTTTTATACAAATTAAACAATACATTAAATCTAGGAGAACATGTTTTTTTGTTGTGTCCTTTCACTATCAGATGACATTGGTAACTTTCTAGAAGGAATGCACCGGGGGACCCTCCCACAATAGAGCATCTGGAAATGGAACAATGGAAATCCGCCTTTAGAGTCAAGCCAAGTCAGGTAGATTTTATTGTCATTTCACACATATGCAAGTACACAGTTGAGATGAAATTATGTTTCTGCGGATCTATAACTGCTACATCTAACAATTAGAGAAGATGGTGAACCAAGATATTTGTCTATATAAATCTAAAATCAAAAATCCTCATGTAAATATATACATTATAACCTATATATACACTTTTAAAAACATGAATAAAGCACAAAAACAGGACACTTTTTGTGAGCTTAAATTGTTGTCAACAAAAGAAAAATGCAAGGTGTAAATGTTTATGTCAATAGATATGTATTATTATATGTGTGTATAATAATGACATTGAGCAGTTACATGTAAAGAGATTTAATGCTGTGTTGAAAACTAAAATATTACAGTTTTGGCTACATCAGCATGGACAATAAGACCCAGCTGTCTGTGAAGAAGTTAAACTGTAAAACAGTTGTATAATTTAGAATAAATATTTCAGTGTTGTGTTTCTTAGAAATTCATTAAATCATTAGATTCATTAAAATACTCTTATCTGGAGGCTGAATGATGAGAATCTTATATTGCACTAAGGAAGAGGATTCATAGATTATCTAAGACAGGATGATATATGGGTTATTTCTTCAGTTAAACAACTTGCAGACTGGTCCCAGGACTCTCAGTTTTATTAAGCAGCCAATGTGGAGCATCCCAAAAGACAGACAGCGCCGCACACACAACAAACATTAACATATGTGAGTTAACACATATGGACACATAAAGCAGCAATATCCATATATTGCAGGAGCTTCATGTAATATTTACACATGTACCGTTGAGTGAAATTAACCTACTTTAAGGCCATAGAAACACAGTCAATTCAGCTTTAGCGCCAAGAAGTCAATAGCAAGTATTGTATTACAAGCTGGCAATGATGAGGAAAGCAGTCCTAAGGGAAAGAACATGCTGAAATGCTGCATACCTTAGAGGGTTGCACTGGAATCCACAGTATAATATGAGCAAGCACAAAACTAGCTATCCAATGCTGTAGAGTGGAACCAGAGGATTCAGAGATCAAACAGATAAGCCACTTCAGAACTTTCCATTTCAGTGCATTATAGAGCTCACATCTTTAACTTCTTCCTAGGAAAATCATCCATTCTCTATTTGATCTCTGCTACTGATGCTTAAACTACAAGGTTTGACATTGTTTGGAGATTGTGATCCATACTGAAGTTTAATTAAATTCTTAATTATTCCATTGACCCAGCTGCTGGTGATCAGTGGAAACAAGGCATGAAGAGGGTGTTTTATCAAAACCTGTAATCTTAAATTATATAGGCACTGTCAGCTCAAATGTGCAGCAGTCAGCTAGTGCATGATGCTAATTAGAGCAGGAACTGAGTGCACAGCTTATTAAAAACAATCACAGAGCAAACGTCTCATGCTTGCACACTGAATAAACTCAAGGCCTGATGTCACTAAATAAACAGATGTACTAAAGACTGGTAATGAAATTACAGACAGGACTATTTCTGGTAGATATCCAGGCTAAACTGAGAGAAATGAATCTATCAGCCATTGATGGCAGCTTTCCCACACACACACGCACACATCCATACACACACTTCACCTATTCCTCAGCACATCACTAACCATAAACAGCTCCTATGTTCCACCACTACTGAGACTAGAGCACACAAACAGGTAACACTTCAGTAGATAATTGCTCCTCTTCAAGGTCTTAATCAAGCATCTTACTTCCTCCAGTGTCCCAGTGTGGTGGCCCCAAGATTCAATGTCAGCACATATTTTGCCAGAGATTGCAAGCTGTAGAAAGGAAATGCTGATTACAAAATCCCAGGCTGCGCCTTCACAGTAAAGACACTGTTCTGATTTTGTTGCATAGTTTCATAGCAAAGCTAATGTGCAGAATGGCATGAGAGGCTAGGAGCATTCTTCTGCTGTCAAGAGAAAACATCCAGTTCGTCGAGGACTTCAAAACCTAGTTGCAGCTTAGTTTACTTTATGACGTCTCAGTTGAACACATTTCAGTTTCTCACTGTTGTACCTTTTTGATATTGGAGAATCCTCCAACTCTCTTTTGTAAATAAAGTCAAACACTGCAGTCCTCATGATACACGTTTATAGCCTGATCTGGAAGGCATGCTGCATTCATTCTCTGAACTGAAATAATACTGGAAAGCAACTCGTCTCACAGGATCCTGATCACGTAAAATAGCCAGATGGTTCCTTCAAACTGGTACCAGAACAGCATGGTAACGATCCCTTATGAAATCGTGCAGCTCATTATCCTGTCTAACTAGACACCATTCTAACACACAAGTCAAATAAATGCCACAATTTGCTATCACCAGTTATTATCTACCGATCCAAACTGGTGGGAAGAGCAGAAACAGACGGTAACCCAACTGGTGAGAAGTTCACTAAGAAAACAAACAGTACTTCCCTTTTTTGGCAATCTCAACTCCGACTCATCAAATGATTGCTTGGCTTTGATGTATTTTCAGTGCAGCACTTGTAGTTATCTTGTTTGTGAAGTATTACAGGTTGTTATCTTGAAAGAAGCATTTGATCGTCCTAAGTCTTTCATGCGTGCCAAAAATAATGATTGATGAATGCAGTGCAGTGCAGTGCAATCTGGCTTGTTGCCTTTGAAAGTACACTGTACAGCTTTAAATTATTATTTAAACTCTTAAGGGTTTTTTTAACCCCAGGTTATCTAAGCTTGCTGTTTTTATAAATAGTTCCCAGTCTGAAGATTTATTCTTAGAATTCCCACATTTAGTAGATAACATTTGTAAGGCATACATCCAGCATTTCATAAAAGTCGGCAGTCTGTTTCACCAACCTCGGTGTCAGATAATATCTCAAGGTCTCTTGCTGAGTTGGAACAGATGGAACCAAAACGAAACAGTGGGAAATGAAAGACATATACTTGAGTTGTATGGCTGACAGGACTGGGCCTGAGCCACAATGCTCTGGAAGCCATATTCAACATATGCGTTGCTATTTTAGTATGTTCCAAATGGGTACATTTGTCATGATCTATAAAACCAAATATACTGCACGTATACTGAAATTTTACAGACAAGTAAGCAGTGTTTTTTTTAAGAAAGAAAAGGAAGAAATGACATGTACAAATCCAAAAGACCTCCCTGTGACATTTATGTATTATTGAATTTGATTACATCACCAAACAAGGTTCAGTTGGCAAACAGTAGTAGTGCCTGATCAAACTATAGTTGATTGTAATCAAACAAAGGAGTGATTATCAAAATACCTTCTATTCAAAGAGTGTGTGAGAAATGTCAGGTGAAGGCAATCAGCAATGTGTTTTAAACTTACCCAACACCCTAAATCAGCACGCTTTGTGAAAAGTGAAATCTTAATTACAAAATGCTGCGAGTCAGTGAACAGATGAGTTCTTCCTCACTTTATCTTTAAGTGATAAACTGAAAGTGGGTACTTTGTTTCTGGTTGATTAAAAAAGTTATTTTATTTGATCTTTGTTTGCTGTTTTCAAATTATGGACAGATTAGTCAACGCTTTGGATTTGACAGAAAAACAGAGGCAAGCTGACAAGACTCTACCATAAAAGCTTGTCATATTATGCAACATATTTTTTTCTATGAGGCAACTCTGTAGGTGAGACTCTGAGGACATGCCTAAGGTGAATGTCACAGCCTGCTATAAAACTAAAGGACTCTTGATAATAACGAACAAGATGGCACAGCTTGACCCTTTCACCCTCAGGCTTACCCCTCCAACAAGCTTTTAGTTTGGTTAAGTGAGCTGGGTTTTAGGGGCAGATGGTTGTAGGTGAGGAGGGGAAAGACAAAAAAAAAACAAAAAAACAAAAAAAACAACAAGAAAAAACAACTGTGAATTCACTGACCTCTCTGTCTCTATAACAGATGATTTGAGAGGGATTTGAGATTTCCCATAGTGCCTTGCCTTGGTCACAGTGTGACACATTTATTGCCTGCTATCTGAGGAAGAAGGCCAGATAAGGGAAGACTGTGTGAGTACACACAAGCACACACACATCATATTCAGGTAGAATGGAGAAAAATCTGACAATAGATTTATTTTTTTATATCCAAAAAGCATCTAAAAAAACTTATGCTAATGACAAATATAATTAATTCTTTATATGTAAGTGTTCAAGGAAGGTTAAAGCTAGTCATTTCTACATCGCCACACATTAACTGCAGCTTTATGTGTACAGCAGCTGGGATTAGATAATGATGTGTTCTAGGTGCCGACATTAAAATGAAAGAGCTCAGCTCTCGGTGATTGGGAAAGAAGAAGAACTTTACTGCAGGCATGGGTTGAGGATTAGACAGAGCTTTACTTTTCCAACCATACACTTCCATCGACAAGCACAGATTATGCACAACCTACCTGGGGGACTGGACAAATAAAAAGGAACATTAGAATTTCATCACTTATCACTGGATTCAAATAAAAGCCAAGCCCAGGTAGATGCAGCTTCTCATTAATAAAACAACAATTGACTCTTTCACTTGAAAACCTCATTAAAAATGATCCCATGTCTTCTACTGTCAACACCAAGTGTGTATTAAGACAGCTCCCCTGTGGCACCATATTCTATATAAAATCAATAGGACTCCCTGGAGGAATCACATTCAGTCTGGTGTTATCATATTTTGTAAAGTCTTACAACAAGGATGCCACCTTCACTTTAAATTATCCAGGAAGGCCTTTTGGTATTTTGGTAGAATGCTCTATATAAAAAGGATGTGTAAAAGTAAGCACTAGCAGGCCTATTAGCCTCAGGGAGTTATGGTTATTTCCTTAAAAGAGGCAGCATAATAATGGTGCGAGTGTAGCATTTATTACACGAAATAACTATTCCCCTGCTGAGGCCAGAGCAGACCTTATTCCTCGAAGCCATATGCACATGAGAAAGCATCATGCACAGAGTGACCATAAAATCCAACGTTCATCTGAGCATGTAATTTAATACCATTGTAAAGATTAGCCATGTTGGCCAGCTCATGCAGGATCCTGCTGCACATGAACTTTTACCACAGCCCTCTAAAAATGTAGCTTGGCAACTATTATATACACTTTAACAAGCCATTATCCTTGACCACAGTGAAAGGTGTAGATCCATGTTTCACATTAAGGAGGAAATCAATAGTTTTCTGCAAGAAGGCTACAGGCTGTAATGGTACCATAAGAACAGTTTACATCTCAGCTTTTGTGGATCAGCAACAAACCATTCACATTACTGAACTAAACAGTCTGAATGATGTGACCGTTTAAAAATGTCAAACACACACACAGATAGTAATGTGCATTAAAGGATCCATTTGGGGTTAAATTCTCATCTAAAGAATTTGCTTCCATAACTTATCCCAACGATATCATGCAACGTTTTTATTTGTTTTTTTACTTAAAGTGATTCCAGTAAAATGGTCTGAAGCCAAAAATAAAGTTTCCAAATTGAATGTTCCTGGAAATGTTTTTCCCCACTTTTTAAACAGGCTGCATTCTCTTTTACCAGCAAGTCATACACACACAAACAATATTAATGTGTGCAGATGAGTGACATGTCCTCTGTACTCACAGCTCGTTGTTGGACACGCTACTTTTTCTACACCACAAGCTGTGCCCATCAGGTTCTCTATGCATTGATTTTAAAACCTAAAACTGAAAAGAAACTGGTGAATAAATATGACCCTAACTCACCCAAAAAAGGTATCACTATAGGAAAAACATGACCCTCCCCCCCCTCTCCAATAAAGAAATGATGTTACCTGGGATTCTTTTTCATAAGCTTGATTTTTCCTTAATTCCTTCTTTTTTTGTTCTGTTTTTGTTTAGTTGAAGAGATGCAACATTTGCTTTTGCAAAATAAAAAGACAAAGGCCCTAAAGGTGCCTGAGTGATATATATATATATATATATATATACATTTAAAATCAAGAATGAATCCCACCAGCGATTCACCACTGGACTTATTCAAATCTTAAAACTGCTGGGATTTACAGATTGAACTTACTTTAATGCCAAAATATATATCCTGCAATCATGCAACACAAGATTATTATCACATTGTAACTAAATTACAAGTATAGTTATGCCAAGGAAGTTTACTTTTACTGCCCCTAACATTTGTTGAAGGATTAGGGATCAGAATGATCAGAAAGTTCCGGGTTTCATATAGAAGAAGTAACTTTTGAAACTAATTGAAATAACGTGTAATTTAGATTGGAGCATCACACTAAGCCACTGGAGGAAAAAAGGAACAGAAAATGTCAGGAGCACACATATCCTCACTTCATTGTTTGACTGACACATGGTCTCTGCAGAGTGCTGCTATCAAATGCTTATCACTAAGAAGAAAGACATGTTGAATACTTTTTGTATTTTATAGATTACAACTTTACCAAAGACATTCCTAAACTAATGAGGCAACATGTTGGCAATTTTTGTAACTTGACTTAAATGTACAAACAGAAAAGATTGGTATGTCACAGAAAAATTCACATGTGGTAGGTTTATATGCAGTGAACGGTAACTGTAAAGTAGCACTATGTAAGTCTGACCTTAAAAATTGTCAATTTCTGGCTTGATTTGATGGGAGTAACATTTATTATACATTCCTGGAACTGTCATTGTCCAGTAATATTCTGAGGCTGAGAAACCTTATTCACTGGCCTATTTTTCTGGGATGTTGTGTCGTTTTACGGCATTAGTTTGCTTCACCACACTGTTTCTGATGCTGCAAACTGAATATCAACATCATGGATATTTTGAGTATGCAAATGTGGCTAATTTTTCAAAGGAATACAAGAGGATATTATTTGATAGAAGTGGAAAGAGCAAGAACTATAAATATAAAACAAGGATAGTTGACAGTATACACGACGGTTACCAAGTTAAAATTCAGTGGTGTGTCAGGTAAAGGGGATTCATTTTTATGGGGGAAAATAATCAGAAAAAAAGTAAAGTACAGTTGTCAACCAACTCATTGTTTTATTGTATTATCCTTCAATATGACAAGCTTTTTTATTTATGTGTTTTAGTTTCATTATTATTATTTATTTTCTTAAAACATATGTGGCACTTTGTGTGGCTTCGGACGTTGCAAACGTGCTATAGCGATAAACTTGAACATGAACTGGATGTCTTCCCAACATGCTAATAGAAGAAAAATGCAAGCTAGTGCCATTGTAGTAATATGCACTATGGTGCAAGGCAAACTAAGAACAAGTAGAATCAAATGATTTGCTTAAGCTAACACAAACACAATGCTTTTTATCCTTGCTTGATTCTGACAAAACATATCATTACACAAATATTATGTTGCTCTGAATGACACACGATAAGCTTTTAAGAGGGGCAATTATTTTCACATCTATGAAAGCCAAGTCATAAAATATGAAGATATTTGCATTTAGAATTGCAGAGCTATATGGGCAGCTCTCTCTGCTCTCTCAATTTGTCTCACTGCCATTTGTACTCTCAATCACTGAGATGCCACAGATATTACAGGCGGGCCATGGACCCTGCTTGGAGTGCAAACAGTGATGGTATCAGTATCGGCACTAGTCTAAAAGTATCAGTTAGATACCTCTTTCCCTATTCATGTAATTCATATAATTCCCTATTCATACAAAACAGCCATCATATGCACTCCTCCCCTTGTGCTTCCTCTCTCTGGCACTCTACGAAGAAAACAAGGAGTATTACTGCTTAATACCCCATAACATTCTGACATCACCTTTCCACAGGAGAGGAGGACACACTCGATTTGATGGGCTAATTGCGTGTGGCATAATTAATCAATGTCTCCTGAACGACAAATTCCCATATGTACACACCCAAAATCGCACCAATGCTTGCAAAAGCATGGAGGGGTAATTGAATTTACATTTATTTATACTCCTTTATCAAGTAATTTAGTTGTTACTGGCAGATATTTGTCACTTATTCTCCAAAGAATATGGATGTGTGTTCTGTGTGCACTGACCAAGCTTGCAACGATAGGGCAGGACTTGAATGCAGAGGTAGCTGCTAGCACTATTTCAGCCTGGTTATTTGTTGGCTAGCTTACAGTGGAGATAAGAAATTAATTAAAAAAGAACGGAAAGAAGACTTTTTAGAATATCACCATGCTTCATGCTTGCAAATATTTAGTAAATAAAAGATATTTAGATAGTTTTTAAATTGGTCATTGTTAAACCTCATAAAAACCAGCCATTGGTAAATTTAAATATATTTTTAAAAAGAGCACTGAATAGTCCAAATGTCAACAGTGCACCGTTAAAAGCTGAGACTATACTGATCTGGGATGAGTCTTGAGATAACACATGGCGTTAAATATTAATACAGAACATGACAAGCGAAACTGATGCAATCTACCTGTTCAAATATCAAAAATGGTTTTATCAGGATGAGAAACACTCTGGTGTTAAATCACAGACTGGTATCATGAGAGCAGAATACAGATCTGACTATCAACACAGGCCTGGTAATAAAATTAGTATGCATTCATAGAAAACACATGAGCTAAACCACATAAACCACTGAATTGAATTTCCATTACTTAGCAAACAGATCAATTTTAAATGTCTCTTCACTAGTCGTCTCCTCCATTGTGGAAAAACAAGAAATCACTGTCTACAGTTCATGCTGAATACCTTTACCAGCAGGCTGTGCCAATACATTGAGAAAGATGTAGAAAAATATTTGAATAAATCTCACAAACAGAAGATGGTTCGATGATTGTTGTGTTGCAGTGAGACTAAAGTTGAACCTCGTGGTGGTAGATGGCAAGTCATTGTGTACAGTCTGAAAAGATCAAAGTCCTGGGACATGATACAGAAGTACCACAGTCATCGCCATCGACAACTACGAACTCAACATGGTTCATCAATTCATGTGCCTTGGCTCTATCATCACTGACACTCTCTTCCTGGATGTAGAACTTGACAGGAAAATCGGGAAGGCAAGTACAACCCTTCCCAGGCTCAATGCATGCGTGTGGACCAACTCCAGGGTGACAGTAAAGATCATGATGGCAGGGTACAATACCTGTGTCATCAGCACACTGCTATATAGCAGTGAGACATGGACCATATATTTCAGGCAGGAAAGGTGTTTGAACATCTTTCGTATGCGAAACATCCGTTGTGTCATGGGGATAACATGGTAAGATAAGGCACCCATTACTGAGGTCCTGTCCCGTGCAGGTCTGCCTGCCAGATTGCTCAGACAATGCAGACTCCGCTGGGGAGGGAATGTCCACCACATGCCAGATGGACCCACCGGGCGACCAAAACCCGGTACCACAATGTCATCAAACGTGATGTACAGGGTGTGGTCATCAATATGGAATCCTGGTAGAGCTTAGCTGAAAACCGGTCTAAGCCCTGGCCAAACACCTCAAATAAGGGGAGGACAAACAGACACAAATCACCATAAATTCAATCTCAATTCAATTTTATTTATATAGCCCAGTATCACAACAAGTTGTCTCAGAGGGCTTCACATGCAGGTAAAGAGAACA
>JBAMHX010000001.1:24557035-24568295 GCA_037177515.1 Pseudomugil tenellus
AAACAGGAAGAGTACAAAATAAAACAGGAAACAAGGAAGTCTACAAACAAAACTAACAAACCCAGAACCCATAACAGAATGTACTGAAAAACTGACATGATACCGGCATTGTATAAGAATAGATTGCATCTATGGCCAGGGGATAAAACAACCTTAAAGCTGAATTGAAATTAAACTTAAGTCAATATCAGTGATAAGCATGACACATTTTCAGTCGATCCACTGAAAGACTAAACAGTCAGTCCCTCAGCGCAAACAAACATGAGTTCAGCCAATATGTCTGGCCACAATACATGCTAATTTATCATTTCAAAACATTGTTGGGACTTACAACAGTGAAGAGGACAGAATGTAAGGAGAAAATTAATGAAACTGACAGGAAGCACAAAAGCAAGGGTGGGACTGATCGATATAAGAATATAATTGTGATTATATCAAGAACTGAATGTTGTTTCATTTGTTGTATGTTGCTTTTTAATATATAATATAAATACAAACATGACTTATAGTGCTTAAAAAAATGTGTAAATACTGGCAGTATTATTATATCATGAGTCAAGCTTGAGCAATATAGAAAATATTAGTACAATAATGCTGTCCAGTTTTTTATGATATTGACCAGACGTAATTATATATATATATATATATATATATATATATATATATATTTATATATGTCTTTAACAGTAATCCATAGGAAAATGCTTTGGTATTGGTTCTACTTGAAATTTACAAATGAAAATCAAGGTTTCAGCTCAGAAATACCCAAGTTCTCCAGAACAACTATAATGCAACTTTTAGATGCATCCACTCTCCAAAAGACCAGAACCAAATGACTGAATCCCCCTTTTTTTTTTTTAAATTGTTTATTATACAAATTAAATAGCCTACATTAAATATGGGAGAACATGTTGTTTTGTTGCGTCGTGTCGCTATTAGATGACACCAGTAACTTTCTAGAAAAAATGCGCCGGGGGAGGGTTAGGCTAACCCCTCCCACAATAGAGCATCTGGACTTACACTGGATTTGCAATGGAAAAGCATTCCAGCAGAATTGAGTGATCCCAGGCCGGTGGAGTACGGCGGACTAAGTGATAATGGAAAATCCCCTTAATGAGCATGTAATGGCTACAACTAACTGATGATGGTAGCTAAGTGCAAGCATGCACCTGCAAGGATGTTCTATTACACAGAATTTAGCGGGTATTTTTCGAGATGTTACTATATGCCAGGGTGGCCAACTCTGGTCTGCGTCTGCCGCAGACCTGCAAGTTCACACACCTGACTCAAATCAATGGATAATTAGCAGACTTGTGCAGAGTTTGACATCAAATTCTGTACATGTTTGCTAATTAAAAAGAACTCCAACTACCAGCACAAGTTGATGGTAATATGTTGTTACTGCTCCATTAAACTTAATGTAATGGGTTGTTACACATGAAAATGTCTAATTCCTTCAAAAATACCCTTTTTTTTATCTATGGTGGCCGCCTTTTTTTTATCTGTGGAATCCTTTTCAGGACATAACATATGATGATTGCAGGCAAAACAAGGAGACTAGAAAGAAGCATTAGACAAGATTATATCTGTTCTTTTACATTTCAGAAATGTAAACATACTAGAATGAATGTAAACCGGGGGCCAGAAGGAAGATGAACAGGATTTATTTACGGTAATGAGGGATAAACTGAAACATGTAAGGAAGGTGGAGGAGTCCAGCAGGGTTGCAGGGACGAGGAACAGGAAGGCAGGCTGTTCGATGTCCAGGGAGATAGGGAAGGCAAATCCAGAGATAGGAATGAGCAAGAGCAGCAGGAACAACCACGGATCTTTACTCAATGTCCGACAGGGTTTAACTGGAGTGCTGGAGTATAAGGTAGTGAGGGAATCTGGAACTGGTGCAGGAGCTCAGGAATTACAAGTCTAGTGGCAGGTGATGGTGATGAGTCTGATTGTGTATGGAGCTGGAACAGGGCATGACACATACCAGTAGTTTTACTACTACTCTTTAGTAGCAAGAAAAGTAAACAAATTATTTTAAAAAAAGACAGCTCACACAACATCTCTCTTTTCAAATCTCATAAGGTATGGTGTCCACTATGGAGCATCCCACACACTGCATGTATGAAACCTACCAAATTTTATCCTAGATGTTTTGTATAATCATAGTGGGTAATGTTTGGACTTACCGATTGGGGATTTGGTTCCAATATGGTAGGCCGGCATCCCACAAATACATTTGTATTGAGGCAAAAAGCAGAAAAAAGACATCCACTACCCATTGTGCAGGGTACCATGTGTTGATACAATCATATCAAATTGACATGTTTGTATAATTTTACTTTTTTTTGGTGAATATTATATAATTGAATGCTATACTCTAAAACAAATGGTTGGTCTGGATACTTTCCTTGAACAAATGCAGGCGGAAAGCACAACTCTACAGGAAGTGCTCTATTTCAGAATTGGCATTAGCAAGCAGCTGTTGCATAAACAGCAGCTACTTTGGAGGACTGTCCTCTTTATTAACCCGTCTCCATTTGAGCATTTTCTTCTTCTGAGTATTTATCATTACTGTTCTCATGCTCAAATTGAAAAGACTAAATGGTAGACATTAAATAACTATACTACTCGATAGAGCAAAGAGACTGCTTACAACTAAAATACATCACTTCCAAAAATGCATTGCAAAGTGTATAAAAATAGCAGTGTATGAGTAAAATTCATTTTTCGAAATATCTAAAAACTAGATAATGTATTGTCAAGATTATGTTTGATTATGTCTGAAGGAACAGTTTATTTAATTAGAGATATTGTTAAACCTAGCTGGAGTCATCAAGGACCCAAGTTGGCCACCCTTGCCATGCAGACTGGTTGCTTATGACCAGTGTTTTGTAGTTTCTTGTATTATCTTATAGCACAATTTATTATTGTGGGTTTTTCACTATGACTTGGGAAATAAGTACTCTTTGCATTTATTTTGCAAAATAATGTGGTATTCATAGAAAAATTGGACTACATTTTTTACCTTTACTATTCTTGTTTCATCCTGCAAATGTTTGCAGATGTAAGGCACTGTAGCATTTCTGTATGTCCTATATGTGCATTTTTGTTTGATATGTTCAGGATATCTCTGCTCTGATTCAACGTTTAATATTTGATGTGAGGTAACTAGAAGCCATGAACCAGTCCATAGGAGAAAGCAGAGGTATTCCCACTCACACAGATGTGAATCTGGCGGGAACCTATGTTTGTGCAGAGGACTCAGCATTAGGTGACTTGAGACAGGCTGCAAAACAAAACAAAGAAAAACAGACCACACTAAAGCTGAGAAAGAAGGAAAATTCCAAGCTGAAAAACAAATACTCTGCAAAGAGTAAGAGGCTTACAGACCTACAAGCAAACAAAAGGCACATGGAACAAATTGGATACAAGGTACAACAAATGCTGAGACTACATCAGGCACAAAGCGGTAATGCTGTCGGCACACAGTGTAACTCATAACACAGATGACATGACAGCTGACAGGTGGAAAACACATGAGCTAAATACACTTATTACATATGTAATAAGTATAAAACAATAGAGATGCACAGGGGAAGAGAAACAAGACTGCTCAGATAATACACTACGACCTGTTGTGTTATTGGTAATTTTAATGAAAGAGGTTATTTTAAAATAAAATGTTACTTTGTTTGTTCTTTATCTCCTAGGTTTAAGGAATGTCGCTCCAAAGCATCACTTTCCATCACTTTCCTCTCTTACATCAGTGAAGGAATAAAACTTGGAGTAATAAGACTCCAGTGAAAACAAGTTCTATGGCGTTGAATGAGACGGCTGGGTATGCCCGAACGCCCCAAATCCCCCAATTACCCAATCCTTGACTAGACAGAATACAATAATATAAAGATGCAAATGTTGAGTCACGATGCTCCACCTGGTGTTGAAAATTTGAACCAGTTTGGTATGACGTGAGAACAGGATTCATCTGGAGGTCATGACCTTTTATTTCCACTTGATTTGAGGTCAGTGAAACAGGTAGTTTCAGAGATTTAGCCAAAAATCTGATTTTTTTTTTGCATAAAGGGGCACCTAGTGAGGAAACCATAAATTTCAAAATGGTGAAATTTGAGACAGCTTGTCCCTTTAGGTGTCTAAACAGGTACACCGAATATCAAAATCCAATTGGCTTTATGCACAGGTCCACTACTTCCTGAGCTCAGAACAACTCCTTTGTTTCCAGTCTTTCATTACTGGACAAACTGATCAATCCAGTTGTGTCTGACCTCAGTAACCACAATGGCAATGGACAGCAAGATGGTTGATCTTTGAAAGAGAATGTTCCTTCTTACGAGAACTCATTCTAGTAGCATATTAGAGACTAATGGTTCCATTTTAATTATATATATGTGCTTTTACGGTATCCCTTTTCTGAACATATAATAAATTTAAGGAAGGGTAGTGGCGCAAGGTTTGGCTTTGTCCGAGCACATAGCCAATTAATGGTAAACATTAATTTTCACATAAATATTGATATTAAATACTAATACTTGAGGTTATTTCGCTACACCATGAATATCCAAAATTTTTTTTTTCATTATTCATTTGTGGTGCTGTGCGGTATACAGTGCTGGCTGCCTGTTATCTGTCTTCATGCATGTTCAGTGACTGTACAACAGCGCAAAATTACTTTCACTACGTGTATTGTATAGGTATACCTTAACAGACACATAACTTTCACACCATTCTAGACTAGTTTGAAAGCAAAGTGGCATCTATTATGTGCATTTGTAGAGCTGTCGCTGCCCAAGCAGCATGTTATAGCAGAGATACTGCACTGATTTTTTCTTTAAGGCCACTGAGTTTCCCAACTGACCGTGTAACACTTTAGCAAGAAGATGAAAACACACCAGCTGTTCTGGACATCTGCAGATTCAGCAAAGAAACTCAACAAGATATAATCGGAGAAAGAGAGAATAAGAAAGAGAGAACAAGAGATATGAACAGAGTTAAGATAAAACTGTTTTCCACTGAGGGGGGAAGAGCTTACAAAGTAGGTAGGATGCAAGATGGATGTGCATCACTGAGAAAATCTGAGAAAAGTCTGTACTGAGTCTTTGTTTTTTTCTTAACTATTTTGTAAAGCAAGTTTTTTAGTTAAAATAATTCATTTAATAAGAATTTCTGCCTGAATCTTAGTTTTGGTATGCAATGCCAAAATTAAACAGTTCTCTCATTAGTTGTGTCAAATTTGGACTATTTTACTGTTGTTATATTATTAACACCACCTCATTTTTTATATACCTGTACTCTTTTGGTTTTAAAAAGGACAAGAAAAAAGAGTTGTGAGGAATAAATTGTGTTGCTTTTTCCTAATTGCACATTTGAAAAGGTATTTTTCTGTGAACACATACAGTCTCTGAGCCAAATTACAAGTGTCTCTTATATGCCACTGTAAATATGCAAGATTACATCTTTTTTGTCCTGGATTATCCTTTTCTTACCTTAGAATACAATACAAGGTCTTAAAGATACTTGATAAGGCCTCTGAGTGTAATAACATCCAATTATTACAGATGTGAAGTGCAGGTACCTGAATAATCAATAGGTAAGTTAGAGTGTATCTGATCCTGACAGACAAGAGCCTGAAGCAGTGAAGTATGTCTATTTTAACCATTGCTCTGATTACATTATTTCTTTCTCTTTAAAATATAAAGAGATTGTAATGTTGTGCAATTTGTGGTTCTGTTTGCATTTAAAAACCAGTCTTTGTCATTGCAAGACTTGCATTTAAGTGCCATCAGTCTCAGATTTCCTTTTAGTCATTGCTGAGATACTGAATAAACTGCATCCACTGGTTCACACAATAAAGGCTGAAATCTTTACTCTTTATGCTCTCATTCAGTCTTTATCTAATAAATTTTGCAACTCCGTGGGGAAGGTTTTTAACTGTGATGGTGTGCACATTTGCATTGCCCCAAAAATCTATATTTGCACTTCAAATAGCCTCCTTCCTTATCGCCTCAATTTACATATAATACCATGAAAGTTGCATCAACAATATAGGAGTCATCTTTCCAAAGTACCATCTATATCTCTTGAGTATGGGTGCTTACGCATGTGCATCTGACATAGTGCTGAGCTCGATGGGGGCATATCAGGTGTTAAAGACACATTGAAGGCACAATGGGACATAAGTGTGTTCCGTTGATAAAATGATGAGAAGAACACTTTGGGTACATGTGACAGATGAAGGTAAATTTTTAAAGAAATTGAGAGGGAAATAAGTGTAAAGGAATGTCTATTGTAGCTGTGGAAATATGCTCTCAAGATAGGACTTAAAATGATGCATTTTATTAATATGTAAATTGTAAGTTATGATTTGCATGAACATATTTACATCCTCAAACTGAAAACTCCAACTATCAGCATTATTGCATATAAAATGCTGATGATGAAAAAGTAACAAAATAAAGCTTTTAGTATGTGAACCACATTACAAATGTTCCCTTGAGTTCAACTTCTGAAATAAAAAGCATAACTTTACCGAAAGCAATTATTTTACCTCTTTTGAAACCTAATTTCTTCACTATTGGCAGTTTAATCAGGGTTTATTGCACAGGAGTTGTGCAGGAATACCAGTGATAAAATTCATAAAGGGTGGAAACCTTTCTCCACAGTTAAGTATTTGGTGCCCAGAAACACACACAACCTTGTTTCTTTTCCATTATTTAGCATATTGTCAACAAACTAGTTACAGCACTGAAGCACAAACCAAACAGCTGAATTAATTTACAAATGTAAGGTAAGAAAAGGCCTGATGACTTTAGCTCTGTAAGAGGCTCCATTTTAAACATCCACCAAGCCCAAAACACTAGTTTGGATATATTCATTATTCATTATTATATTAATTATTTTCTCTCCTCAGAAGGACACATTAAATATTTGTTTACTTGTAGAAGCATCATGCAACACATCATGCATCACAGAACTATAAGCTTTATAATAAAGTTACATCTGCTACACACTGGTCCCATTAAGGCGAAGGGTTTGAAGAGTGGAGAGGAACGGTTAAACCTCAACGACTGAAGAGAACACAAGGGAGAGGCTTTGTGTCTACAAATAACATGAAGACAAACAAACACTGCAACATCTGAACTCCCACTAATGGTAAATGTTCATAGAAGCACTCAACAGTATTTTAATTCTACACATTCACTTTTATTCTCTCAGCTGGTAGTTCTGGTCATCCCTTTTTCTGGTAAAATATGAAAAATCCTGGTCAAAACTGCTCATGTTTATTTACCAGAAGGAAATGGGACTTTTGCTTAGCCATAAAATTCATTTTTACATGTAAGACTATGTTTAAAGGTTTTAAAAAGGATAAAGAGGCAGAATGTCTGCACAAGCAATTTTACTTTCTCATATTTGAATAGTCCCAATAAATAATCTTTAATTACTAAACAGCCAACAAAAGCGTTCTTTATTTCAGTCAAAGCTTGCAGATTGGCTAATTGCACTGCACTGTAAATATTTCTTTTTATTTTTTTTAACTTTGCAATGATTAATTAGGTTTTATGTAGATCTATTGAAAATGGGCTGCATTACAATTTCAAACATGGTCAAAGTCAAATAAAAAGACAAACACATGAATATGAAAGATAACTAATGGATTGTGTAGGTTCCTGGAGTGATTATCTCTTTGCACATTGAGAAGGGGGAGGGGGGGGGGTATTCGGGGTTAGGGGGGGTACAGTTAGAAAACTCTGAGCAACGCATATTTATATTATTTGTTTTGCAAAATAGCTCCTTTTCTGGGTTAAAGGCACTACTTAAGACAAAATTAAGTGATGGAAATCAAGAATGTGTGAGAAAAAAATGTGTGTAAACTGGAGATCATCTGGACACCCACTTTTAGATTATAAATGTTTCTGAATTTGACCCTTTACTTGCGAGCTGCTGCTCCATCAGTGTGGAATTGTAAACAATAGCATTACAGCAGTGTGAAAATTAGAGGATTGAATTTAGCCGAATGATCCATCACTACATGTATTCTATGGTTTGAACACACAAATGTAGTTTTCATTCAGTAGCAATGTGGGGGGGGGGGGGGGTGGTTCATCACATTTTTACACAAACTTTCTAGACTTAAACGTGTCAGAAGAACCAATGAATTAGTTAGGGGTTGAACACTAATATGAATTGTAAATTATTTAACACTCCAGCTCTTTTCTTCTTGGTTTAATTAACATATATGGTTTGACTCTAATTACCCAATCTGGATATGATCATTACCCATTATTAAAAAAATAAATAATAAATCATAATAAATAAATAAAAGATATCAGAGAATGTCATTGTGCATATTTATCATATTTGATGGGTATCAATTTCCCATCTTGCTGTTAAGTGAAAATACAGTTCAGTGATGAAATGCTCTGTAATGTATGCCTGCACAACTTTTTGACAGATCAGGACAAGAAAGCTGAATTGAGATAAAAATGATCACACAGACTTTCAACAACCTATTCATGCAAGGTCCGGTCTGTCGGTCTATACCAATCAACAGTAAAAGTAAAGGCCACTAAGCAAACAGGCAGAGTTTAGCGGGTTGGTGGAGACAGTTCATAAAAGTAGTCTAGCTTTCTTGCTGAAAGTCTCATCTCTGGGAGAGTTGTCCACAGAAAGCCAAAACTGACAGAGGTCATTAGAGGTCTTGAATTTTTCATTTGATTACACAACTTTTGAGTGCATTTTCTCTTTTCCCACATACATTCTCATTTAGGAGCTGCTACAATTAAACACATCCACCTGCATATTAAGAGATGTGTAAAGGATTGGGTGGGGGGCTGAGGGATCAGTGCAGTGAATGTGCTCATTACAGCCCTGGCTACCCAATCCTCATCTTCTGGCCCATAGAAACTAACATCTAGCTCCCTTGGCCCATCTATCACACTATCACCATGGCAACTGCTCTTTTTCTCATAAACCCTTGGATATTTATTACCACATCTAGGTTGGTTTTAAACATAACAACTAGTCATCCAGTTATCGTTGAAACACAGGAAAATAAAGTTATGGTATCTCCAATTCTTCCTCTTGCAAAGGAAAAGGATGGCATATGAAATAAATTCAGAGCAGCAATTCCTTTGAGATGTATTGTACCATTGCCATTTTACTCGCTGTGTCTATTGCTTATTTATGATATATACCAGACTCAGCATCCCAGATTATTATTACAATAGGAACAAAGCAGTTGAGTGAAACTAATCAGATTAAACTGGTGATTTAACTCATGAATATATTATGACAATATCAAATTGCATGGTTTATTATTCCACCCCCATCCTTGTACCAAACAAAAATCCAGCATAGCACTCCTTTAAAGAAGTTGCTGAGCTCCGCCCACATCTCAGGGCATTATCTGATCTGAAAATTAGCCCATTTCAGCTGATTAGTTTCCCATCAGCACATCCAGTTGACAAAGCTCATGCATAAAGTGCCAGCTTGCCTACCTGCCAACCCAGCCCCACTTTTTTTCTAACTGTTTCTGACTTAATATGTATGTCAGCTTTTTTTCCTTTTAGGAATATTTAGCATCACATTAATTATGAGTAGCATATAATACAAAGCATTTGAATTCTGCCTGCTGTCAGCCAGTATCAGCCAATCTGCTGCTCACCTACTCGCTGCTCTCATATAGCATATTTTAATACAGCTCGATTCCCAATTAAACTCATCTCATTTACATTTTTTCTGTTTCTGTTATCTGAAAAAAGTGAAGTTATCATAATAGCAGTTCCATCTGCCAGCATGACCACAGATAACTGTGCTTTGATTCCAGCTTTAATTACATGTAAAGTTATTGCTCAGACAGTTAGCACACATTCAGCTGGATGTAGTGCTGCCAAAAATATAATAAGGAAGATGTCTATAAAGTATTATATTTGGCCATAAAAACACTGGATTTCTTATATGTTAACATGTTAAAAAGAAAAGCACTAAAAAAATTTTGGACCATCTTCAGCTTGTGATTATAGCATACATTCACCAGAGCAATTGTTAGAAAAAGCATATTGTATTTTTTATTTCTGTCAATAAAAGCAATATTTTGTTTACCAAGACCTTAAATGATGAGAGTTTTAGGCTGCTGTGTAAAGTTTTCTCCCACACGTCAAAAAATGTTTTAATATGGTCTAAAGTGGGCACTCTGAAGCTCATGCCTCCTCTACCCAAACCATTCTTTCATAATGACATTGTCATATTGGAATGAGTTGTCACAGAAAGTTAAAAAAACTCTTTTGGTTCTTATTAGGCTTTTTTTTATCTGTTAATGAGGTTCAATCTGCAGAAGTTGTTTCACTTCTTTTTCTTCCTCTTGTTGCTTATTAACTAAGCTAACTCTCACCTCAAGGAGCCTACAGCTGGAGTTGGACAACAGCCAAAATGAATCTTCGCCTAGAGTCAGGCGAAGGTTCGTAGTTTTCATAAAGGCAAAACAAATCTGAAGTATTCTTGTGAAAGGTTGTCAAAAACTAATATGAAACAGAGATGTTATTATTTGTACAATCCTGCCTTTTTTCAATATCCTTTATTAAAAAATGATAAAGCTTTATTGAATTGTATGTTTTATCTTATGCACTGGTGTGTTGCCTGATGGTGGCGATATCTTCTAATTTGATTGTAGCTGTAATTCAAGAGAGAATCCTTCTAACAGAACCAAGAGTTTGCAGAGTGGAGAACAGCAACAACCACTCCAGTGGACATAAACAAGAGAAAAAAATATTTCTTTCAGAATTATTTTTGATTCTGAGAATATGTGGGATCCGGTCTGAGAGGAAGGAAACTCAAACCAATTTTCTCTCTGGCTGAGAATACAAGAGACTGATAAATTAGATCTATTATATTTTGCAGGTTACATAGGATTTGTAGTTCATTTTAATGGATATCAAGACTTTCTATAAACAAACAAAAACTCATCAAGCAAATATATCATTCTTGTGCATCATAAGCATTTTCTATCTTGAAAATTTTATCCATATTTTCTTGACAGCATATTAAAAATGTGAATTAAAAAACTAAATGAAGCCCAGTTTGACTGCTGAGGATCCACCCAGTCAACAGGAAACTATATTGTCTCTGCTCATGCAACTCTAGGTCATATGACTAGAAAATGGTTACAGTGATGGATGGATGGATGGATGGATGATGGATGGATGGATGGATGGATGGATGGATGGATGGATGGATGGATGGATGG
>JBAMHX010000001.1:24569183-24587069 GCA_037177515.1 Pseudomugil tenellus
GGATGGATGGATGGATGGATGGATGGATGGATGGATGGATGGATGGATGGATGGATGGATGGATGGATGGATGAATTCCTCATGGAGTCTTGATTTCAAGTTTGACAATAATCAGTTCTGACTGAACATGATAAAGAGACACAAACAAAAAAAAAACACCATCAAAGTCTGATTAAAACTCTGGCAAAAAATTCTGATAGATGCAAAGTAAAACAAATGTCAACAATTTTAAATGGCTATTGCTACATCTATTATAAATTCCTGGGGTTCACTGAGAAAGTATAAGAACTGTCTGCAACAATTCTGTCTTTGTTGATTTTGTGATAAATATTGCATGGCTCAGATGTGTTTTATTGAACTGCATATGACAGTGGGCCACAGCGTGTGATTGTAGGGTGCATCTGGATGGTGCTTTTGGTCAGAGACGGATCATGACATCCCTTTGCAAAGAGCAATCTACTATCAAAGAGCTGCCTTGGAGAGGCGACACAGAGTAAGAGGGCCTCATCATGGTGAAGCTTGAAATATTTATTGGACACAATAGGCACTTACAGTTGCTGAAGCTCAAGTGTGACATGAATGAAAACCACAACAAGTCATTAATGTTTCACGTGTAGTTATGGGTAAAAGCAGGGCCGACTCAAGCTTTCATGGGGCCCTGAACAAAACTTGGATTTTGGCCCCTCAATTACTTTCAGCACAATGAATGATTAATGATCATTGATGTAAATAAAAGTTGTGAAAAAATGATCTTATAAAAATGATCTAATCTTTCATTGCATAGTTAATTATAAAACTAAATGTGAAAACCTTTTGTTGTTTGACAATAACCACATGCTGAACAGCCACCAGCTGTTAACACATTGGAGTCTCTTTGCATACTTGACAATTTGTCCTAATCATTTTGCAATTCTTGAGGTGTACCGCTGCTCAAAATACAACAGAATCAGTGCTGGTAAAATAATGACAGCCTATGCAGGGGTAGGCAACTCCATTCCTCAAGTGCCACAGTCCTGCAAGTGTTGTGTCAGGTGTGTTGCAGCAGGGAGACTCCAAACACTTGCAGGACTGTCGCACTAGAGGACCTGAGTTGCCCACCCCTGACCTCTATGACAAAAGCCTGCTATGACGTACCAATGAGTCTAATGTGAATATGAGTGTGCCTGGTTGTTTGTCTGCTTGTTCGTCCCACTGTGTTGCCCTGTGATGGACTGGTGACCTGTCCAGGGTGTACCCTGCTACTTGCCCAATAATTGCTGGAATAGGCTGCTGTGACCCGTGACCCTGTCGTTGATGAAGTGGTAAAGAAATGGATGAATAGTCTTAATGACTGTAGAATCCCGACAAGCAAAGCAAAGAAAAATCATTAATAGTCCAGTTATAGATAGTGTGATATATGTAATAAACGCCCTCAGTTTTGAACTTGCTTGGTGATGAAACCAAATCGATCACAAGATCAGAAAACTAAAGATTTATCCATTGGGTATGTTTGTTTAACTGGTGTTGATGGGTAGATGATGGTTTCACAGCTACTGCCATTAGCTTCACTTCATATTATTTTCTTGTCTTTACACTGTCAATATAACATAGTTCTAGTTAAAGCTGTTGCAGCAGCATCTGGATCAGCTGAAGCTGTTTAATGCTCTTTATTTACGGAAGTTCTGTTAAAAGACCATTACAGTAATCCACTCTACTGGGGATGAATGATGGATGAGTTTCTGGGAGTGTCATCTGCATAGCAGTGGTAGGAAAAGCCATGAGAGCTTATGACCACACAAGTGAGGATGTGTATAGCGAAAAGAGAAGACCAAGTACCGAACCCTGAGGACCCCCTGTGTTGAACAAATGCGATTTGGACACTTCACCTTGCCAGGATACTTTCAAGGATCTTCCAGTGAGGTAGGACGTGAACCATGAGAGGGCAGAACCTGAGATGCCAAGCTCAGAGAGTGTGGAGAGGAGAATCTTGTGGATGACTGTGTCTAAAGCAGCTGACAGACTAAACTTTTTATTCTGTTGATGTTTCTGAGTTGGTTAAAAAGCTTCTTAGTCACAGCTCTGATGTGGCTGCTGAAAGTCTGATCTGGGTATATCAAGGTTACAGTTGGCTGTGGAAATGTAACAAGATTACAGTTTACAGACCATATGCGTGTAGGAGATTCCCCCTTTTTAGAACTCTTTGATGAACTGGTCAACAAACGGTGGAATTTATATGACTACATCAGACTCTTTTTTCCCAGAGGAAAAGCTGGATGTGTTTGTGGGTGCCTTTGTTCTCCACACTGGGTCTGGAGACGACCCCTTACCCATACTGGAGTAACTTGTTGATACAACAAGACTGATAACCTTTCTCAACCACCTTAGGACTCTCTCCACAGGACGCCAAGACACAAAATGACAGAAGGGGGAAGGCTTCTCCATGTCCATACATCAGTAAAGACTCATTTTCTCCTGTTGGTTCTAACCTTTTAATTCCGTTCAATGTATGTGCATTTATTCTTTTATCTTGATTTAAGGATTTATCTTGATTTTAACTTGTGTTCTACGTTTAATGTGATATCCCTTGGTTTTAAGTTAATGCAGAGTTAGAGGTAACTCTGTGGTGGGAGCTGTAACGATCCCACCCTCAACAGACCTTGTTTAGAAAGCTTTGATGAACTGGTCAACAAAGGTTGGAATTTTTACAACCACCTTACACTCAAGAAAGCTGGATGTGTTCGATTTGTGGAGTAAGACCAGCAAAACTGATAACCTTTCTTCACCACCTCAAGACTCTCTCCACAGGACGCCAGGACACAAAAGAAATCACCCCCACAGATCCCTGATTGGCTGGCAGCATCCAGACCTGCCCACTCAGCCAAAGCCCGCCTACCTTCAAAAAGGACCCTCTTGCCCTTTTCCCCCCTCTTGCTTCCTCTTTGGCTCTCTTGACTCTGGCCTCTCTGGACCATGCTCTGAAGCTACCTCCTCGCTACCTGCTTCTGCTAATGCGTGTGTGAAAAGCTTGGTCCTGCTCGCTGGAGAACAAAGGACCACATGGTCCATGGCCACTCACTCAGGACCTACAATGAGGAATTAAGCTTTCACTCTGCAACCAAGCTTGTGCCTCCTAACGGAAGTTCGATTTCCCACAACAGCTTAAAACCACCTCACCTTCGGACACTATTGAACTTTTCACCCTCGGCCTCCAACCTCCAGCCATCGACCCCAGAAGGAACCACTGAAAGCTGCGAACCCCCAAAGACAGGCTTCTCCTGGATTCAACGGCGCCAATATGGACCAACACCGTCTCAGCGCCCCAGAACAGATCCAGACGCAAGCCCAGTCCACTGGTCGTAAGCTGCGGTTCTGAACGAACCCCATTTCCTCAGCGAGGAACTGTTGGTCTTTAATGATGGTTGGCGAGTTAGGAAACTATCTCATCTAGGCCTTAGAAATGGTTCAATCTATTACATGATTAAGAAACATCACAGTTTACCTAATACATGTTTAATCCCACACATAGTTTATTTTCCATTGAATTTATGTCGAACGTCAAACTTACAGCAACACTGGTTTAGTGTCTGTCTTGATTTCCTGTTGTCATGATTCAATTCAAACTATTAGGATTACAACATTTGAGACTGATTGATTTATTGAGACTGATTAATTATTTTACTCTGAGTTATCAACTCATCATCTAATAAGGTTTCCTTCTATACCTATAGTGTTACCAAAGTAAACTAGAAAATAGAAGGTGGTGCCTTGAGGTTAATAATAAATTATTAATTGTTAATATTAATATTTCATATTTATATTAAGTCATATTAATCCCATTAAACTTTACATATTAATGGTGCCAGCGTGAGAATTCGCTACATGCACATCCTACTCATCCTGACCTAACCCGCACCCGTTGGTGGAAAGGAGACTTTAGTTCTCTAATACCGTGGATAAAATAATAAACCAAACCTTTCCTTCTAATTTCACTTCTTGTGTTTAAAGTTAGACAGTGGAAACTTGGGGGTAATTAATGTTTTCTATTATGGGCGTTATGTTCAACATGGCCTGACATTGTGAAAATTATGGAATTTTTCTGTAAAGTTAGTTCTGACCAGTCACCGCATGTCTCATCACTAACAGCACAGAACATAACTGCAACACTTTTCTAAAAAGGAAATGTTGCATATTCAATAATTTGCCATTAATTCTGCAAGATAGCTTTATAGCGTTTATGTTAGCTTAATTTGTATTCACAGTATGGGCTGGCACTTTTCTAAATGTCTCTTCATCACTGCATTGTCCATATCCATAGTCATTTACGGCCTTTGTAAAACAAGCCTTTATATGTGGCTGTGCTCATTCTTATCATCAAGAGCCTCTTACAGGAAATTTTTCAGTATTAACATCTGTAACTTGAGGCAGTAATTATTTATGGCATCATTCCTAAATCAGAACTGTGAGGACTTTGGCAAATCCAGCTGTCTAAATTACAGCATATAGAGCTTTTTGTGTGTAATTTGCCTGTTTTCCCCATGTATGTATGGGTTTCAAATGGTTTTGACATAAAATGTCCAAAAAGATGTATGCTTGGGTTAAATGGCATCTCTAAATTATCCCAAGAGATGAAATTGAGTGGTTGTCTTTTCTTTCTCTCTCTGTCAGCCCTGCAATAGCCTGGCTACCTGTCCAGGATGTACAGTACCTGCACTAGGTATAATATTAATGTTAATGTGTAATAAAGGACAGTGATCAATCAAACCTTCTCTTCTTGCGTTTGCAGTTGTTGCAGTACTATTTAATTCAGCTCAAAATGTACATAGCCAAAGCTGTTGTCAATGCAAGTCAACAAATCAGGCCTAGAGCAAATGAGATTGCTTGCATCAAAGGTTCACCTTAATGCTCATGGGAGGTCTCAAATAGCTGTAGGTCGCAAGCTTTGAGATCCAACCAATGAAACTCTTGTGTTTTCTAATGTCATCTGGCTGATGTAAAGGTATCTCACTAAACTCTACTTCCACCACCACCACAACAAAGTATGTCTTCATTTGATTTGAAGAAAATATCTTTTTAGATTTCAAAGAAGAATTGATCTTTCCAGTTTACCTTGCCAGCAACACAGTCATATAAATGTTTGCTTCATTTCATGGCTTTGAGTGAAAACTGAAGCTCTTCAAACCAGTTCTGAAACCTTAAAGTATGAATGAGTCTGATCCAGAGACAGTATAATAACCAGTTTCTGTTGTTGGTGATATCTTGGCTTGAGGCATATAAATATATTTTAACATACAGATCAACAGTACTTTTGCAGTATATGGTGCAGTTTTCTGTCTAGTCTTTTCCAGCTGATTGTAAATAAGCAATGCCCCTTCAGAAGCTACCTGGTGGACTCTTTGTTTACAGTGTTGCCAAATTTGCAACTTTGTTATTATAATTAGTAATATTCCATACCCTTTTGTGACCTTTTAAAAAAAAGCAGTTGCCACAAATCTTATAATTTTTTCTGGTGTTATTGGAGACTTTCAGCTTTTTCGCATGTATAATTTACTGTAGTCAGTGGACAGCAAGTGGCCCACCCCATCCAAAAGGACTCACAAGATGCCTGATCCTTGCACAGCAGCAGCAGTCACAGCAGGTTCACCTTGACATAGTAATACCTATTAATGTAGAGCGTATCAAAACATTCAATAAGCTCATCTCTTATTTATTTTTATTATTCATAATTTTACTTTTAAAAAGTATACTTTGAAACTGGATTACTCTTTTTATATTGGTTGGCTGATATATTCTCAAGTCGTTTGAAGAAAAGAACACTTATTTGACTTTTTCTTTGCAAGGCATAGCAAAGCTTTAAAATTATACACATATTGCAACGGAGAACATGTATGAAACCAGAAAACACAGAGGACAAAGCTAAGGAAGTAGTTTTGGATGTGGGATGAGAAGGGGTGTGACGTTGAGATTGACTGTAAATTGTCCTGTTATTTTGCATGCAATTTGTTTTAGTTCACCATGCATCTCCTCCACAAACCCTCATCAACAATGCAGGTCCATCATTCAGGTCAAGTAGTGTTAATGAAATCTTCAACACATTACGTAAGTTATGCTATCCATCAATCAATCAAATCAACTGGTAAAGACAAAAAGATAAAATCACAGAACAGCAAGATCATCCACCCTTTGAAGACAGTGGATAATAAAGTTAAACGTAGAAGATGTTTTGGTAATCACTGAATGAATGTGTTCTGTCTCCATGTTTTTCCTTCAGCTACTGTATGAGTTTCCGCATCTGCAGAGCAACGACCTGAATTCCAATGTACTCTGAAGAAGGTTTGGAATATAAGATAACAAACTGCATGAGGGACCTCAGCATGGAATGACTTTAACACGTGCACCAATTACAGTGAGCACAGCAGTCATCCTTTTCCAAACATTGCTGAATGCACCACACAACCCTTGAGAAAACAGCTGCCTCTATGTACACATCCCAGTCCTACTTCCATGTTTATGCGCCCATTATTCTGCTTAAATAAAGGGTGTGCAGACATGCAACCACACACGCAGAAAAATAAAAATGTTTTCTTTTCTTTTTTTTTGTTGGTTTGTTTGTTTAAATGATCAAGCAGTGTCTTATTTCCTTCCTTCACTTTATGATAGCATTGTAATGTATAATTTCATTGGTATTAACTTGATGTTTGAAAACTGCAAAATTAAAAGTTACTTTGAGAGGTACCAAAATAATAACTCTTAAATCTTACATTTTTTATTTTAGACAATTGAATCACCCACCCATGCATGGCTTTTTACCAACCATGACTGCTTCGTCTGGGGAATTTAAGTCTTTATTGAGCGCCTGGAACATCCTTTAAAATTGTTTTGCTTGGTTCAGTGTTGCAAAGAGTTGGATGGGTAACTTGAGGTCAAGATAAAATTATGGTGAAACAAGGTTGGCAGTTAAGTGAATTGTCAAAGCCAGAATAGCATCCAAGTCACATCCAAAAAGTGAGCGAGACTGAAGGTAAGTGGTAATGTGTTGACGCAGCTTCTGTGTGATGACAGACTCAAACAGGGCGTGCTCAATCATTTTGTTTAAATTGCTTACTTAACTGAATAAAGTTACAAGCTTATTTCCATTAAAAGAAATAATAATAACCAAAACAGAAAGAGAAGTGTCTTTGAAGGTACACTCTGGAGTGCAGCGAGGAAGTTTTGGCCAGTCTGACAAATTATCTAGATCGGTGCTTTGAGAGAATCATCATGGTGAAGCCAAAACAAGCATCTACCCCCTCCACTTCAGACTCAACAGATGTTTTTATATCCATTGATATAAAATTAAGCAGCTTAGATGCCCGTTTGAGCTTATTGGAACTTCTCCATAAAGAGTTCCAGGCAATGTGTGGCTCGGTGGATTTCAGCCAGAGGCAGGTGGAGACGCTGGCAACAAAGAACACCAGTCTCCGAGAGTCTGCAATATCCCTCACCGAGGGAATGACCTGACTCTCTGCAGAAAATAAAACAGTTAAAGAAACAGTGATTGATCTGCAGGCTTGGAGCACAAGAGATAACTTAGTCTTTTTAGGGATTCTGGAACAGGTGGATGAAGATCCTGAGATGGTGGTGAAGACCTTTATCCAAACTCCCAGAGGAAACTGTAGAGAGCATTGCCTTTCAGAGTCCATTGCATGGGAGAGAAAAAAACCCAGCCCCAGCAGGCCATGACACAATGTGTAAAGTTTGTGAACTTTAAACAGAAAGAGTGTTAAGAGTCAGGGACAAAAGCTGAAGGGAATGAATTAAATGATCAATTCCCTTCTGAGATTTCATTTCGTTTTAGAATTTTTTTTCCCATCAGAAAAAATCCATTGCTGAATGATTCCGAGCTGTCATTGCGGTGGGTAAATTATTCATTAATGGACAGCTGTACCGCAACACAAACATCACCCCATGGCTCTACTAATCTCAAGTGCTGTATGATTTATTTTCATCATTCATTTGACAGATTTTTCACTAAATATACTGTTGATATGTATGTGTGTATATGTATATAATCATGTATGTATGTATATTATTCTGTATGTATGTATGTATGCATGTATGTGATCTTGTATGTATGTTTTTAGGTAGTCCTAAATTAATGTATGTGTGTATGCATATGTTCCTGTATGCATGTCTGTATGTGATCAGCATACATCAGCATTTCACTAGGTGCACAAAAACCCACCATCATAATTTTTATTTTATTTTAAAGAGTTTATTCATTACTTTAAAAGAGAATGGTCAATATATATATAGAAAACAACAATTTGATCATCTCTGATTTACCATTCATCAGCTCAACTATCAGACAACATAGATGTTTTAAAAGCATTAACATCAGTTCCTCTTTATTGGCTTGGTGGGAATTTTCTGAAACTGTCTAAGTCTGCACTTATTCCATGTAAGCCGAGACCCATCTGGAACAACCCCGAAGATGATAAACTTCCCTCTATGTAAAAATAAAGGAATAAAACCGTTACAACATATAATAGAAAATTTTAACTTTTTACCATTCAAAGTACTAACCTCAGAATATGAAATCAGTAGTATAAATTCTTAATATACCACCAACTTAAACCTATTATAGGGCGGCTGTAGCTCAGGTGGAAGAGCAGTCGTCTTTCAACCAGAAAGTTGTGAGACGATTCCAGGCTTCGCCTGACTACATGTCGAAGTGTCCTTGGGCAAGACACTGAACCCTAAGTTGCCCCCCGATGTATGGGGGGTAAGTGTGTGTGAATGGGTGAATGTATACTATGTAGTGTAAAGCGCTTTGAGCTGTCAACATGACTGGGAAAGCGCTATATAAGTACAAGTCCATTTACCAAGTCCATTATAGACAAGAAATACACTTGTTATCAACTAAAACTGCAGCTACCTATCAGGACAGACAATGTTTTAATCTTAATGCACCAAAATTGTTATGAAAATATATACAATATTACCTAACCTAGACAATCCCATCTGTCTCCCAACTTCAAAGTGGGAAAAAGACGTTAAACAAAACGATTGGCTACAAGTATGTTTCAACAAATTTAAAATAACAAAAAATCCAAATATACAATTAATTCAAGTTTTTGCACAGAACTCATTGTACAGGACATAAATGCACAGAATGGGTTTGTCACAATCTAATATCTGTTCACATTGCACTAAGAACGCCATTGACAACTACTTTCACACCTTGTGGTCTTGTTCACCTGTTCAGAGATTCTGGCTTCATGTACGTATGTAAAGACTTATCGCACTGGTTTAAATGTAATATTCCTGCAAGCCCCACAATGTGCCTACTGGGTGAGTTGGGCGAAATTAACACCAAGGTTTATCTTTGCAAACTTAATCTTCACTATCTTATGTATCGCAAAGAAAACTATTCTTTTGAATTGGAAAACTGCTGCTGACAGCTCCCTAGTTACACATTACATAAGTAAAAATCAAACGTGAAGAGGAAGATGTTTAACAATGTTGTCAGATTGAAAGATTTTAAAATGTACCAAAAAACCTTTGTTTCCCTCACTTGCCTGTTTGCATGCCTGTTTCTTGTTCTTGGACCACCACAGCAAAAAATTATGCTGTTCTTGAAGCATTATTTCCTCTGGCTTTTAATTCATTATTCCATGACGGTGAAGTTGGATGAATCTTAGTTCTGAGTCACGTGCCTCATAGTACAGCAGTTGGATCCATTCTTCCACTGTGGTTACACCCGCTCATTCGACTGGATATGTCATGTATATGTGGCAATTTTAAGGCTAAAAGCCAAAGAATAGTTTAAACCTGGTCATTGACACACATGCAGACACACACCCGAATTCTTTTTATCACTATCTAAAAGTATATGATAATGCATATAATGAGCATTCTGGAATACGCCGCTAAGTGCTGCAAACTAGCTACTACTGGGTAGTAGCTCGGATATAACTTTTATAATTTTTGTAATATCTGCGTCTTTTTTAAGACATAAACTGTTTGGGTGGTCCAAGAAGACTTGAGTGCTGGTAAGAAGCTGTGCTCCACGGGAGATTTTCTGCATTTTTTTTTATCTTTTAAGGTGATTTTTTTTTCTTTTTTTTTTTTTTTTTTACAGTCTATGGTCAGGTCAGCCCACTTGGAACCTCAAGCAAGCAAGTGCGGAAATCATATCGGGTCGAGATGCAATATCTATAGTGGAAACACTCTTAAAGTGTAGGCGTGTGCGATATGTCCAATTCTCCAGCACCTGTTCAACACTAATCTGAGTCAGAAAAGAATTCCATTGATGTGGAAAACATCCTGCCTTGTACCAGGGCATAAAAAACCACAACCAGCTGAACCAAATTAATACAGAATTTGAATTTCTCTCTGGGATTAATAAAGTATTTTTCATTTCATTTTCATTCATGTCATATCTTCTGTCTCCTTAAACAACAAGTGATCAAAACAATAAATATAAATAAGTAAATCAATGAACATCTGACCTGGGGCCACTGGGAGTATCCAGCTTAACGGGCACAACTCAGGACAGGCCCCAATACACACCACTGCCAAAAGACTGCAAGGCGAGGGCCACCTGGAGAAAGAGCTATCCTTATGGTAACAATCTAGCAGCCCACACAGGCATAGTCCCCAGTGTGGCGGATTCTCATGGCGTAAGTAACATATGTCATGTGTTGTCATTCCATGAATTATGAACATTTCACCACAAGTTCTATTTGTATAACAGCTGCATGCACATTGTGTTTTTCACATTAAATGCAGCAACAAATCCAGCATTTAACAGGGAAATCGTTCTCCTCAAAATCACTGTTTCTAGGCTCCTTTTCATTTATGGTTTTGGTGTTGGAACTTGTGCGCTTTTTGACTTTATTCAAAAAGAAAACTGATATCTTCAAGGAGAACATTACATTGGAAGTTGTTGAAGACCACAGCAGTGCAGCAGAGTATAAATCTGTTGCATTATGCATCCGAATATGACAACATGTATACTTTTCCTTTCGATGGTCTGAAAGCTCATTTTTAATGATTGGTGAGTGATTATTTACTTGACTTAGTTAAATATCTTGACTCATCAATCAGGTGTATATCACCCTATTTTAAAATGCAAATATGCATGTATGCAGTAAAAGATGGTGCAAAATCCAATGATGGAATCTATATTTTATATTTCTCTATCAAGTACCAGTTTGATCATATTTTCCCATGAAATCTAATGGAAAAGTGTGTTCAAACTTATGACTGATACAGTATATTATGCACAGTAACTCTTCCTCTATGTAAACAGACTTTACAACCCCCCTTCACAGACTGTTGCCCAACCAGAAGGAGCAGCCATGTCCTGCCAAACAAAACTATGCAAGGCTGTCAAAACCCACCTCAGCTTCCATGACTCAACAGTGACTATGTAGGTCAGCACCCTCTGACAGGTTCGATATGCTTAGAGAGTGTAGCTGCATATAGCAAAAGCAGCTTGTGGACTAACACACAGAGAGACACGCACACACACAATATTATGGGCCAAATGCAGTGATGCCAAGTACAGAGGTGGATATGAGCTTTTGAGGAAAGTCACTAAATGTAGAAAGAATATCACACATTCACATAATTCTATTTGATAGCAGTATAAAAGGAAGGAGTTAGACTCCAGAAATCTCCCACCTGTTTAATGGAAAGAAAAACATGTAGGCAACGTAACTGTTTTCCATCCTGAATAAAGTGTATTTAGCATATCAACAGCTTCCTGATAGAATCACACAGAGAAAACAAACAGCAGCTACACACAACTTTTCTCCAAAAGAAATGAGTGATGGACTCCAAAACATATACTATAGCATGCTTATACACACTGATGATTGGCAGTGAAATTGACATTTAACATGAAGAAGAATGGTTTACAAAGAATACATACATAAAAAGCAATGTGCATGCCTTGCAGAAACAAGCACTGTGGGTCCCTCTCTGGTGAACTGGTAGAACACATAGCTCCAGCGTGTTCTTTTTAACACGAGTTGGATAAGTTAATTAGATGAGCTCAGTCTCTGATCTTGTCTGTTTTGCAGTTAATGGAGATGCAGCAGAATCAATGTTTTTATGATATATTTTGGCTATTTTTTCTGTTTAATTGTGTTCTGTTTAACTACAAGCGATCCCACAGATTTCAGTCACTGAAACTCCTGAGGATAGGTTCATAAATCTGAGGGGAAATATCTTGCATGAGAATGAGTCAAAAATGCCCTGGCCATAAGGCAGGAGTTCCTAACTAGTGCCTTGTGGGTCCTTGCTTATCATCAGCAGTAATTTTTGTGTTGCAAATATTCCCACAACAGCCTTTGATGTAATTACTTTCCAAACAGCTCCCCTCCAGCCAGTATCCTGTTCAAAATTCATGGCTTGGCTTGTTTGTAGCGTCACTGGAACACACACATTTCTCATTTGCTGCCCCGTAGAGAACAAAGACACTGCACTTTCGCTAATACCCGAGAGAGAACCGAGCTGTAATCAGTACTACTATATGAAAGAGTGTAAACAGATACTGTTCAGGTACCTGAGGGTACACCGCAAATACAGCCACTCATAAATACAAAATATGTTATGGCCAATTCTTCAACTTGGTGAGGAAGCAATGTAAGGCAGAGATAGGCTGCAGCTCCTCGGAGAAGTGAGAGCAGATCAACCATGCAGTGTTCTTTATTACCTAGCTAGGAAGCAGACAGAGAAACATGGTAGTGTCTGTCCTTCTTTCTTCGCAATGTGCTGAAGTACAGTCAGTGTTTTTTTTTTGTTTTTTTTTTTGTTTTTTGTCATAAGCCAGACAGACTGTCTTGTCAAAATTTGAAGTCTAAAGATCTGAGTGACTTTATTAGAATCTTCTTAAGCCTGGTCTGAATGGATAACCAATTTTACCTCAGCATATTCCTATCGGACACACGACACTGAAGAAGGGGTGGTATTTCACCCATTGGGGGCCATAAATGTCTGTACGAAAGCACATGCTAATCTGTTTCAGACTCACACCACAGTCATGGATAAAGATCAACAGAAACAAGTAGCAAGATGTGCACAGTTCAACCAGATCTTATTAAAAGATTACTTCTGGTGTGTTAGGAGCTCATTGAGCACATAATTTAAACTGGAGCTTAATTATCAGCCAGCTGCAGCTCTTAAGTTTCTTTCTTTAGTGATAGTCAGTGTCTGACTTTAAACTGATGACCTGTTATTTCTGGGAAACTTTCCTGCACACTCTTTTAGAAACACTGTGCACATTATTCACATTCATGTTTTTTTTTTTTTTTTTTTTTTTTTGCAGAGTGCAGGTTAAAAAAAATGTTGCACATGTCACACTCACAAACTTTGTCATTTTTAATACGCCCTTGGAAATCTGTCATTTTCATGGATGGAGAACTGTCAAGCTGACATCGCAGATATTTTGTCATGCAGAATCTTTGAGATGAAAGAAAGTACAAAATGACAGGAAAGTCCTTTTAAAAAGTTGACTGAATGAAGCATATGCCAGTCATAAGGGAACTTCAAGCAGTCAGAAAAAAAGAGTGAACAGACTTTTCTGGGAATGAATGAGATCAGAGGCAAACTGAGGGTGATGCTAATGGCACACAGGTTCTGGTATATGCTTTTACTTAATGTTCATGTTGCACCTGTCTTTACTCTTCAGTGATTTTAATCCAAGGTTTCTTCACTGCGAGAAGATGTGGATCATTTTACCACCAAAGGAAAAATTACATTGTTTTAGCAGAGGTCTGCACTCTCCGAGTGCTTCTCGTTCCAAAAAGGATGGTGTGGAAAGAGCCTATTGGTAGCTTATTCGTTTAGTTTGCAGAGAGATTGCAGGCTGGCAAGATGGATTCTCTTGTGATTGTAATCTTTGGAATCCAGAAAGGATGCGTACAAGGTTAGAGAACTGGGGACAAGTAAATTAAACTTCCAGGTTAGTATGTCAGATTGATAAATAAACACACAAAGTAAGACAGTATAAGAATATTGAAAAAAAAAAACAGCAGCAAAATACGTATTTTCAAAAAGAATGCAACTCTTGTATAATGTGTAGAATGAGCAGATTATTTTCTGAGATAGCTCAGATCCTTTCATTTAAGATGCTAGAGATCTTCTACCAGTCTGACAGTAAATGTCATCTGCAGTCTGCTGGGAGGAACAGGATCAGTAACAAAGACGCCAGTAGACTTAATAAATTAATTGACTGGAAAATATAACAAACAGACAAACAAATCTCTATCAAGAACAACTCCTCCCACCCATGACGTATTACAGGGGCAGCGTGTGGTCATACACTTCATTTTGTTATCTCACAAACTGGAGGATAAAAATTAAGGACTTAAACCTTTTAGTGTGCTTGTCCCATTGTTTTCTTTTATTAATATGAAAATGTTTCTGGTCTCCTTTCACTCATGCTGTTTCTACAAGCAATACATAACAGTTCATATGAAGCAGAAAAAGGCATATAAGGTTAATCTGCTTCAGGAAATTCTTATCACATTTTGTGACAGGTGCAGCTACACTGATGAGATCTTGACAAAACTGCGCAACCCAGCTCCTTTCAGAAGCCTTAAAGCAGCACAAAAGGACTGTTCTGATCAGACCTGCATAATTTTGGCTGATTTAACACATCGTGACGTTACACTGACCTGCGTTTGATTCATCTTACTAATAAATAAATACAAACAGAGTAAATGCAACCAAAGTTATGTGACAAAAGATCATGAAAATCCACTGATTCAATGAAAGTGACCTGTACGATAGAGATTTCTCTGCCTTTTAAGAGCTGTGTCACGACTTTCATAATGACTTGATGAAATATGCCTCAGAGGACCGGCACATATTTGGGCTGAGGTAGAAAGCGGACATTTTGGCTCATGTAACTTGACAAATTGTGCTTCAAAAGTTTCTATTTATATCTTTCTCATCTCACAAGGAGTGTAGAATCTTCCTAATTCCCTTGCCGTTTGCCAGAGGCTTAGTGTGACATACTGCTAATCTGGTTATTATGCAATTTATCAGCCGCCTCTCTTTTATAGCCGTGTATGTATATTATTCAGGTTTCTTATGAGCCTAAGTGCAATAACACTACAAGGCGCTAATGAGCAACTGCTACTGCTGGGTAATGCATTGCAAGTCACTTCAGGGTATTCTTGTCGCAACAACTTGTTAGTCTAAGTCACTCCATTAACTAGCTAAATTATTTTTGTGCTAATGACACAGAGACCCCTCTCAGGCTTGAACCAATGGGATGTGACCAAAACAAGAGGGGAAGAACTCATCAGAGTTCTCTGACAGCAGATACTTCAGAAAAGAGAGGTTACAGACCTTGTTGTGAAGAAAAAGGGTATCTGGTACCTGAATTGATGCAAGGGCAGCAGGCACCTCAGCAGAAATTCATTATTCCTTCTGGCATCTCTAAACATATGAGCAATGGCCACAGCCGTCACGTAAAACCGCCTTGATACGGATGACAGATGGAGACTACCCTAAAGCAAACATCTTCTTCAGCCTAAAATGGTCATCCTTTTCACAAGTGGCTGCGTTTTTGCGCCATCAGCTAATTACGGGTGCCCTGTCATTAAAGACACGTAAATCAGACCTTAATGTGACTCAAGACTCTTGGTGAGACAGTGGGCGGGAAAAAAATGTGCTCCTCTGATTCAATGGGCCCTGAACTGAAGGGGATATAAGTCTTGATAATGATAGTCAAGTACAGTGTATTGATCACCACTCCCTCTGGTGTCTGTGTGGGTGAAGGCAGCCAGGACGGAAATTGAACTGGGATTTCTTGACTTTGTAGAGCAAGCTAATTCAGAGGCAAGGTGGTCAAAATAACTTGACTAATGTGTTTGTGTAAGACCACTGTGATTCACTTTGTCATTTCTACAAGGTGCTTATTCATTTCTCCATCGCAGCTGCAGCAAAAATAGAATTCTGTCAGGGCTTCAATACCTGCTCATGTTTCATGAAAAGGTTTTTCTTTCCAGCAGAAAAAAAACTCACTTTGCCTCTCTTGCAGGCGACATCTGTCCCACAATCACATGTGAACAAAGGAATGTTCTTTGTGAATCAGTTTAACTTTTTTTTTGCATTTTAATTGTCAAAATGGTTCAAATGAATTCACAGCAAGTACTTGCAGCACAAATGGAAGTACTGATTCAGTACCAGTGGTCTCTCTGTCTGCACCACACAATTCTTTTTTGTGTTAGCACCCTTTCATGAAAGTGGTAAAAGCTGGCAGAGGCTGTTCTGGCCAATCGTTGACAGAGTTTTCTCTAATTAAGAGACAACAGAAGTGAAGAGTTGACTGTCAGTTCTTTTGCATTCTGCATTTCTACCAAAGAAACATTAAATATTTAACATATATATCAGCGGAGTGGTGGGGGTTCATTTTACCCAAATGTGTCATTAGGATTTTAGTTAATTATCATGGCCCATTGAGTCCAGCAAGTCCTTCAATGTGCTACTATCCTCTCTGTCCATTATCCACTCTGTAATTATCAACACGCACTGTCTCCCCACGCCGCTGCACTTTCTCTTAGAAACATGTTTATAATGACTTCAAGATGTTGATTTGCCAATTGTTCTTAATGGAACTCTTCTGTTTGCTTGTGTGGGTTTCAAATCATAAAGGTCTTCGAACAAATTCAGTAGGAAATGACCTGTTCTGTGTTTTTGTCCCAGCCAGACAGGTCGAGTAATCAGAGGAGCAATTTATCTGCTTTTCTGTCTGTCTGTCTGTTTGCCTATCTGTCTGTCTGCATGTCTACATGTCTGCCTGTCTGTTTGCCTATCTGTCTGTCTTTCTGTCTGCATATCTGCCTGTCTGTTTGCCTATCTGTCTGTCTTTCTGTCTGTCTGTTAACATTCTAACTCAAAAAGTTATAGATGGATATTGATTGAATTTTCAGGAAATGAAAAAAATGATTAGATTTTGGGGTGAGCCAGATCATTACAGGAATTAATTTCAAAAGGTTCTTCACTATGAGATCGTTTTGCTTTTAGAGTTTCAAAGTTAAGAAAAAATGGCAAGGTTTTGGAGGTGGTATGAGCTTCTGAGTCTTCTGTCTGTACTGTTCTTTGCACATTTTGATGCTATTACTGCTTTCCTTTTATTTTTTTGTGATTTCAATCATTATTCACAAAAGCAAATGCTGTATGTTCCTTGCACTTCGAAATGTGAATGGTATTGTTGGAAAAAATGAAATTTCCAAAGCCCAATATCCATGAAAAGAATTCAGAAAAGCAGTCCTCCCACTAAAGTGGAATAAGCAATGTTGGGATGAGTCTGGTGCAGACTGTACATGGGTCGCACCACAAACACAGCCATTTTGTGTCAGATAATTAGGTTGGAGAATAATGGAAAGCCTGTATGAGAAACATGGATTTTCTAGGGTCCACATTCTACAGAAGTCGTTCCTGCCTTTACTGCAGCCATTCCTGCAATATTTTTATTATTATTAAATTATATCGAGTTTGCAATTAATTCTGTTATCTGCTGATCACAAGACTCCTGCAGATGTCTGGAGATATCTCCAATTTGTTGTGGTACCCACTTACTGGTTAGCACAAGATAACAAGCTTTGTTATTAAAATTAAAACTTTACCTCGAGAAAATAATTATTGTGTTATCTTGAGATAAGGAGATATTTAACTCCTTATCTGAAAATAAAGTAAGAAATGTAATAATTAAAGAGAAAGTACAGAGAGCATCTTTTGTTTTGCTCAAAACTCAAATACAAAAGTGATCTTGAGATTTCTTTAAAAGGAATTTAAAACAAAAAGAAACTAAGAAATTAAATCTGAAGCGGAGAGAAGTTGTGCCTGGATGTTTTCTTGTGGTAATGAAATCATTTATGGCTATTTTGAGCAGACAAACTGCATGTG
>JBAMHX010000001.1:24614864-24649864 GCA_037177515.1 Pseudomugil tenellus
ATAAATAATAATAAGAGGACACTTAAATGAGTTTCCCTTGCTTAGATTTCAACATATTTTGCCCCTTTTAGCACATTTTATCCCCCGACTACAAGCACAAAGTACTAAATGTACTAAAACCATGAGAAAGAAAAGCCTGAATTATTCCAGTCAAATAAAAAAAAGTATAACGAGATGCATGCTTAGAATGATGAGCCAGAGTTTAAGTGACTATATAGGGGGCTATTAAATCAATATTTCACATCTCTGCCAAATGAGCTGCAAAAGGGCCATTATGTAGCACTAATTGCACCTATAGGACCAATCTTTAAACATGCAATGTGCTCGCAGGGAATTCATTGAGAATCTTCAGGTATATGACTGGGATCACGATTGCTGCTCCTCATTTCGCTGGCTTCCTTTATTCCCTTCATGTCTGCCTTTGAATATTTATTCTATGCTCATTTGGCTCATTTGCAGCCATTTCTGGTTCAACCAACTTCCTGCATTATTCCTTATTAACTAAGCATATATAAAGAATAAAATTACTTTATAATATATTGCAAATTAAGAACAGAGGGCCAATAATCTAGTGCATACATGGCTCATTTGGATTATCTTTGAAAATATACTTGTCTAATATAAGATGTGTCAGTGTGTCATGGTAACTTAACTCTAAAGTTCAAGAAACAATATGTTAATATTAGTCTTTTTTCCTTAACTGGAACTAACATTTTCCATATTGGCAGATAGTGTGACTAATATGGTTCCATTAGAAACCATTAAAGCATATCTTCAAAAGTGGTGATATGATTATTTTGTACAATAAGCAGTCAAGTCAGTTTTCTGAAGCATTTTATGGCTCGTTGCTGGAAAATTAACATGATCTGACCTTTTTACCTGTTCTTGTTTCCTCAAATTAATCATTAATGCAAAATTGCTTAGAAGAGGAAAGAACATTCTTATAATTCTCCAATAAACGTCTCAGTATAACATCAATATTTTCCTAGAAATATGCACAATGCAGAATAAAGTGCATCTAAAATATTACAGCATTCCAGAGAGAAAAAAAAAGGTCACCATGATCTTCTGGAGAAGAATAAGTAAACAAGGTGTGTGTTTATGTACACAAGAACTTATATAAAAGTTATAAACTTAAAATAAATGTTGAGTTCAACATGCAGAGGAAGAAGAAACCAGAAGAATTTTTTCAAAGAAAAAAATATAAGAAAAGCACTGAAAGGACAATTTTACTGTAAATGTTCTGTATGTGACAGAATAAATGCGTGATCAGAGTTGTATATTTCTACCTTTTTTTAATATTAAAGAACAGTTAAAAATCTGACTGGAGGCAACACTAATACAGATTCCAAGTTTTGTAGTGGACATGTCTGGTGTCGTCTGAATTAACAGAACCACAAAGTTGCCACAAAATTGCCATGACTGACTACCAGTGGTATCTCATTTACAATAAAAGAGCATTGATAAGCGACTAATGATGTCTTTCACTGCCAAAAAGAAAAACATTTTGGTTAATAAATATTAGCCTTACAGGAACTTATTACTAGAAAAAAATGTATGAGACCAAAGTCTCTCTGACTAAATAGACTTACCTATAAGTAGAGCCTCGCCTTTTATAAATAAGATATGCTGCAGTCTGCATAAACGCATTAATCAATAACAAAACTGCCACACAAATATTAGAATAATTGATCCAGGATGATTCAGCAGCAGGAAGATCCAGCGACTTGCAGGATGCTATTTCAACATAACAGGCTTGATGAAAGTCAGCGGATGCACTAATGACAAATGTCCTCTCTTCAACTACTATTGGTGAGACTTTATTTTAGCTAGTTACAGGAAATTACTTTTTGCACCTTCCATCATCTTCCACATGCACCTCGAGCTGCAGTTTTATGGCAATGACCAATCAGGGTATAATAAAAAATAAGCTGTAACTGCCCACCCTTGTGATAAAACATATTCACAACTAAATTCAACCTCCTGCTTATTAAAGAAAGAGTTAGAGGGCCAGTGAATAACACTTGTGGGTCCACAGCCCTGATGCAACGTCATCACATGTGGTCACATGTCTGGATAGCTCAGAAACCATCTCACAATTTACACTCCCTTTTAAAGCAACAACAATATGAATGTTTCCTTGAAGAGATGGTCTGAAAACATGCAACATTATGCCCATACTCACTCACTATTGGTTACATTTTCATGGTGGCCAGCTTTTTAGCTCCTGGGCTGTAGCCATTTGACATCATTAAAAAGTTATCTTTTTTTACATAACTGCTAGGCATTTTCCAATGAGTCATCTCTTTTCTGCTATATTTACTCTGACACTAAAATCATATAGTTATTTTTTTCTCCACATCCTCTGCAATAAACATGCATGCACACTTCATACATGCCCTGAAATAAATGCTAAATCTACAAGGTCCCCATCAGCCAGGCTGCTATATAGAAGATTTTATGGAACAGTCCTGAACAACACAAACATATTCATGACAGCTGTATTAATCAAATTAAATGTAATTTTCTGAGAAAACACAGAGGTTGTGCTGTTATCGCTCAAACCTTACAATGACAAAAAAAGAGAAATAATTCAATATCTGTCAAGTCAAGATTGATGGAGTGCTTCTCAAACGTTTCTATGAATATCAACATCCAAGATCACAAAAAAGGACTTTTAATTGACAAGAGAAATGTTTCCTTCATGACAACTTATGTCTTTTGTTGCCTTCAGAGATGTACACAAACTTGTTCAAAGGTTAAAGAAGGCCTTCTGGTCTGTAAAGGTCTATGTGCTGGATTCATGAAAAGCAATGGAGCATCACATATTCCAAACACAGTTAAATGAACTGGTACAGTCAGGTTGCTATTTCCAAAAGCAACAGGGTCACACATAGCAGTAGATGCTAGCTACAGATGGAGACTGTGGCTAAATACCTACCTGCTTACTGCTACTAGGCTTGTTCTGTTACTGAAGTCAAAACTAAATACAACCATACAGGCAACCCAATCAAAGGGAAATGTCTACAATAGGAGACAAAAACTACTAGATAGAGAGAACAGTGTAAGACTTGCTCAACACCATGTCACATGACTTGACACATCCATCAGTATCTGGTTTGAATAGTCAGGTCTGCTGAGAAAGTAATTGGTGCCAACCTGCTCTCCATTCTGGATCTATACACATCCAGTGTCAGGTGAGGAACTAAGAAAGTCCCTGCGGGTTTTTCAGCTCGACACCACTTTCAACTTCTGCCTTCTGGCAGGGATTTACAGCACTCTCAAGACCAAACATTAAAATTTAAAAACAGCTTGTTTTCCACAAACTGTCACCCTAATAAATAATCAAATCAGTCATTTACATACTATTCATCGATATTTACTGTTTAATCTACGTCTTTTAAGTGTCATAAAGACGTCATTTGAAAGAAGAAATACTGTGTATTTATTCAATATAGGCACAAAAAATAAGAATGCATCATTTCAACACACAACCTAAAAATAACTCATTATGCGATGCTGCCTGGTTGTATTTGGGTCCAAAGCCGGCGCCATGTTGCGAAGTAACGAGAGGAACCTGCAGATGTAAATAAGGATGGTTGAGTATAGTGAAGCTGAGGAACTTGCGAGTGATTTTAGTGAAGATTTGAGCGATATATCAATAGTTTTGGACGACGAGGGTACACCCACTGAAGACGATGGGTTTGCTGATGCGGGCGAAGGTCTGCAACTAAATTTATTTTAGTCTCATCGGTCTGAAAGTGACAATGACACGAGTGGGTCTGAAGAGGAAGGGTCGGACGGTAACGAGTTAGAGCTGGACATTGGTCGCCTCCACAACAACGAATGGTAATTTCATGTTCATGGTCATGTTTAATAATTGCAAATATTGTGCGGATTGCAGCAGGTTTAAGAACATGTTTAAAACATACTTTTAGGACAGGGGCTGGAAACTCTGGTCCTACAGAGCCACACTCCTGCAAGTCCTGGGAACCTCCCCGGCATTGCACAGGTAACAGACATCAGAACCAACCTGCGGACGTGCGCAGATTCAGGGTCTACTTCAAGGTGCAGAGTTGAAGTTTACTAATTAATTCTGATGTGTGCCACTCGCGCTGCGGTTCCTTAGAACCGGAGTTGCCGACCCCTGTTCTAGGCCAAAAGACTCCTGCAATGAAGGGGTTTCCTCAAAGCAGTCGGCAGTGAAGTGTTTACTGCAGAGTACAGATGACGCCGATGGCTGCCTCTTGTCCCTTGTTCTTTGTACCTGTGCAGATCTATGTAAAAAATGGACCAACATTTTTTACATAGCAATATCACAGCTATATACAAATCAGTCTTACATTCTGTCTTGTCCTTAAGTTTTCTCCATCTAATAAAAGTATTATGTTGCCTCTCTTCTAATCTCTTTCCTGTTCACTTTCTTTCTTTTCTTTTCTTTCCTTCCTATTATAAAGTCTTCTTGTGATTCTTTGCTGAATCAGCCATGGAAAACTTTAATGACAAATACGCTGACAACAACATGCATTCAAACTTTAAAACAAGCTTTAAAGGCTACAGCAATATGAGCTTCATTGCCACGTACAAACTAATTCTGTCAAATACATCATATCCGCCGTTTAGTGATTTTGTGTGTGTGCTTCAGATCAACTCTAAATTCTAATGTGATGTGTAATAGTATTACTTATTAATTGCTACTTATGAACATGCAAGAGTCACGCAAAGTCATGCAATTATGACCCAGGGGCATCTTCGTCATAAATGCCAGAAAAAACGCAATTACTTTCCTTTTAAATTGATGGATTGGAACTGATAATATTAGCAGGCATAGGGAACAGCAACTATACTGTGAGGGATGAGCTGCTACACAGGAGTCACAACAAAAAAAACCCACAAAAAAGCAACAACAAAATCTATAAATTCCTGAAATGATGTCTCTTACTGAGACATCACACTGGAAACTTCCTTCTCACATAATGAAGTTGGTCAAAATGAAGATTTTCAGACCTTACCACAGACAGCTTTCCCTACTCACACCTCGACTGTTTACCATTAAAAACTCTCTTACTGTGGCATTGACAGGGTAAAGAAATGCATTTCTGTGTGGCGGATTGAATTAAATAGATTACTCATATCAGACAGTGACCTTGTGATTCCTATAATCAAAATATCAAGACTTCTCATATTCCTTACTGTCTACCAAATTAATGTGGGTGCGCCTCATTAAAGCAGCACCAATAACCCCCCCCCCGAGGTTTGGGTCCACTAAATTTACCAGAGAGTTGTCACAGAAAAAAAAAGTGTGACACCTGAGAAATGCATAAATTGGAATTTTTGCTTGGAGATAAACAGAGCACTCACCTTTATTCCCTCTATCTTAGCTCTTCAGTGGCATCATGACTGAAAAAGAGGACAGAAAAGAATATATAAGCACTGAAAACGCTGTCAGAAGGTAAAATTGGCATTACAGTAACTTTTTTATGTCCATTGTTTCATGGACCAAAGTATTATCACAGGCTATGCAGTTGATATCCTGCATCCTCCCTTCTCCTCCTCTGCTCCATTCCTCTGCACCAACCTTGCCATGGCTAACAGGAAGCAGAGGGCACAGTGCTTTATTTAATTAGTCACAGCAGCTGAGTGCTCATGTGGAACCAAACAGGGGAGGCAGATTGGGGTAGTGAGATGGATAGGCACACTCCCACCGGGCCTTGGCTGTGCTGTCAGAGGAGTGAAGATTACAAGACAGAGGGGGGTGGGGTGGGGTTGTATCGGGGAGAGGTTGGTAGAGGTGGTAGTGGGTGTTGCATTGCAGGAAGATGTAAATACTGCCTGTACAGAGGGATTCATCCCAGAAAATAGATTGCCTTTGCTTCTGAAGTAACCCTGTCCTCTTACAAAAGCGCTCTTACACTGTTTTGTCTAATATGCAAACAAGCAGGCAGTGGGACTGGCCTGTTGTTGTGATGTACGGCACCGAGTGGCTTGACTGCTTTTATTAACTGTGACAACACTCATTATTCCAGATGATTAAGGGGCTGCTATAATTCTATCTCTTCTGACACTGATCAGGTGGCCTTTTCCTCACAGACCAGCAGCTAACCTCTGAGAGCTTGCAGAAGTAGCTCCATGCGCATCACATTTTTGATTAGCTTTTTTTATCCCTGAACACAAGGTGAGGGGATCAAAAGGACAAAAAGGTTTCTCTAGTAGTTGGCTTTTATAATACAAACTCTTTATCATAGAGAACATAGTGAGGGAAAAGACACATACGGAATATATATTTATGTACAATTACAGGATTTGATGTTGTGTAAAAACAAGAAAAAAAAAAGAAATCATGATACATGTGATAAGAGATTTATACCCTGTTATTATTCAGTCAGTGTTTCTTGGTCTTTAACAGAGAAAACCCATCTCAGGGTTTACCAGAGGAGAAAACAACAATGAAGATGTGGCTTTCTGTATGATGCTGAAATGGCAAAGAACATGAATGCAGAGCTTGTGTATCATAAGTGCAACTACTGAGCAATGGTGTGCAGAGAGCTCTTTTAATTATCACTCTTGATGTTATCCCATGACCCACATCTAATAATGAAGGCAACATGAATGTTCTATTTACATATTCTTGGTTGGTAATGTGTGACCGTTGGGAGCACCAAGCGCTGTGCATGTGGCCCCAATGAAAAGAGGGGGAACGTCAAGCTCAGTTGCCGGGGGCTACCTTTCAGGCCTCTCTGAAGTGGAGCTATGTGGGTCAATTATAATCTGCAGGTCTGTCAAACAAGGTTGTGGTTTAAGACTACTCTACATATATTATTATGCCTTCATCTGGTAATGTTATATACAATAAGTACTTTATGTGTCTACTAGCACATACACTGAGTGTATTTGAGTAAATCCAGTCAAAGTTTAACCACAAACTCAAAGATTTGTGATATTTCTGGGTTTTTTTCCAGCTGTTCAAATAATACTAATACATAAGCTGCAAAACTAACTGCATTCAAGCAAAATGTTAACATCACAACATTATTCCCTAAACATTTAGCAGTAAGCACTGGGATAAGCCACCAGCATTATTTGATGATGGATCTTAACATATTGAAACAATCTTAAAAGGCCATAATACTTTACTACATATCTCCGCTTCTTTAAATCAGCAACGTTTTACGATGATGGCCCACACGGCTTGATGCTTCAGTGGGATTTTAACATCATCATTAACGGTCTTAAAGCAGTGAGATAAGAGGACAGGCTGGAGCTTCACACTATCAGCTGTAGAGGGCTTGATATTGCTTAACCCTCCACCTTCACAGGGCCTTGACACAGTTAAGAAGGGTTAATAAAACTGTTTTTCACACCCTGCTCTCTTTTCAGGGGGCGTGTAAAATTGTTCTCTTCCAATGATTCTGTGTATGTGAAAGAACTGGGTCACTGGCACTCTCTTCCAGGGTCTAGCACACACAAACTGAAGCCAGATTCTGACAGGAGGAGCACCTGCATGACTGCAGTCACTTCTAAACAACACATCATGCTCAGATTACACAACACAGTTGAGATGGAAGGTGAGGGATGAAGGCAGCAAGGATTGCATGCTGCTCGTCTCTTTGTGTGGGTGGACATTAGTGCGTAATGGAGCTTCTGTGTGTCTCAGGTGTCCTTTTTCCAATTGCCTGCATGTTTGTGCGAGTTAAAGTGTTGTTGCTGGCTTTAGAACCAACAAATATATAAAGAATTTGAGCTAAACTGTTTGTTAAATATTACTTGCCTATGCTGTAAATGCAACAAAGGGTCCCCATCCTACTGCAAATGAATGAGCACAGGTCCCTAGTTATCACTGGTTATTGTTCCAATCAGCCTGGCTTTGAAAGGGAAGGCGCGCTCTCCTTTGGACAGCTCATTAAGATAACACAGAAACGTGGCTCGCCATCATCCTGGGTTTATTAAAGTGGGGCTCATTTTAGCTCCTTTGTCTCATGCAGAAACCTTTGCCTTTGTCAGCGCAATAGGAGCCAGATGGCAAAACAAAGCTGCCTGTCTGGATTGCTTAGAGAGTGGTCTCATAAGACAGAGCTATTAGCTTGACTTCACAAGCTCACCGCCCACCATATCCACCTGGTTTCACCAGGTGCACAGACGATGATGAGAAGAGGTGAGGGAAAGACTGGCAGCCAGTTTCGGTCTTTTCGGTGGAGTGTGGTCATTCTACAGTCTTACATTTGCATCTGCTTTTTCTTCCCTCAGCCTTTTAGCTAAAGCTGAGTTGTTAAGTCCTGCAAGTTGTGGGACAGCTGACTCCGCTCCTGGCTGCACAGATCTCTCTGAAACATTCATGAGAAAGGCAGGGGAGTATTAAAGTCATTGTCCCCTTTCACTCAGAGACTCTCCTTCACCTCTCAGCTTATTAAAATCACATGGTATTAACTTTGGCGTTCACTGAAAGGCTAAATAATTCAATCAGAATAAAAAAAGGAGCCAAATGAATAGCTCTAATGACATTAATGCTTGAGGGAGAATTGCTCAGAACTATGAGGGGTAGTCACTGAAGCTAGTAATGCAGAAGAAGCTTGCCCTGTGTGCTAATGGAAAAATTAATTCTGGACTCATAAGGTCATATTCCTACTAAGCAAAATGTAACAATCAGTATAATCAATGTTAAAGACGCAACACAGCAGTATTTCGACTTGGTTCAACATTCTTGGAAAAGCAAACATAAATACTCAGCAACCTCTGAAATTCTAAATTTGACGCAATGGTTGCGTTTTCTTGCCAAGAGCGAGTAGAGAACAGAGATGTCAATCTCCAGTCTTTGAGGGCCGCTACCTTTCACATTTCAGATGTTTGCCTTTTATATTAGATTAAATATAAAGTGGGTCGCGTTGAAAGATGGTTAAGTTGTGCATGACTTTGATTAACTTGAATCAGGTGTTGAAGAAGGGAAAAATACTAAATCTGATGGAACAGCAGCTGTCAAGAACACAAGTTTGAAGATCAACTGGTCTCTCAATGCTGAGTATGTTAGTATAGATCAACATACTAATTAAAAAAAAAAACATCCAGTCTGGTTCATTGTAAAGTGAGCAAAAGACTGCAGACCAACAGCTTCTTAAATAGCACAGCAGTGTTATTTAATTTGCTTAATCTGTATAAAACCGAAAATGTACAAATTTCTGCACATCTCACTTGAACATGCCCTAATGTTATTTGCAACCATGTTGTTAGAAAACCAGGTGAGACACCATTTTCAGTGGTATGTTACTTGTCTGATGTTAACATGACATGCTACAATGTTGAATAAAGACTGTGATGGTGCTAAATACAAACAATCAAATACGACACCCAGCCTATGAGATGCCTCTGTGAGCTGAAGTAACAGAAAAAAATAGATATCTGTGCTATTGTCAGAAGTTGTTATTAAAGAATCAGCAAAGCCAAGCAACAGGGAATAACATTTCACAGGTGAGGAGTTATCTTGCAATATTTTACTGTTCCAAATCTGTCAACTTTGATACATTACACCTTCTCCTAAGCTAACATGAAAATATGAAAGTGGCTGCCAATACGACAGACCATGGAGTTAAGCTCACTATCAGCCAAAGAAAAACACAAGCAATGTTTCACTTATCTGCTGTTCATTTTAAAGTTCCACAAAACTCTTATGTGGGTTTATAATACTGCAACTGCTCAGCAGCAAATATGCAATGCAACTGTGTTTTCTGTAAATACACATCAGTTAACTGAATTAAAAATTTTTCTCCAAAAGCATTTCAAAGTGGGCATAGCCACAGGTTTTGTTCTGAATTAGCATTTAGCATCACTGAAGAACAGTTTCAAACTTATCTTTGTTTTTTTTTTCATTAACTGCTCAGTTATGGCAAGTGATTTTCTTGAGAGAGACATATTTCTTAACAGTTTATAAAACTTCTGTTAGTCTGTGTATGCTGACTGGGTTGAGTTTATTTTGCTGGACCACTCCTCGTAAAATTTAAATGAACTTACTCCAAGTGACAACAGTATGCCTAACACACAATGTGTTTCCAAAATCAATTATGCTTGGTAAACAGGTTTATTTGTGCTCAGATGTAAGGACACAGCAGCACTACGGCTGGCATTTTGCGATGGTGGAAAATTGTGGAACTTATAATTTTTACAGACAAACTAGAATTTATAGTTGTATCTGTAGCTTTGGGGGTAATATATGTAAAATAGTTTCTTGGCATCACTATTAATGAACTACTCTCCTTTCTGCCTCAAATCCTTTCAGACACAGTCAAATAGCTACACAATTAGATAAGTATTTAAGAGGCTCAGTTCCCAGTGTTAGCTTATGTTTAAGCAATGTCTACTCAAATTTAGCAGTTAGCAACCTAGGTTAATATTATAATACTTCAATATTTTATAACGACATTTGTCTCAGAGCACCTCCTTTTATATTCTAGATGTGATTTAAGCTACAGGGTGAAATGGAGTAGATCAATCAGTAAATAAATCAACCAGTCTCAAGACATTAATAATAAAAAACAGTTTTTCGATTTAATAATCTAATTATGATTGAAGGATTTGAGGTGTGAGGGCTGCCTTATGGAGCAGTTAGTTAGCACTATGGCCTCACAGCTCAGACAGTACCCTATCTGTGTGGAGTTTGCATATTCTCCCTGTGTTAGCGTGGGTTCTCTCCGGATTCTCTAGCTTCCTCCCACAGTCCAAAGACATGCACCTTGGGGTAGGCTGATTGGAGACTCTGAATTGCCCTTAGGAGTGAGCGTGTGTGTGCATGGTTGTTCGTCTATGTGTGTGGCCTTGTGATAGACTGGCGCTTATCTCAGGACATATGTTACACAATTTTAACCCTCACTTAATTGTCCTTTTCTCTTCAAGCAACCTTGGGTCTCATTTATAAAACTTGCTATGGAAAAACCAGGCATAAAATTTATGCAAGAATTTTACTACGCAAACTTCGGGATTGACGGACAACAGTGGTACCACTACGCCAACTTTAGACATGGTGTAGTACCATTTTGAAGATGGAAAACCACAGCACAGCTGATAAAATAATGCATGTAAGCCACATTAAACACATGTTTCTTATCATTTACACGAGACTTTGTTTTACTGTATTTAAAAACATAGAAACACTGATTATCATATACATGCCGCACACCTGTATAATTTAGCACAGTATGCTCATACTAAAAACGTCATCATGCTTATTAGTACATTAATTGTGAGAGGCTATCCAGCAATCCAAGTTACTAAGTAGGTATAATATATCACGGGGACACACGAGCGTAATATGTCACAATGGATGTGCTTGCATTTCTTGAAGACTATGCCAATGGTAGGATGAGGAGAGTGTTCGGGGATCATGAGGATTTCCTCGTCAATGATGATGACTGGCTGATAAACCGATTTAGACTCCCAAGAGCAGTGCTCTGACAGTTATGCATGAAAGTGGGTCCAAGTGTGAGAGACCCTTACTCTGTTTTGGAAGGTATCATTAAAATGAAGTTTCCAGACACTGTGGAAGTACAGGTCAACATCAAAAGGTAATTTTCAGCGATGTCTGGCTTTCCAAGCGTAATAGGCGCAATTAGCTGCACTCATGTTGCTATAAGAGCTCCATGTGAGAACAAGGCTGCCTTTGTGAACCATAAAAACATTAATCCCATTAATGTAAGTTATTTGTGACGCAACATGGTCCTGACAAACCTGCAAGGCGGCGTTCCTCTTGTTTGTTATGCTGCTACTATGACCCCAAAACAAGATTGCCTTATGTGTCTCCACCTCACTAATAAGAACCTCAATTTCAGCCTCTGAAAAGTTACGTTTACGCGCCTTCTCAGTTGCCATGATTCACCGTACAATGCCACAGACACTATGACTCATATGCCGACATATTTCTGAGCTGCTTTGCATTGACCATACATGGCAGAAAGGTGTGAAGGGGCGGGGACGTGAACCAAAATCACCTGCACAACCGTTTCAGCAAGGTTGTGATTTATAAAAGAAAATCGCGCGCACCTGTAAGCAATGTTTTTTAAATCAGACTTTTAGTTTGGCGTCCCAACTAAATGTTTTTTTTGCTAAGCACAATTCTAGTAGTGATTCTACGCAAAGTTTTATAAATGAGGCCCTCTGCTGCCTACACATCGTGACTGTGGATCCTTTTGACATATTTTATATTTCTGCAAAATGACAGTTTTGCATAAAACAACAAAAGAAGTTTTATGTTATCAAAATATACTCTTTCCAAGTAAGACATCAACCACTACAAGACTTTGAATAAAGAAAGAACAGTTTAATTAGATTAGAGCATCTACTACATACAACACTGGGTGTTGGGTTTAATCCTCTCACTACTCCTGGAGGCTGAATGGAAAAGATTACACATATATTTGGATGAATGCAAGATGAAGAAATGTAACAGGTGAATTTTCAACCAGAACTGTTTCCTGGCTACATGACTTGACCAGGTGCGGATTGACAGACCTGTCTTTGAGCCGTCTTCTTCCAGCTCCTTGGCCTCTTCAGCTGTAAGAAGACAGAGGAACCATTATCAGCAGGGAATGCAGTACAAAGGCAGGCGAGCAATGGCGTCACTTCATCAAAAGTCTATGGTGAGCCGCAGCTCTACAGACAAGCTTTGATGAACGAGCAATATGACGAAGAAACTCCACACAATGGTACATCACACACGCAGACATACACACCCTATCACACACCGTATCCACCCTTTAACCTCCTATGCAGCCCTTTCACAAAGACAGTAATCACATTAGGCTTTAGCTGCAGGCTCTCTGAAAACCCACTGTCAACAGAGTTAGAGAGGCATCCTAGTGATGGCTGTCACACTTCTACACACAGGGCATGCATGTGCATATGCACACACACACAAACAGGCTAAAAATAGCCTGCAACAGGGTATCCAAGTGGTGGAGATGTACTCTGTGACATGATTCACATCTCAAATGGGCAGAATGTGCAGTTTAGTGTCTGTTACATGAATTTCAACTGATAATTGAACCAAATTAAATGTTGAGGCAATACAATGCATATGTTTATATTTCAGCATGTTAAAATGGTTTTCCTAGACTCTGACGGGAGAGACTAGAATCCTCTGGGGAAATTAAGTGGAAAAATCCTTATTATTACAGCAGCAGCAGAACGTGAAGTGATTCAACATTCAAAAAGTCTGTAACCATGCTGTATTCCTTCCATTGTTTTCCATTTGTCGTTACTACAAATCAAGTTTTATAAAAGCACATTTTACCATACTAAGCTCCACATACATTATCTCTACAAATTATTACTTCACATTATCATTAACAAGGTATTTGAGATTTTGGGGTGGATTTAGTCCCTCTGTGATCTGTAAATCTTTGAGGAAAAATTCAAAATGTACAAAAGCACCTTGAAAATTGTGGCATACACACTACTTCCAGTCCTCAGAATTGCAGTGTGAAATCAACACACATATGTGAGGCCTTTTCCACTTCAGCAACCACCCTACCGACGTGGCATTGCTGGAACAACCTCGGGGGACAAGGCTTTGATATGAAAGTGAGGCTCATTTAAAGGCACCTTAAAGTCAGAGACGAGGGCATCCACAGACGAGTGACTGAGAGCTGTCTCGCTTGTACGATGAGTGTTACAATTTTATAACCCTACTAGCTGCATTCACAGTGTATGGCAGAAAAGACGAGGGTGGTTATGGCTTAGGTGCAAAAGCTGGACAAAACGCATAAGAGATGGGAGGAGTCGGGGGACAGAAACAGCTGCTCACTGAAGCCAGGAGAATCTCACTGTTCCATGACATCCTGCCTCCTGTCTCTATTTTTGTCCTTTTTTTACTAACACAGAAAGTGACACAGAAAGTCTGAGAATTACTGATACATCATGAGCTATTCACACAAAATAAATCTGCCCTAGTTTGTCTCTCAAAATACACAAATTTCTGGTTTAATTGATTGCTAGAAACAGCACAACTTTCTTCTTAAGAAAACCTTTAAGAATATTGGGACATGAAGTTTAAATTAATTCTCTACTCTGTTTTGCACAGTTTTAAATGCGATTTCTTCTGTTTGAATATTAAATATTTCCAAAAAACATATGACTGTTTATTTACAAAGCAACCTTATTTGCAGTGAATTGGTCAGGGAATTCATAAAGTTTTTCAGGAGCATGATAGCCTTTCACCAGGGGTAAGCCTTTGTTACCTGAAGGTTAACCTCTGGGAAACATGTGCAGCACAATGGTAAAAGCCCACAGGGGAAATGCTGCCTCCCTCATGACTCCTTTCGCTCACACAGGGGAAATCTGTCCCATGTCGATTACACATGATCCCGGGAGAAGGTTTGATTAAATCACATGCTTGTCTGAATGTAAAAAGAGCTTTGGGGAAATGGATTGCTGGCTCTGGATAGGTCATTGGATTCATATATTAGAATCATTATGGAAAGAAGGCAAAAGGGAGGAATGAATAAAGAAAAACAATATCTTAGAACAAAGCCATGCTGGTGCTGAGATTCAACATTAGCTCTGGATATGAACTTTTGCCTCCAACTGCAATACCACAAACTGCTCTGCTGCTATTACACACATTCTGGTGTTCCACAAATATTATGACAGGAAGAAAAATGACTTCTTCACTCTTCCACTTTTACTGACCCTTCCACCCTCACTATCCGGGCACAGTGAAGAGAGTCAACTTCATTCTGACCATTTCTGAGAACACCATTAAAAGATAAGACAACCAGAATTAGGTTGCTCATCCCTGCTTCTTGCACTCTCAACAACCCTGGATATGTGCATGGGAACCCTATTTTAACCTCCCCTCTTCTGTAATGTTATACCATCACTCTATCGGGAGCTTAATAGTCTGTATGATATTTGAAGAAATCAGCATTCTTAGTTTATGCTTAGAAAACCCCTGAAGACTCCAGAAGCAATGCTGGCAGGGAACAATGTAAGATTTAACATTTCAATAAAGCAGAAAGTGGATGACCACATAATAAATCCCGCCTTCAGTGTTAGGGCTGCAGGCGGGACCAGCACCTACTCATAGAGTCCACTGAAGGAAAGGGTCCGACAAACCTCGGAGCCCTTTGCCCGTGGGAGGAACTGCATTATATTTCTCTCTTTCCATTTCATTTGATTTCATATGTTCCATGCAGCTATTTACTCTTTCCTCTGAGTCTGTGTCACTTCCATATTTATTTTTAAACCTCTGGGCCCTGGTGCAGACTCAAGCTGACCTTTATTTAAATGTCTCCTCCACTCTGAGCAGATCTCATTACAGCAGAGCTGGTGGCTTTGCACTATCTATCTCATTTCAAAACTTTCTCTTTTCGCACTTGAGGCGATACTCAGCTATTTCACAATGCTAATTACTGGACCCAAGTAATGATGCTCCTTTCTGCTGAAGATGTATGTCCCTCTGTCCGAGATCCAGCCTAAACACATTAAGCTAAACTCCCTCTGGAATCTCAAGTTCCTTGAGCAGTTAACGTCTCATCAGAGTTTTCTGCTTCATCTTTCTTGCTCTCATTGTGCTTTCCACATGAGTCGGCAATACGTGGCATTTCATCTGCTGGGCCACTGTATGACAATTTGAAGGAATAATCTCACATTTGTATAAAAGCCTTGAGAAAAAGTTGATAAAGCTAGGGAACATTTTAGGTTCAAATCTAAGATTCAGCAAGTCCTTGAACTGTGTATGCATTTGGCTAATGTAATGCAACAAATAACAGCAAGTTAGGTCGTTACTGCATAATAGTTTCTTTTGTGCGTATCGCTCCAGAGCTTCATATTGCTCCTAATCAAGACAGCCCCAAACATGCTTTTGATCAAACTTTGATATTTATTTATATTTATTTATTTTATATTTAATATAGAATGTCAAAGGGAGTTATCACAATCAACTGTGAATAAATACAAGGACTGATTGTGCACCCCCTCCTTACCTTCTCTTCTGGCCTCCTCGCAGCTCTCCTTGATCTTCCTGCGGCAAACAGCAGCCAGAGCAATGAGCAGCACCAGCAGACACACAGCCAGGCCAACAGTTACCCAGAGAGCCACCGGGGGGAATGCGATGTTCTGACCTGAAGCAGAAAGGGCAGATGGAGAGAGATGGGCAGGGAAGAGAGAACCTCATTATTCACTCTTGGAGAGCTAAAATAAGACTCCAACTGTCACTGCAGCATCCATCACCATTTTTCTGTCATTTGGCAATTTTGCTGTTAACATGGGTATTAGGTGGCAAAGGAAAGTTGTCTCAAGACTGGAAGGTTGGTGGTTCAAATCCCACTCTCCCAGTCAGCTGTCATTGTGTCCTAGAGCAAGACACTTCACTTTCCTTGCCATTGCTGCTGTATCAATGTGTATGAATGTTTTGTGGCAGCCATGTTTCTGTCAGTCTGCACAGGGATGCTGTGGATACACACAGAGATCATAAAGTATGAATAAGTAGAGGATGTGTGATGGATCCAATGTAATATCAGCAATAAATTAATAGTTTCTTATCATTCAGAGTTTCTTGTCGTGTGAAATATATTTACATTGTGTGTTAGGCCTGTGTGTCAGTGACAGTAGGACCTGCTGGAGAAAACAATAATGAGCATAAACCTCACTTTAATGTCAACAGCGCGAGAGCTTCTTTACTAGAGTCCAATTAAGACGCTTGAGCCCTTCAGTTGTGTCCAGATGGCAGATAACTCACCAGTCAAACAAGAGTGTTGTCATTTCAAACAGAAAGCACTGGCACAGCTTTCAGGCAATGTTGCCATAGACTATCACACCCCCTGCTGCGTGTTATATATTGCTCAGATTTAGGAAGTCCTGATGGTTTTGTTTTGTTATTCATAAATGTCTTAATATCCCCGACATTGTTGTAATTGTGACAGTTAAGAGTACATTGACACTATAGTTGTAAAAGTGATTCATTCAACTGCATACATCCAGGTGAATGTGTGAGAAATAAAAAAAAAACAAAACAAACAACAACCTGGCCAGCAGTACAAAATAAAAGAGAAAAAAAAAGGATATCAGACACAGCCAAATTTCCCTAGGGTATTTAAACTGAGCAGAGGGAGAAGAAAAGAAGGGAAACAGCAGAGCCACTAAATAGCTGTGAGCCTGGCTGTAGCACAAACAGTCCGTCAGAGTGCCTACTTTGGGCAGCAGAAAAAACAAAAACACTGAAAATGACTGGCACTGGCGAGACAAAAGGATGAAGCATCTGTAAGGACTTGGCATAAGCAATGAAGACAGACAGACTATAATATGACCCAGCCAAGATGGAGGGCAAATAAAGGCATATTCCATTTTTAGATGGAAATCCAGTCAATTTTGCTATGAAGCAATTGCACTTTATATTTGGAAAAAATAAAGCAAAAACAAAAAAGAAGCTTACATTAGGGATAACAATACAGTCAATCCATCGGTCTACTACCTATTAAATGAACTGGCATGACATTTCTGATTCCCCAACAATGAATCTTAATGACTTTGGGGAGAAAGTGAATTGCCCCTGACTTTTCTCAGAAACTATTGAGTGGATTGATATAAAATGCAGCAAGCATTCATCCCCTAACTTTTCTTCAAATGCTATAATCAAATAAAATTGTAAACTTTTGCAACTTGGGTTTGTGGACAAACATCTGCAAAAGCAATAAAAGCTACACTAAGCTTAGCATGCCAAAAGACTAAGACAAAGCTGGGAACATGGTCATTATACATGCCTAACATCAGCATCTTCAATATGAACACATTTGCATGGCAACATTAACATTTAGTGCTAAGCCCGCTGTGACTACATACATCCTCACAGTGGACATTCATTATGGTGATTACAATACTGACTTTTTGTCTTGATCTGTGGGGGCTTCATTAAGCCCGATGGCACTGACAGATGAAACAGAATCACTGCATAAATGTAATAGTTGCTCGGACTGGTAATTACATAAGACTGAAATGCAGTTCAAAGGTCAGAGTTATATATGCTTGAGAAGCATATTCTATTCTTATCTATTTTTAATAAAACTCATTCCTCACACATGATTCTGTATTAATTTACCAGTGTTGCTACTGCCAAGTTGGATAAACAAGCAAATGTCAGAGAGAAAGGATAAAATCTGGAAAGTCAATCTTGTCATTTTGATGGAGCTGCGTAAGCCTCCCCAGGCTAGTCATGACTGATGAGTCTGTGGCTCTCTGTCCACCAGCGCTTTATTCTGCTATATTTAAAGAATGACCATCTAAAAGTCACTTGCAGCGAAATAACAGAACCCATATGAAAGAGGAATAATCACATTAGAGCTGTTCATGTCTTGTGAAGTCAAAAAAGAAACAAATATGTCTGGCTTTTTGTGATGAGTAAAGGAGGAGCAGCGCTCTTTGTTTCTATGGGCTTTCTCATTCCTTTTATTCTCACACCTTTCCACTATGCTCTCCCTCAGGGCAGACTGATAAAGACAAATGCCATAGTTGGCTATCATTGCAACGCCAAGGCCCGAGGGGCTGCAGGATCATATTTTTCTTTTTCTCTTGTTTGATGATGTGATTTTGTTTTCTTCAGAAATAGATTTGTCTCTAATGGCTCTGTTTACCTATCCTCTCTTTCCTCTTTTTTTTCTTATTCCCTCTGTGGCGGGAAAGGATGGAGTGCTCTGGGCTCCACTGTCACATTACCCAGACTCTGCAGAATAGAAGGCTGCACCAAACTGGACAAACTTCAATTTATACAGACAGTACTTTCCATACAGAGTCCATGCAGAGCCTCTATTTAACACATTTTAATAGTTGCATATTAAAATCTATTGTGAAGATCATTAAATTACTTAAAAACAACAATGTACGGAAAATCCCCTAGTTTATTTTTAGTTGTATGTTTTTATGTCAAATTAATCGGTGATTTAACTTTTAGCACATTTGTAATATTGTGACAAAATAAATGATTAAGCTTCCAAATTAGAGTGAGAAGGTTGTAGCTCTGGATGGATGTTGCAGTACAACAACCTAATACCCAGATCTGCCACAGCACTTGAAGTTACTGATACTGGAATGCTAAAGAATTTCAGCACAGGAATGTAAGAGCGAACAGCTGAAAAAAAACAACAAGAAAATATTCTGAAACACTTATGTTTGCTTTATATTTAGAGTCTTTTTTCTAATCTTAAAGGAACAAAGGAACCAAAAGTGAGTTAAGTTTAAATCATGATTTACCTTTCAGTCTCTTTAACGTTCTGTAACATGTAGCAACTGTAAACAGTACATCCACATTTTAATGCACAGACAAGGTCAATATTTAGCTGCGATTTTAATATTTTCTTTATGAAAAATGATAATTTGATTTCTGATCTTGTGCAAACACCACTTAAAACACTTTTAGTCGAGACATTTTACTTGCTATGATATTGAAAACCAAACCTCTTAAACCACAGCCATTTGCTCCAAACAGCGTTGAAACAAAACAACCTAAAACATTTTGAAATTTTCACGTTAGAAAATAGAATATTCCAGAAAAGCTGTCAAATGTCAAAAATGTCTAGCTGTTTCAAGTCGATGTATGCAATATTATGTATCACATTAAATACACCTGGGGTGTTGCTTTGCCATTGAGCATTACTGCTTACACAATATAGCGATCCATAGGAGCCCACAGAAGGTAAAAATAGATATTTAATGGGGGCAAGCAAGAAATTGATAAAGTACAACCTCCATATGAAGCCTCTAACACAGGGCAAGTCGTCAGTGAGAAATGAAGCTCCCTTAGTCTCTGGAAGACACTATAGGGAACTCACAAGGGCCCTTCTTTGGTATTGTTTGGGCATCAGTGAATGTGAGAGCCAAGATTTGGAGGCATTTTTACAAGCCTGAGTGTTTTCTCTCCAGCACCTTTGGTGAAATAAAGCGCTCCTAAGACTCCCTTGCCTGTCATCTTGGTTCTGCAACGTGAAGACAGTGGAGATCAAAGCTGCTTTCTTTCCAACTGTCACCCTAGTTTTACCTGCCTACAAGAAAAATAGCCTCTTAAGCTGGGACCAAAGGAGAATAATGTCCCTTGACAGAGGGATGACTTAAGGCTAAAAAGAGCCTCAAGGCTCATTGCAGACAAGCTGGAAAGATGAGGAAGAGGAGCGGAAGAGTCAATTAGTTTTTTTTTTTTTACTTTTATTGTCAGGATGAACAACCTGGACTTATCCTGCCTGGCTGTGAAAATAGAAGAAGAGAGAAGAGGTGGAGGAGTGTTGATCACAGAGGAGCGAGGTGCACTGTGGGCTAGCCCACAGGCTGAGCAGGGCCTAGCCCCCTGGCACCCATTCAGCCCTGGAAACCATAGACACACAGCCAAGGCCAGGACTGCAAATAGGCTTATATCTCTCTAACAATGACTCACATGGCAGAAATGAAGACGTCTATGCAGACAATACTGTTACGGAAGAAACCGTAAAGTGACTGAGATGTAAAACAGAAACTTATGCTTAAATCGGATTTAGCCAACAGTCAGGAGGTGACTGATGCATATTACTGTAGCGAGAGCAAACAAACTCCCCGACACAGGTTACTTATATGTCTTTTCTCAGTGCCTGCGTCGCATAGTCAATCTTATAGCAATGGGAGAAACAATAACAGGGCTAATAGAAAGAGGATGGCCTCAGTGTCAGAGGACATGGATTAGCTTGAATGGAAAACATGAGCATGAATATTAGGATTACATTGAATGAATGACTTTGAATTTGTTTCGGCTTCAGTTTTAATTATGAGCCTGTATTATCAACCTTGAAGGTGTCCATCAAAAACTGCTGAAACCCTCCCCACTCAGTTGCGGCAAGCAAACTTGTGAAAACACAGGCTCACCAGACTGCAATATTTCTAGGAACACCTCTTCCCACTGGGAGAAGACAAGGAGCTGACCTGTAGCTGGAAAACTTGGCAAACTGAGATGAACGGTGACAGTTTCTGTTCTGTCAGCATCTTTGCTCTGAGCCTTCTCTCTTTTTTACATTTCAACAAATAGCTTTTCAGTGAGATTCTACTTTGGTTTTCTTACTAGCAAGCAGAGAGATAATTCACTCATCTCTGGACGACCTCACAGGCCCATGTAAGTACACAATTTCCCTGGCATTATTGCCCTTTCTTTGTAGCAAACACTGGGGTATGATGTGCAGACTTGCACATTAAAACAGAGTAACAGCTCTGCATTTATTGGAATAAAGTTTCTAACAGCCCTCTTTTTTCTCAGCAGGAGAACTATAAAAGCCATCTGGAGGTGTTGGGGAAAGTGATGGGAGATACGTGGCAGAATAAGGTGGATGTGTTAATGTCTCAGTGAAGGTTGAAAGGAACGGGGAAAGGGGTGAGAGACCAAGTGACCTGAGTAGGTCACATTTCTGGGATGGCAAGCAAGCTTACTTTGAACTGGTGACTGACTGAATGCTGGACTGCAACCGAATCACAATGAGATTTTTTTTTGTATTAGTCTACTCCCACCCTGTAAGCTGTATCTCAGACATTTCAAGTCACTACTGATCTTTCTCCACTGGAAGTCTGTCTAACAGTCCAGAGGTAGTATGCCCAAAGTAAGGCGCTATGGATTTAATTCAGAATGGAGGATAAACAGTTGGTGTAATAAAGTTACCTCACCAATACAATGAGCCAGACTTTAATCAGTTGAATACACATGAACATATTCCCTGCAACCTAAAAAAAAGTTTAAAAAAAAATTGATATAAGATGTGGGAGTTGGATGCACGTCCCTTACACCAGAAGTAAGTTAATTTAATTTTAAAAAGTCGTATTTTGACTGGCTTGAATGGATGTTCAGTTTAAAAAGCAGCACAGTAACTTTCTTACCTTGTTATTTACAGATGATGTAAAGTGTTAAATAATGATTAGGTGAACTGGACTAATCTGCCCATCTAGAACCCAGGGATGTGAGATGGCTTTCTATAATTAAATGAATGAATGAGTCAATTGTTCATTTTGAAACCATTGAAGGATTGTTGTGTGGACAACTAGATTGAGTACATTTATCAATTTCAATGTAAATGTAAAAGTGGGTCTCTCTCCTGTTATTATGCCAACATACCTTCTATACAGTCTATCATCTAGATATGTTACACATTATTCTTCTCAAATCTAGTAATGATAATAGCCTCTAAATCCATCATCAAATTTGAATTCTTAATACAATTTGGATCTTATAAGAACTAAGTGTTCATAAAAAAATATTCACATTCAGATGTCATGGTGAATCTATAGATGCTATACAGCAACAAGACATACATTTTTTGTAATGCTACAGTTTGCAACAGCTCTGTTGGTTTGATTATACAAATATTTTAAAGTTGTGGGAAAAATACCATCAGTATGTATTACTGCCACATCCATATATCACAGTAAAGCGTCATATTCCCTTATAAAATATCACTATTTGACGGCAGAAATTTTTTTTAAAGAAATGATTTATTTTTTGTTTAAAATGGAACATAAATATTTAGGTTTTTACAAATGTTAACAATTGTGTGAAACTCTATTTAAACAATCTACTGCATTTAATCAAATCACTGAAAATGACAGAATCCTGCTTATATATCGAGGCTGTCTTATAAGGGAAAGATACTAGTACACCAAATTATAGATGATTGCAAATATCTAACTAATTTAGCTGCACCACGAGCTTTTGTTGTCCTAGACCCCCAGGCAGCAAAAAACAATTAAATACACTTTCAGTCATATAGGAATACTAAAATTTATAGTTAGCATTCCTTTCAACCAAGATAATACATTTTGGCAATATTCTTACTACTTTATTGTGTATGTTAATCGATCATTTATGTATTTCATTTTTTTTTCTTTTAAAATTTACTGTTTTACAACATATTGAACTGTGGCTAAAAGCCTTGTCATGCCAACACATGTAATCAGCTTGTGTACGTATTTATTATAGCACTATGTACACGTCTGAAAAGAAGGTAGGCAAAAGTGAAGTCCATGCACTTTCAAAAGAATGATTTCAAGTCAAGAATTGGATATGCCTGGGGCAAGGATAGAATGATTTTTCTCATCTTTGCAGCTAAAGGTAATCCCATACCCAGTAGACTGGCTAATTAACTGAATATACAGCTCAGAGCCAACTGCAGGCTGTCGTGTTAGCGGGGCAAAGGGTACATTACCAACAGACGGGTGTGAGAATGTGTAATATGCTTTAAGCTGGAATATGTTAACGCTGGCCTGGGGTAGAGGTGGGCATTATAACCATAACAAAAACACCAGATGAGATACATGTATTGATGTAAATTTGAAAACACTATTTGTTCTCATACAGAATGGATTTTAAATGTCACGTCAAAGTGCACAACAAAAATAGGCTTACTGGATTTTAACCATTGAGCATACACTTCTGTTTTACTTTTAAACAAACACATATTTGCATACTAAGAAAAGGGCAGGTGAGGAAATCAGTGTGACATCCAGAGTAAAGCAAAGCATAAGGAAACATGTCAGCAGGAGTAAGGAGTATTTCAGAGTGTGCGCCAGCACTGACACAAGCAGCACTGGTGTTAAAAGAGAAAACACAAAGCAGGCAATATTGCCAGAGTCCCTGTCCTAATGATAAGACAAGTCAGCCGTGGAAGCACATGGTGAGAAAACAGGATTCATGGTACAAGAAACAGACTTGCAAGTGTTCCAAAAAATAAAAAGCAATGCAAGTGCATGGACATGCACATAACGAATGTCCCAGATGCACAGAGAAATGCTTTTAACCACGCATGAAATGCTCCTGTTTATTCTAAACTAAATCAACTGATCTTAACTTTAGGTGATAGAAAGACACAGAGTCTGCCATCTGAGTTTGTTCTGCTTTTTAAACACAATGTAACAAATTATGATAAAAACTATAACATGGTTTATATCTTAAATATCACATTTCAGTAGCTATTTATCTGTATTATCTCTTTTGTATGGCTTCAGTCTTGTAGTGTTCAGCTTTTGCCTGATAAACAGTGACTCCATGGTCTCCCGAACACCCAGCCCAGCCCATCCAACACAAACTGAGATAACTGTCTCTCAGCATCTTCTGTGTCCCTCCCTGCCCCACTGGGGCCTCAATTAAAAACTCTTCTGATGTCTAGTAACTGACAGAGAGTCCATCACTTCGGCACATCCCTCTCCACTGAGAGTGGCATTAAGATGTTGGAGGCAGAGTGGATTATTGATTTCTTTTCTCCGTCTCTTTTCTTTTCTTTTATTTGGTTGGGGGGGGGGGGGGGTTGCTCCATTTCTTTACCAAGTCATCTTTGCAATGCGTGGTGAACTCCAGTGCAATAATAACTTTAAAACATTATGTTGGAGAAATTTCCAATGAACTAGCCTAAACCACTGGCCGTATAAATACTGGACAGCGCGTACGTCATGTGACCCATAGGTTTCTAAAGAGCGGATTTGAAGCCCATAAGCCGGTCCTATCGTCGCCATCTTGGTTCGTCATTACCAGAAAATCCCAAAATGGATGGAAAGGTAGAGCTGACAGGGCTTCATCACAGTGGAGCCAACAGGAAGTACGCAGCTGTAACCAGTGATAGCGCTCTAACACACATCAATCAAAAGGACATGCCTCTAAATTTAAGATTAAAATATCATCGAAACCGAGGCGTTACCAAAAAAAAGTTTTTGGAGCCACTCTGTAAACATTTTTATTTCAGCTGTGAAATCGGATATTTAACATGGGAGTCTATGGGGATTGCTCTCTTATGGAGCCAATACTCCAGCGTTGAGGCGTGAACTGCAAGTATTTCCATTTCCATATTGGCTCCAAATCGGCAGCCAGAAATTGCCGCCTGGCCTAAACACATAGAAGAGAGTGTCCTCCAAATGTGTAACAACAATTAGTGACATCTATCAGGATCCTGCCAACTACAAGAGCTGTAGTAATAAATGGGTAAATGAAAACAGGTATGAAAGGATTACAGCAGTTTTGGATATATCTTTATTGCCATTGTAAGTGTATAACATATGGTTTTATTTAGTGTTTCAGCCAAGTTTTAATAGCAATGTTAGGATGAGTTTGCAGTCATAGTCTCAGTTTTGCACTTTCGTTTTCCTCATTAACTGAGTAACTTTAAAGTATGTTTACCAACCTACACTTGATGCTACACGTAAAACAAAGTAGATTTATCAGAGCTCTTACTTTTAAGCTGGAGACGGTGCTAATGAGGGAAATGACACTCAGTTTTAAATGTAAACATGCAGCCATAAAACCCAACCACCGAAAAAGGACTGAAAGTGCTTCTTCTTGACGGTTTAAAACAAGCAAACCCTTTAATCCTAAATTATTCATATTTATCAATAATAACCGAAAATACATAGCACTGTTTTAAAGTGTAAACAAATACTTGCATGTAATTTTGTCAGTGCATATTTGAATACTACTCATAAAAAAAGGATAAATTAATAAAGTGTACAGATGGGCTCAAAACATGTCAAGAACTGGCACGTACACAGTAGAAAAACTTTAAATATGAATGTGAGTCTAACATTGTGAATGAGCCACAACTTCATCATGCTTCTTCAAAAGACACGGCAGCATGAAATTCTCTGAAGACACTGTGTAAAGTACACACCTTATTGCTCAAACAACCAATGTGTTGCATCAGTACAGTGAAAAGTGGGCGTCATGTATCACTGACAAGCTCAAATTAAACATGACAGTCACTGAACCTCCCATTAAAGTTGGCAAATTAAACAGTAGTTTGTATCAGCTGCTGCTTTCCTTTCTGAATCTTAAGGTCGCTATGAAGCTGTTATGATCCTGCAAAACAGAAATATCTAGCCCCTCAACTTCTGAAAACTAAAAGACCATTTCTTTGACTTTGACCAAATTCAGCCATAGTTTAATTCCAGAGAAACAGCTCTTGCTCACCCGATAACATCTCTGAACAACAGGATGTATGCTTAACACCGTATCACACACCAACATACACTATCCATAACATTAAAGAGCTGCCTGGACTTCTTCAAAGAGCCAAGTTCTTAGTATGCTTCACCGACTGCAGCATTACTAGGAGAATATATGATGACAGATTTTTTTAAAGACATGTCTCTGCCTAAGGCTCTAATTATAAAACAGCATTTCTCATTTTCCTTTGCTGCAGTCTTTGGTGGATACGAGGGAGACAGATGAATATTCTCAAAGCACTTGAGCTAGACTGGGCTCAAATTACGGTACAGGTTGGATCATTGTCGTATTGCACTCATTTCCTGAACAGAACCAAACTTCTTAAAATGATAAAACTGTAATCTGATTAGTAAAGATGCAAAAATCGACTGCTTTTGACAAATATATGATAGTCATGAACTAGACTATTGAATAAATTAGAATATTGCATTTATGAAGCAGTTGGCATTAGTTGGACTTCAAGAATAACCTCATTTATAAAAAAAAAATACTTGATTTGTTTTTATGTGCTAGATATAAAGTTATACTAATTTTGTAATTGTAAATAAATGTTTGCAAATAATTTCAGTTTTGTCCTCTTGCAAAAACAATCTGCCTGAAAATTTATGTCTGTATATTTGCTGAAAAGGACTAAATATATTTTTAAGAGGAATATGGATGAATAGAAGACTTGAAAATTTAAACGCAATGCTGTTTTGAATCCAGTAACATTGAAATGAAGAAGGATTAAATGAGTTCTTCTCTTTAATCAAATTCTTTGATAGGCCTGTTAAAGAATTATTATTTGCCAATAAAACACAGATATGTGTGTGATGAGGCATTTTCAATTAAATAAAAAAGAAAAGATAAAAATCTTTTTTCACATTACACATGAAAAAATAAAAAATAATGACAGGATCTGTATGTACATGTATATGAATAATGCTGTACCATATCTTATAGGTTATACAGTGAATACATTAACATGGAAATGGATTTATATGGATAATGATTTATTTCCCAGAGTTATAATCCTACACCCTCCATTAAAATTAAAGAATTACTATCCAAGATCTACCATTGTAGTAACCACTTCCTCTTACTGTTGCACACTGTACAAAGACCAGTCGCAGAACAGGTGTCCATATAGTCTTCATACTTCAGACCTTGTAACTTATCAAAATGAGTAACCCTGTGCCAAAGTTAGCTCAATGGATAAGGCTCTTTTTTTGATATATATGAATATTTTTATATGGATATTGCAATATGGATTCCAGCAGCGATTTTCACTGCCACAAGAAATTAATAAAGTAGATATTTCAAAGATCTTAAGTCATTAAACACTGAAACAGCTTTACTGTGTCCATTAAAAGCTCTGCAGGATCAATACATATACCTCCACTTAAAAAGGCCAGAAATGTATTGAGCATAAATCATAAAACTCTTTCTTCATACCCTTTTGATTGACTATGTTTGAAGTTCTAATGAAATACATTGTAAACTAAAAACCACGTTGATAAACATTTGATTATTTAACATTGAATGACATTAAACATTAACATTTATGGTACATTCACAGTTCTTCACAATTGCAGTTGTTTAAAAAAAAAAAGTAAAATGGTATTTGAGGCGGTGCTGTGACCATTTATTTTACAACAGTACCAAACAATCCCCATACACTGTTGCAAAAATCACTGTCAACTAGTGTAATTTTGGGTTATAGCTTAAATACACTTTGTCTTCTTGCAGCATGTGAAAGTATGGTATCTTGGAGAGACTGAAAAGGGGCTCAGTGAAATCTCTCTCAGTGGAACACAGCTAATCACAGACTTACAACTTGTGTGCAGCTTAGTTGTTTAGCTTGAGAACGTTCTTAGCTTCTGGCTATAAAGCAGTATGTTCATATGAATATCCCACTAGTGTGAGCTATTTCCACAAAACACAAAGACAAGCTGACTAACAGTGTTTGCTTATCTACAGATGAATTTTTTTAAGTAAAAAAATAGATATGGAAACTGAAATTAATTTTCTTCTTGTTCAAATAACAGGGAAGCTATAAAAAGAAAAAAATCATGAAAACTTCCTGGAATAGTAAACACTGCGAGAACTCTGTTTAGCTGTCCTTAAGGAGAGCACGGAGCCTCTAAAACCTGCTCCATGACTGGCAGATTGGGATTGCGGCTGCTTCCAGGTGTGATAATGTGAACCAGGTCGCTGCTATTAACAGCAGTCATGCTAAGCAAGCAGTTTTTGAATAAAACAAGAGTAAAACACTCTTCCCTGTGACCATGACTTTGAGACAATAATCTCAAAGTCATGCCAAAAGTGACCACAGTGACAATTTTTCAATCTCTACAATTGGCTTTTGATTTCTCTGCTATTTTTTTAACACAATACACCTATAAAAGCTCACCCATGAACTGACGCATCTAAAGTAAAGTAAAAAGATTACTAAAAACTTAATTTGTCTTATTTTCGTCTCATATTACCAATATGTAATACCATTTTAAGAACTGCTGCTTTTCAGCAAAGCTGCCTTTCCACTTCTTTTACATGTACAAAAATAAGAAGAAAATGCTGGAAAAAAAAAACCCCAAAACATTCTTGCATTCTTGAGTCAATGGCAGATTTACAGTGTGCAGGATTACAGCTGGAATCCTATTTTATTCTGTAACCTTGACAACTTCTCCACCTCCTTTGGGATACCGACATTATTTTTTCTTGTTGTACACAGTACACAACAGGAAACAATTCCTTTCATCTTTTGGTGGAAGGCATAACTTTGCTGAAGTATCACCTGCTTCAAACTCATAACTGCTCATCCTAAAGCTCCTATCAGCATTACATTATGTCTCATGGCATTACTGAGAGGCAGTGAAATACTGAAATCCAAAAACATTATTAGTGTTGTCCCATGGGTGAACTCTTCAATGGATAATTGTCATATTTTAAAGTATATATATTTTACATACAATAATCTGGATTCTTTTTAAAACAAGTTTCACTGTCATTTTAACAGAATGTCTTAAATAAAGAGCCTGAAACTTGGAAACATTTGTTTGACACCAATCTAAAAAAAATACAAATAGTTACAATTAGCATATGTTAGCCTATTAGCTCCGCACAAATATATAACCTGACCTAATCCAAAAAGGGGAATTATACTGAGATGGTTTCACAAGAGAATGCATGGTTTGATTGAAATCCTTAACCCCTCCAAAAACAACATCTGGTAAACAGCGTCACATTAAAAACTCACTCTTCATCTGGCGGAGTAAGGGCCTGAAAGAAGAGACCAATACATTATAGATACGACAGTGTTTTGGGTCACTGAGCTGCCTTTGCTGTTGACAAAAAGGTTGCACATACTGCAGCAACACACACGAGGGGGGGTGAGTGATGAAATTAAGCATAGTTGACAATTTTAATAAGATAAGAGGAGCAAGTTTGTTTCCATGTGGACTGCTGGTCTGTAACATCCCACAAGTTGTCAGGCTCTGGAGAGGCAGGCGTGGCTAAAAGTCTGCGCCAGTGGGGAGATGTTAATGCATCTTGATGTAAATGTGAGTCACTGCAAACCACTGCCCATTCAAACTGGTATTACAGCGCACAACCACAGCACGGTGTAATGACAGTAATAACTGTGATATTTGACACCAGGATTTAAAATCAAGTGCTATATTGTGCTGTAGGCTCTTTACTTATCATGAAGTGACTCAGCAATTGCTCGTATAGTTTTAAGTCAAGTTGTCAGTACAGAGGGAGGCAAGCTGCTCCTAATGTCTGTCTTCAGAATGCGGCCACACTCAGTCTATTCTTAACTTCCATTTCACACTCAGTAATCAATTACTAGTCTCTTGGGATTTTGAAGGAAAGAGTTACCTATACTGAGAATAAGTTAAATCTCTCATTACCTCCTAACTGAGGCCACATTAAAGCTTTAGACAATGCTCTCTTTGTGTTTCCAGCCACTAGTAAGGACTGTTTTCATGCACAAGACAAAGCAATTTGCTAGGTTTGCAAACATCCTTTGCAGGAAAATAATCCAGCGTCATCAGGTGTAGAGTTTAAAAATCAAATGAATAGCCTGAATAATTAAATAACCAAACTCTGAAGGTGTGCCCAGCGATTAGTTGGTGGCTATTCTCCCAGTAGCTCTGAAAAGCTGAAACTAATATGATTTCACATTGTGAATCCAAGACTGATGCCAGACCTCCCAAAACCAATCCTTCTTACGGGATTTAGTGGGAGCTGTGTGAAATGTACACTACAGGGCCTCACTGGTCCCAGTGATAGTTCTTGCTGTGAGTCCAATCAAAATGAACCCGATCAGTGACAAAAGAGGGCTTTTGCGTGTTTACTGCCATTATAAATACGGTGTCCTAAAAATGAAAGCCAAGGAGGACACAGACGCTGGTTTCCGTCAGCCTGGGAACAGGAATAAAGATGTCCGACTGCCAATTGTGGGACAGCAGAGAGCAGCCCTATGTTGCCTTGATATGACACTAGAGATAGACCACATTTTTAATAAAATAGATGTTGACCCACAGAGGGCAGGAATAAAATCTGCCAGCTGTTTAATTAAGACAAACAAGACCTTCTTGTACTCATAAATGTGTACCACCACACACATGCATTCACACAAAGCTGAACTTTTCTTCATTTAGAGCAAATCCGAAACACTGGGAAGAGAACTCTCGTCCAGATATTGTTGTAGCTTTTAATTGTGGCAAAGAAAATCACGTTGACATCCAGACAGTGCCAAGAGCCTTCTTGCTAAAAGTGAAAACTAGCAGCAGTGAAATAAAGGGAGAATAATTCCCAGCACACCGGAGAGGAGCTCATTTTATCATTGTGACTGACTGCTCTAAAACAGCTGCGCAGATGAACAACTGAACACAAGTGAATGTAACCAAACAATCCCTCAGAGCAGCTGGCAGTAATACTGGGAACATGATAAATAACATTAGCATGGTCATAATACAGGGACAAAATTTTCTATAATGAAGGCCCAGAAGAGGACATTCAAATATCTTAAGAGTGGTGACAGCAGCAAGTGGCCCCAGTTAATACTCCTGATAGAAATTAATGTGCTTACAATGGTGCGATTGCTGCCTACCTGGATTTATTTTAGATTGCCTACATTAGTTCATCTATCTATTTGGTTGTTCTCCCTAGCTGGGATGCTGATAAGACAGAGCAAGCATTCAGCGAGAGAAAGAGCCTATTCATGTGCCGGCCACTAATTAATACAGTGCTTGGAGAAAGTTGCCTGCTTGTTGTTCCAGTGACAACAGATCCATTTATATTGCTGTTTTCTCTTTTTCGAAGGCTCTGTTAATTGCATTTGAATTGGTCCTTGTTCAGGGAGAATAAGGACCAGCACCATGGTTTGCTATGGAAGCTAGAATGAAAAACAGAATACAAGATAACACAGCTTACTAACTGAACTTCTGATACGATATCTTAGCAGAGGAAAGTGCATATACACTTCTGAAATATTTAACACATTACTCCATTTACTGCGATTTCACATCAGTTTTTTTTATAGGAAAACTTTTGAACCAGTACATTTAAAGAGCCCTGCAATACATTACTACAACAGCAATCCTTTCACTCCAATTAAAGGGACAAAATTGCATTACATTTTTACAAAATATCTTCTTATTCTGATCAGATTTAGATTGAAGATGGAGGATTCTACACACCCTCTCCATAACTCAGTGATCAAACAATACAGTGTGTTCAGGTTCAACGTAGGACTGAGAAGTACAGAAGATCATTCCTTCCAGCAGCCATCAGCATCAAAAACAAGACAATTTGATTATTTTTCTTTTCTTATTAGTGTTTTTTTAAGAAAAAAACACTACAATTTTAATTTCCATGAAAAGGGATAAATAAAATCAAGGAGGCATACTAACCAGATGCCCGAGCCACCTCATCTGGCTCCTCTCGATGTGGAGGAGCAGCGGCTCTACTTTGAGCCCCTCCCGGATGACCAAGCTTCTCACCCTGTCTTTAAGGGAGAGCCCAGCCACCCTGCGGAGGAAACCCATTTTGGCCACCTGTATTCACAATCTCATTCTTTCGGTCACTACCCATAGCTCATGACCATAGGTGATGGTAGGAGCAAAGATCGACTGGTAAATCGAGAGCTTCGCCTTCTAGATTATTTCCTCCTTCACCACGACAGACCGGTGCAGAGTCCGCATTACTGCAAACGCCGCACTGATCCGCCTGTCGACCTCACGCTCCATCCTTCTCTCACTTGTAAACAGATCCCAGAGATACTTGAACTCCACACGGTCAAACACCTTCTCCAAGTCTGCAAAACACATGTAGATTGGTTAGGCCAACTCTCACGCTCCCTCTAGGACCCTGAAGAGAGTACAGAGCTGGTCCACTGTTCCATGGCAGGACGAAAAGCACACTGCTCCTCCTCAATCTGAGGTTCAACAGATCCCAGCAGATCCTCAAAACGCATTTGGGCCTGCCCGCCCTGACATGTATCCTCCCCCACCTTCTGAGCCAACTCACTGCCAGGTGGTGATCAGTTGAAAGCTCTGCCCCTCTCTTCACCTGAGTATTCAGGACATGCGGGCGCAAGTCCGACGATATGATTACAAAGTCGATCATCCAACTGCGGTCTAGAGTGTCCTGGTGACACATATGGACACTCATGTCCACATGTGTCATTTTGTTTATTATGGAAATCAGTGACGAGCACAGAACTCCAACAACGGTACACCTCTCTGGTTCCAATTCGGGGTGGGGGGGGACAATGACAGTGATTTCTCCCAATCAATGTCATTGCCAACATGAGCACTGATGTCCCTCCAGGAGGAGGCTGATCAACCATCCTGATAAATATGAAGAAGACAGAAAGGGAAAACACTGAAGAGATAAATGTTCTCACACAGTGTTTGAATCCATCTTAATGACATAGGTCGATGTTTATATAGCAATTAAAGTTGTTTTTTAACCTTGATTTACTCAGTGAAGGTTGGTTTAGAGCACACATGCTTTGCAATAAGGTAATAACGTGTGTCCTTGATGAAATGCAGCAGATAAAAATAGTTTTGCATCTAGAGTAGAAGAAACCAGATTAGAATCATTTGTCTGGGGAGAAAACTGAAATGCTCTGGCAGAAACTGGAGGAATGTTCACTTGTGCTCTAGAAGACATAGAAGTAAACGTATGCTTAATTCTCAGGGACAACATTTACTTTGAAGGTCGTTCGTGAGTGTAGAGTAATCCTTGAAAATGATGAGAGCTCTTGAAGAATCCGAGCAGACAGACAGCAGCAGCACAGCGAGACCAGATGGGGGGTCTTTTTAACAGTTGGTTTAAAAAAACATACATCTCTCTGTTGCATGACAGGCCTTGACTTGAAAAGATTCTGTTTTGTTTCATTTTCCAGTATCCCCACAATGTGGGCAGGATCAGCTGCTTATTATAGTGATGACAGAAACAAAACCTAAAACTCTAAATGTTTAAAGTGGATAAAGCATCATAAGAGCAGGTGACCGGTTCTGTATAGAAAGACTTCTGTATAGAGTGAGCAACAGGCCAGTAGTGCAGAACTAAGACAGAAAAGAAAGGAGTAAATCTTTTCTCTCTTCAAAAATGTTTTGTTAGTTTTATAATTCATGCAAATGAATTTCATCTTTCCACACAGACAGGATATTGTTGCTTAGTCCTTTGCAGCCCATGCCTACTGTACTGTAGCCTGAACACTGATATCAAAATAACTTCTCACTGCAAAGAACAAACAAGTGTGCTGGTGTGTGCGGCACTAAGATGCTGATGTTAGTCCCAGCTCAACAGTGTTTTAATTTATTTTCTTTAGGAATAGATCATCTTTCATTGATAAAAAAAACAGTCACTCAATCAAGCAACAGCATGTAATAAAAAAGGCCAAATAATATGGCTGACGTTCAATAAAAGCTGGTAAGCTGCCGTTATAATCACTACAGAGTTTAGACCAAAGTTGGACCTGGAGGCCCACAACCCTGCAAGTTCTTCATATTTCCAGCAGCATACCTGAATAATTTGGCAACATGGCTGGGAAGAATTTATCAACAAAACTAATTAATCTAATTTGAGCTTCATAATTTTTTGCTTTTTTTTAGTTCACCTTTTATTCATCCACTTTCTGACTTTGTTGAAATAATTCAAATTGTATATCAAAAAGTGTGAAAAGAATAGAATGATACTGGATACAGAAACAAAAAATCTGTAATTTTCTGTAATGTGTTTACTATTAAGTAAAAGTCAAAGAATAGCAGCTGGAAAGTTAACTTGAGTAAAAAATCTTCTACAGTGGGGGTGTTGCCCTCTCCATCAGTGAGCCCATCTTCAGCTCGTCATGCCGTAATATCACAACTCTGAGCTCAGCAAATGCTGTTGTCTCCATCGTTCTGTCATCCACTTTGCACCCCCTCCTAACCAAGCTCCCTCCCGCTTCATCTCTCTGGCTCATCTCTCTGTCTACTTCCTTCCTGCACTCCATCTCCATCCACACTCTTTTCACTGTAAATGCTGTGCCAGCAGAGTGATGCTGGGGAAATGGCGGAATCCTCATTGAGACAGCAAGCAGACGGAGTGGGGGTGGTGCTGGGGGGGTTCAGTGACAGGCCCTGAAACCCAGCCATCACACAACACACTGCAGCAATCATACAGCTCCTTTAGATGGAATACATTGCAAAAAAGTGTAATTAAAAATAATAATAACAAATAAAGATAGGATGCAAATGCTTGATTTAAAAACAAACAAAAGAAAAATTACTTTTTGAAGAGAAAAAAAAACAGCCAGAATATTCTGGGAGTATAACAGGACAGAAGGGAGAAGGAAGGGAGGGCTGTCCAAGATGGCATATGGGGCTCAGTTCATTTGAGGACTGGAGCTGATCCTTTCCATCATTCGACTGTTCATTAACACCAGCTGTTCCTACGGGTCTCCCTGCATTAAGCCTGGCTTTCCTCTGCAAATCCATCAACAGCCCAGCAACACAAAAACATTCCTTACTCCAGACCTCAGCTTAAAAAAATGACCAACACTCTG
>JBAMHX010000001.1:24654864-24655983 GCA_037177515.1 Pseudomugil tenellus
AGAAATTGTGAGATTTGTACTTTTTCGTGTCAAAAGGCATAGCAGTGAAAGGCAAATGGCATTCAGGTCGAGTTCAATTTAGGTTTTTGGCACTTTGTGGAATATAGGGATACCACTATTGGGGCCCAAGCGACTGATTGGCCAGTCAATTTAAATAGACCAGTAAATGTCACGCAGAAGGATGTCTTTGTGGCTTTTGTCCAATAGATGGAGCACTGATTCCATTAAATCTGTAGTCCTCCCCGCTGTCTTAATAACATACAGGAGCTAAAGTCAGGCCACATTATTGGACTGAGCGGCGCTTACTGACAGGTATGTCTCCAGTTTCCGTTTAACTCTCTTCTGCGTAATGATGAATAAGTGCTTTTCATTTACCCTGAGTTGCTAAAGTTGTGCTAATCTTGCTTAAATTCCTCCCTGTATGTAGTATAGTACTTTGCACTCATACTAAGTGTGATCTGTGTATGTGGTGCAGCCAGTATAGTTTATTACAATAAATGATCAGTTAATAGCATTAAGTGGAGCAAACATACCCGGTCATACACGGTCCTCTCAATTAGTAAAAGAGACGTTTCAACTGTAAGCAACAATATTACCGTAGCTTTAATCTAGCATAGCATGAGCTGACAGCTTAAGAACCAGTAACTGCAGAAATGTCATACGTGCCCGTTAAGGTGCATTTTAACAGGAGCTATGTGAACACACAGGGGAGGAGGTTTAGTAATATTATTGTTTTTGACCATTATACATTTATAATGCAACTTTATAATCTAAAAAATGTCCTGTTTTGAAATTATTTTGGTTCAATAAGTAATCACTTAATGCAAAAAAAATAGAGTAAAGAAAACATAATCTAATGTTAAAGGGATTCGGAGGGCTGCTTAAATGTTTTTCCATTCGCTAATTATGTTCATTATTTGCAGCAAACACCTACGGCCTGAACCTAAAGATATATTCATCAGTCCAGCTGATAGCTAGAGGTTTAATGCTTTGTTGCATGTTTTTGTACATGAAAATTGTAAAGTCAGACAACTAAATATTGTGAAACAAGAAAATGTTCTGCCTGAAATGTATAGTGTTAAGGGACCAAAAGTGAAGTTATTTTGTTTTTTGTATATA
>JBAMHX010000001.1:24657775-24670245 GCA_037177515.1 Pseudomugil tenellus
TTTTTATGTAAAGCACTTTGAGAGACTAAATGTATGAAAGGTGCTATAGAAATAAAGTTTGATTTGATTTGATTTGAAATGATACGATGAACTACACTGCTATACATGCTTTCTAGAAAACATCTAAACTGAGGAGCTTTTACTATGCAGCACAAGTATATATATACAGTAAATAGATGAGGTAATATCACAAGGCACTGGTAGGGTATAATCAGTATTCACTGGATCCTGTTGATATTAATGTGCTGTGTTAAAGTGACACTTATTCAAATCTTAATCTGAAAGATTTTATAATATTTAGTTGCTTTAGAAACACCAACTGTGCAGCATGATAAGGATGGGATGAATGCAGGAGGAATCTAGAGGTAAACAATCCAACTATTTTTGTCCCTATAGGCTTTCCTCAGTGCAGTTAAATTCATGATGGAGGGAACAACCGCTGTATACTCTTACCTCAATCTTTAGTTAAATGAAAATGAATAAAAAGTCTGATTGTTGGTGATGGCAGCAGAAGATAACTGGAGCAAAAAGTTAATGTGAATCTTTGTAAGCTGCTGATTTTTCAGGGAACATGCATATATGCGTGTGTGTGGGTCTGTGTAGTTTGTCTAGACTAGGCCGAGTGCAAAGAGTGCACTGCATAATCATTCTGGATTAGCAGCCATCTCGGGCAGTCTAGAGTGCATCCATTGTATTATCAAGAGTCAGCATTCTCCATTGATTCCTGTCTGCTGTTACACAACTCTGAGACTCTCATCAGAGGGGAGAAAAAAAAGCCACTCGGACCCCAGGGCAAGACATCCTACTTTATGCTCAGCCTCTTTAATTGATGCAATCACTGAGGCATTGTTGGCACCCCTTTTTGAGCTCTGTCTAAAGCACAGCTCATGTCAGAGCTGAATCACTTTGCTGTAAAGACTGTGATACTGGACTGCTGTGGAGGTTCAATAATTACTAACCTATTAATAACAAACAAGTCTTTCATGTGAAAGGGCTTCACACGAACAGGTTTTGCAAAGTCTAGGCAGCCCTATTTTGTATTACATTCAGCCAATTCCAGCTAGGTGTCCACTGCACATCACTCCATCACTCGCCACCAACCTGTTCATCTGCAGGAACACTGCCACCTCATGTCTCACCTAACAAGTGCAGAAAACGCAGCTGAAAAATGGTGAGTAAACCTCACAGCAAGGGTTGCACGCTTTGAAGAGAGTTTTTTTTTTTTTCAATATAAATGTAAAAAGGAGAAGTATTGCACACTTGAAAATAAAATGTTACAAACAAAAATAGAAACATGAAATGAAAATTATCTGTGCTTCAAACATAGCCCCAACACATTTGTGCAAGAGATAAATAGGTTGGCATTACTTCATTTTGACCCAGAGTGTTGATCCACAATTCCAACCTGGAACAAATCACAGTGTTCATACCAACCAAGTGCTACTCACAAAACAATTCTCCCATCCTGACAGTGAAAACGACAGAAGGCTTTCTTTCTAAACTGTGATTACAAAAGCTCTTCTGTGGCTGTGGGGGGTTTTCTATCTCCCCATATTGTGCCCACATTCACTCAGCAGGGCTACACAATACATTAGAGTTATCACAGCAAAACATGGCAGAAGCAGGAGGTATTGTTCCGCCATCAATGGGGATAACTGAGCAGATGTCTGGAGTGTGTGTTTTCACTGTTTTGGAGGTAGCCCAACCTTCATGGAACTGGTGGATTGTATTTTATTTCATTTTTGGGGGAGTGGAAGGTCAGTGACAGCTCTCTTCTATACGTACATGTTAAAGGAGGAGGAGAGAGAGCAATTAAACTCTCCCCAAGCAGACTGGGGTGACTTGCACCACTGACTTCATACACGATGGGAGAAGGGAAGAAGGAAACAGAAAGAGGAAGGCATGGAGCTCACACCTAAAGATAATATCTGAAAAGAGGCCAAAAAAATAGACTGTGGTGGAGCCACACACACTAATCCCACAAGCCAGGGCAAAGCCATGTCAGAGACAAAGATAGAAAGTCTCTTGTCTCGTTGCAAATCTTTGCCCTCATGCTTCCTCTTTCCCACGCAGCGTCTTTTAAGCAGTGACCTACCACTCACTCCAAGGCTTGCTGAGGATGCAGCTCTGAATAGGGACCTTCTGCAGTGGCAGTGGCTTGCACTTCGAACACAGGGGGAGCATTTTACATTGTGTGGCGGGGAGGGGATTGGACAAGTGGGGTTCGCTGACGTCATGGAAATGCACATGTGATGTCCTATTCAGAGGTGAAGCAGCATGATGCAAAGCAAATCACTGAACACTTGGCTGTTTTGGATTCGTTGCCATTTACAGCAAGCATGTTGTATACAAAAGGTGAGAGATCATTTCTATCACATCTGTTTCAATTATGCTTTCTCCACAAGGACATATGCAAGTAGGAGACATTAAAATTAAAATGCGGGTGGTCTTCTCAATGTGGATGTACCACACCTTGTAGGGAGGCCCGTCATGCCTTCTGGGGGGTGTAAGGGAGGATCTACAGTCTCCCTTCGCTTTCTCTCGATAAAGAAATGCTCAGAAGCTGTAGAGGGCAGGCTGAGAGACATCAGGCCGTGGGGATTTACACACTGCACTTTGTGTTTATGGGCTTCAGCTCTGTTTGAGTGGCTGCGGGACAGAGACGGGCACTTTCACAGCCGACATGAAATAAACTCATTACAGCCTTTGCGAGTGCTGGCAACAGGCCCTGCTCACCAGCCAGACACAAGGCTGGCTAGAAAAGACTGCGAGTGATCTTCACACTGCACTCCACTCCACTTTCAAGACAACCCACCACCTTGTCAATATCGACACCTCCCTCCATCCGGCTCTCCTCAGTAAGGCACGGCTGCCGCTGGTTTCTGCACATGGTTTTTTATACAGGAAGGCATTGTTGCTAGGCACATGAAAAGAGCATGAAAGCTGACAGTAAAATTGGGAGACAGCAGGGTACAGACAACAACTATGTGAATCTGCATCCTTACAGGCAGGATAGGGTGTCAACGCAAAAGGCTGTGTATTAACTACAGATACTTGGCATTAACCTGAGAAATGCAGACAGTTAAGGGCACATTATTAATATGGTATGTCAGTAGTGCTGCTGAGATTATTTTTTATTAAATCCAATATTTATTATTCAGTTTAAAGTTCTTTTGATTCTTTGATATATCACAATATGAACCTGAATAAATCTAAATGTTTACTTTGGCTACATTTTGTGGCCACTCCATGAGGAAACAACAACACACACACCTTTTATTGAGGTGCATACTATAACTTTTAATAATGAGCTATGTACAGATGAAATTAATAACATAGATAATAATAACGCCCTCTCTTAATGCGCCAGTTATATGGGCAACGATACAGCAACGTGGCATAGGGGACGTTATAAATATAACCAGTGATACTCATTATGTTTTTTCTTGGAGTAATGCAATTGTATACATATCGTAAGAGTCCTGAGGTGGGTTCATCTTTTGTTGTATTGCACAAGCTATGAAAACAAACAAAAACACAAGTTTCTTTGATAAAAAAAAACAAAAAACGTTTTATTCTACAACTTCTCTTTCGAAAATAAGCAATACATTCCATATTTTGGTTTTGATAAAATAATTGTTTTTTATATGGAAAGCTTTGTAATTTTACTTGCAGTTTGAAAATGACTCAACCAAACCTGAAATTTTAAAAAAATAATTTGAAAGACTTTAATTAACGAAGTAGGCTGAAAGAACAAGTTTTTTTTTTTTTTTACTATCCACCACACAGCCCAGCAGTCCTATATACACTTGCAACCTCTTGTATTTGTCATGTTACATGAAAAAAACTGCTCATGTGTCATTATTATTGTAAGATGTGCTTATGCTTATCTGTGACCATATGTTAATGGATAGACTGCAGTGGTCATTATGTAAAGTTTATCTGGATTTGTGGCCTTATGGCAATTTGTCTGCCTCACCAGCCTCACCTGAGTCACAATATGAGACAAAGGTATAGTTAAGCTGTCAATTACTACAAAATACTGACATTGTATCTCTTCTAAAGCATGGAAAATATTTAAAAAGACTAACCTGAATGATGCCTGGGAAGAGCATTTTTGCAGAACTTATACAAAGATTTTCCAATCTTTCAAATTTCCTTCCTGATGCAATTTATTGACTCAATGGACAGCAGTGCTTTGCCACATTGGTTTCTTATTGGAAAAGAGCATAGCTAAAACAATAAGTGTACCGATTAATAAAAAAGGTCATTAAAAAACTATTGATTGTATTAGTACTAACAAAATGCAAATGAACTTTTGTTCCAGGAACACACAGAAACACTATGATATACACTCAGTTCATACAGAAATCGACACCCAAAGGCCAGAGCACACATTGATATTCCACACTTGTAGTGCTGCTGACAGCTCCACAGCATCACATTGTCTGAGGAATTGGACATGAGGTAGTCTGACACTACAATGGAGATGCTGCTACAAAAGCTGCTCTGGAGCAGGGAAGTTCCTGTCATCACAACCAACAACTGCAGCAGCCACATGCACACATGTATACACAGTCCTACACAGGGGCCCAGGCCCTTGCACTGCCCTTGACACACAATACACACATTTCAGGCAACGCACTACATTATTCAAGTTCATATTAAGTGCATGGGATACTTTCACAGTTCATTGACTTATTCAGCTCATATGCTCAATGTCTACAGGCATACATTAATCTTTCAGCACACAATCCAATATCAAATTCTTCAAGCACACTAAGTAATACAACTTCTCTCCAACCTAAAACTGGTTCGATAACATTCAGCCACACAGAGATTACTTTGTTCCATCCCTTCATGAAGCTCACTAAGCAGAGCCATTTAGATAGTCAGTCAAACCTTGTGTTCAACACAATATGGACGAATGCTGCAATAAAAATGGTAATACGTTGATACAATATACATAATTGGAGGAAATGTTACCATCATTTTTATGCATGAGAGAAATCAAACATCAGTACTTGAGGGCAAATTACAGGCACAATATTGACTAGGTAAACAGATGTGTAAGGTGAACTACCAAACTGCAAAGAAAGTATCAGAGTCAGATGAGAAGATGGGCACGAGAAATGCTTTTACAACACTGCCCCCATCTGCTGGTCAATGAAGCTGCAGCTAAAATACATGTTCATTCTGGACATTCTGCATCACCTGAACATCAAAGGACTTTGCTCAAAGGATTTGTGAACCCTTTCATACCAATAATTCTTATGATATAAGCAATGCTTGTATAAGTCTGAAGTGAAAGATGTCCATAATGCTCAGATTCAAGGAAAAAGAAAAAAGAAAGAAAAAACATCTTCTGGACAACATGGGGATAGTGTGAGTGTGTGCTTAGTAAGCGTGTTTTGGATTGAAAATAGAAAATGTTTCAGTCTAATGCCGTGTTTTTTAAATGGCCCTTCGGTCAGTGAAAGAGGCACAATAAGGGTGGAAGTAAGCTAGTCCTCTGCAGTGTAAAGGGGGTCACGTTCAACTTTAAGCTCTGAGATAATCTCTTTCCATTTCTGCTTCAGGAAGCCATCGCGGAGTGTGAGTTTCCCCCACTCACTGAGAGATAGTACCGGTGATCAAAGATAGGAAAGACGTGAATTCTCAACTTGCTCATTCTCAGCTATCTCATAAATCACAGAGGAACTAAAAATTCCTCCTTTCTAGTTCTTCCTCCTCCTTCCCATTGCTGCTTCCTCTGTCTCTCATATCCCATCAATAACCTGTTAATGGATTCTAGTGGCCACAAACTTGTGTCTGCTGAAGCAAAGTGTGCAGATAAAGGCAAACCTCTGGTTCACATGCATGAGGCTCAAAAAGCCTTTGATGAAAAGGATGCTAGAGATAGAAAGAGGGCATCATACACAGAGGCATCACAATATAACAGCATGTGTTACTTTCTGGCTGAGCACAAGAAATAATTCTAATACCAATATGCATGTAATTACAATTAACTGTGGTAAGTGCAAATCTTTCTTTTGTCTTGTAAAATGTGTTTTATTTATTAGTGAAGGTTTGCTATGAAGTGTCAAAAGCAACTTTCACCTGATCCCAAAGCTAATAAATCCTGAGTCTTTTGAGCTTGAGGCAACAGTTCACAACTGGCCTGCCTGAGCACGGACTAATTGAAGAAAAAGAACCCAACTAAAGTTCATAAAGCAAGGAAATGCACTCAACTGAACACGTTCAACAGCATTAAATCCCTTTTTGCTTCCAGGCTCGGAACTGTGAAAGTCAAGATATCTGGGAGACCAAAGAAAACTTCTAGTGGAGAACTCACAATAAAAAAATGAAGCAGAAATCTTTACAAGTGGGTGAAAATATTCCGTTCTCTGAGGCAGTAAGAGGACAAAAAATACTACACATGTGATGAAAGACTGACTTGAACTTAATATTAGCTAATTCAGATCACCAAGAGTAGGTTTTAACATCTGATATAAAAGGTCAAGAACACTGGGTTTACCCTGAAATGGCATCACAGTCACTGAACTTGAGTGATTGATAATGTGTAATAATATGTTGTGAGTACAAAAGAACCTAAAGAAATTGTAAATAGAAAACTATTTGCTTCTGCTGTCTCTGTGAAACCATGTGCAGATTTCCCCAAGCATGCTGCTGGTGAACCTTTCAAACCTTTTCAGAATCTGAAAAATGTACAAAAAAGGAATTTGTGGATTCTTGCTCTTGTACTTTCAATACAAAAATAAAAGAAAAAAAAGATAAAAGATAAAAAAAATAGAAGCAAAACAAATATAAACACATCAACATAGTATTTACATTGTGTTGGCAGGTTGAGGTAGTACAGGAATGAGCTAATATGTATCAGCATGCATTATTGCTCATAAAAAAATGGCCTGGGGCAGAAACTATCCCTGTGTCCGGTGGCTTTGCTCTACAGTGCTTTGTAGCACCTACCAGATGACAAAAGTCTGTGTGAGATGTCACCCCTGTACAGATACAACTACTGATATGATAGTGGGACCCGAATTAACCTTTCTCTAGACCTGATTGTCCTTTGTTGTCTCTGCTTGTCTAGTTAGGTGTTGAATCCAAACCAGACAATGCAAAGTGCAGACTTGATTAGTACTTTGATAGTAATCGGGGGGGGGGGGGGCAGTGGTCTGAATGCTGGATGTGGTGCTCTCTATCCTCACTTATCCTCACTTGTGCGGTCAGTCAAAAAACTGGTAATCCACTAACACGAACTAGGTGAGCTTCTGATAGAGGATTTTGGATATAACAGTGTTGAATGCAGCGCTGAAGTCCACAAGCAGGATCCTCGAAGATGTGGTGATATTGGATGTCCGATAGTTAAACAGCAAGGGATCTGTGGTGTCCCTCAGGTGGGTCATCACCAGTCTCTCAAAGGATTTCATGACCACATGAACAGATATTAGAGTGAGGGGCCTGTAGTCATTTAATAATGGTGGAGCATTTGAAGCATGAGGGCACTTCACATTGCTCCAGAGATTGTTTAAAAGTACCAGCTGCTCTGCACAGACTCTCAGGCAGGTGGGGAACACACCATCAGGTCCAGAAGCCTTACTGAATTTCTAATGGGTCTAATGGGATGGTCAAACCTGCTGTTGAAACTGTTGAGATCATTAGAAAATCTGGAATTTTTCACAGGGCAAGGTGAGGGGGGTGGGGGTGGTGGTAGTGTCCTGTAGCTGATAAGGTGTTGCAGGTTTCTCCATTCTGATGAACGGTCTTTGGCAAAGAAAATGTTTTTAAGCTTCCTCCTCCACTCCTGTACGCCTTTACCTTGGTCTGATGCATCTTTCTGAAGTTAGGTGTGAATCATCGACTGTATAAATTACTGGACAGCGCATTCCATCACGTGACCCATAGGTTTCTGAAGAGCCAATTTGAAGCCCATAGGTGGGTCCTACCGTCATCATCTTGGTGTTTCGTCATTATCGGAAAATCCAAAAATGGATGAAAAGGTAGAGATGAGAGGACTATGTCACGGTGGAGCCAGCAGGAAGTACGCAGCTGCAACCAGTGATAGCGCTCTAATACACATCAATCAAGGACACGCCTCTAAATATAAATAAAAAGTAAAATAACATTGTAACATTGTTGAAGTCAGCTGCTGCAGCTTTGGAGAAAGTGCAATCAGAGCAGTCTAAGCGGGCCTATAACTTCAGCTTTAAATCCTTGGTCCATTTCCTCACATACCTTACCATTTGTTCAGACATTTATCATTTCTGCCTGTAAGTTGGGATGAAATGAAGCAGACAGTAGTCGCAAAGACTGCAAGATGTACAGGGGACAGAGTAATAGGTGTCTATATTAAATGGGTGTATAGCAGTGGTCCAGTGTGTCTGTGACCCTGGTGGGACACGTTATATGCCATCTGTATTTTGGGAGCTTGAGGTTGAGGTTTTTGCTGTTAAGAAAATCTCAAAGAATTATGAGCAGGGAGTCAGGATATTTTTTTCTCCACTGTTGTTATCTTGTCAGCCAGCTGTTATAACACTACTGTTACACAAGCCTGAAGAGCGATGTGGACATCGGCCAGAATAAATAAAGAAAACCCCAGCGGTGAGTGTAGTTTGTGATCAGTTTCAGAGTTAGGACTACGTGGCTTGGATAGCACTGTGACATCAATACATAGGACCAGGTGTACTAAATGAGACTGTGTGTGATCTAAATTTGTTACTGTCCACAAGGGGTGCCACAGGGTTTTGTTTTAGGTTCCTTTTTCATCATTTAAACAAAGGGTCAGTGCATTATTGTATCACATGCTACTTTGCATCATTATGCGGATAATAGTTATTATTCTGTCTAGTACTCTTTAGTTCACCTCAAACTGGATTTTTTTTACCTTTAAAATAAGGTACGGTATTCTATTCTACAGTCATTTGGTCATACAGTCATTTTATCCAAAACAACCTAAGTGTGATACGTGATCCATTAACCATAGCAATTAACCTAACATGCATGTCTTGTGGGTGGGAGGAAACTGGAGAAACCAGAGAGAAACCATGCATACACCGAAACAAACATGCAAACCCCACACAGAAAAGGCACTGTTAAAACCTCTCCTAGCCGAGGCTAGAACCAGCAACCTTCTTGCTCTGAGGCCACAGTGCTAACTACTACACCACTGTAGTTTATTTCTACATTATGCTTTTCTGAAGAAAAGCAGTTTATTGGTACAACTTTCTTATCTCTGCTCGATAACAGATATTTACTGTATATGAACACAAATAAGGTGATGCAGGCTATGGTCCATCTGTGAATATGATGAGGCATCCCCAGTAGTACATACACAGCTTGACTCCATAACTTTGAAATATCCAAGGCATGCACCAGTCTCCTGACAATTGTATTTCACTGACCCGCATATTCAAGAAATGCATTAATTCTATAATTAAATAAATTGGCAATCATTAACTACATGTACGTAAACAAATATAGCATCTAACTAAAATCAGTCCTATCAGATTCCAGCTGACATGTTTACATGGATGCTGTTTAAAATGAAAATATCACCTGTGTGTTTCCATAATGGAAAGATTTTTTGATCACAATGTGAGAATGTCTCATTCAGTGTCTAAAATACCAATGAAAGACGTCTGCAATCCACTAGTACAGGGTAATTTGCTTGTGCTGTCCCTCAGCTTCACAGCATCATGATTCTCCTAGGTGGCTCAACTAGTGTTGCTTTAAATAGTTTCTGACATAGATCAGAATAACTTTTTGGGATTCTGTAATGAGCCACATCTTTGTACAACATTTTACTAGAGTTTTAAAGATTTTTCAGACTGATCGGGTAAGGAACAAGCTCTTTTGGCTTTCGTTGTGCACAGTTGCAAATGACTCAGGCATAAACTGGCTTGTGCATATAAAGGGTCAAGTATAACTTAATGATAAAAGCATTTTCAGCCCAAACAACCCCCTTGGATGTGTATGAAAATGGATAAAAAAAAGAAGGTTAAACAAAGCTCAATTGTAAACACTCACTGGCGTAGGTGAACATCTGTGTGAATGACATAGATCAGAACCATTCAGACGTAAGAACCTCTTACCAAATAAATGCAAAAAGAAAAGGTCCTCATTAATCCAACACTGCTCACCTTAGATAATTCACAAACATCAGCTTGATGCAGCTCAGCCCTGATCAGCATGTGCTTTACCACAGCTACCCAGTGTCATAGAATCAGCTGAAATGATTGGTTAGAGCAACATGTTCTGCTGTGCTGGCTTATTTTTTTTACACACCGATGTCAGTTTGGCTCTCTGACTACCTCCGATGTCAGCTAAAAGCTATTTGTGCAGTGCACAAGCTTCACAGCCCTATTTCACCTCTGTATCTTCACATAGAGTACTAATGCTCAACAAATTCTTCCATGAAATAGGATGGATAAAAAGAGCTCACATTATTAAATATAACAAAAATGTAAAATGTTGTGTATATTGGCACAACCAAGGAATTTATTATTGTTATTATTATTGAGAAGTTGTGGGCTAACCACCAGCTGTATTAGGAAACTTCTAACTCTTTCTGAGAAAGGTTTTTACTCACTGTCAGCGATGGAGGAAAAGTTGGGTTCAATTTGTTATCGCCTATGTCAGAGCCCCGATGCTCAACAACACCACTGCCATGCCACTTACCCATCACATTAGAATGAGGTGTCTTTCTGTGGCAGCTGCTGGGACACTTCAGCAGCAAGCTAGTAGTTGTGATATTTTCCAAGCACAGATCAGCATCCATTTAACCAATTCATCACAGCCCACTAAACACACAGCGACCAACATAAGGCTGCAGGTCCCTCTTCCCCTCCAGAAATGCAATCTCGGCATATCACCAGTATCAATTTTTTAACGATCCCACAAGGCAACATTTTTAGGACTTGTTGAAATAATTATGAGGTGCTTGTTGGGTAATGCACTCGGCTTCAATGAGCATAAGGCGAGAAAAGAAGAGATGGGAAACGACGAGACAGAGCCCAGCCAACAGAGACTAGTCATTATGTATTCACTACAGCGAAACCAATCTTTGTTGAGCCTGTCCTCAATTGTTTTTAAAGGATACTTTACTGGATGCAATCAAATTAGAAAGAACATCACTGATACGGGGTAATAACCCTAAATTGAATTTCTGCACAGGCTAAAGTGTCCCCTCTTTGCAGAATCAATTGCTGTGAAGAGAAAAGGAGGGTAGGAAGAGGGCATTCATAGTTAGCAGACCTTTAAAAAGTACACCAGAGATGAAAGCATGAGTGGGCTATGTTCACGCTCCGAGGCCTTAGCATAATATGTGCCTACCGACTACTACACTAGATGCAATCTATTCAATTATGCTAGTTAATTTGAATTACCTTACAGCTCCCTTCATCTGGTCAGGTTTTCATTTCTGCATTTGCATGAATACTTTTTACTTTTGTTTTTAGGATACTAAGCGATGCACACACCACACTTTGGCTGACTTGTCGCTGTGCTCACTGAACACACAGCATGACAACAACAAGCAATTAGCTAGACAGCCTCCTGTTAGCTCTGCCAATGGCTTACTCTGCTGTTTGTTAAGCTGTAGCGAGCAAGATTTTGTTACTGTACTCAGCTAACTGATGTAGCTCAGTCATTAATATAGATAACACTAGATTAAGAGCATTTTGCTGACACCCATAACCAGAGTGTGTTACAATAACTTTGATGAAAAGACTGTGATGCTCTTATAAGAAGTTTGTGAGGTCCAGGATTGAAGCACGCATCAAACTCAAAGCTCAGCTTCTGAATTACAAAACAATAACCCAAACAGCTCCTGTCTACCTTCACTCCTTACTCCAGAGCTACACTACCTCTAGAAAGTTATGTTCTGTCTAGTGCTCCCACCACCACGGGGCGCAAAATCAGAAGCCAGGCATTTTTTTCTCTGTTGTTCCCCAGTTGTGCAACATCTACCGAACTCAATCCGATAAACGGAGTTATTAACTACTTTTAAGAGCAAGTTAAAGACTCCGCTTTTTAAGGAACATTTGCACACTTAATTCACCTCTTCTACCAGTCAGAATGAGTTAGAAAGATTTGTTCAGCTCTTTGGCACAACTCTTTGCCTGAATAAGTGAGTTACGCCTAAGACTATATTGTGTAATGAAGTCATGTTGTCGTAGTTCACCAAGTGACTCTTGTAGGGAGGGAAGGGAACAAACAAATAAATAAATAAACTGCACTGCTTCTAGCACTACATTGCAGCAACTGTGTCCGACTGGACTCACAGCATACTTAATTGCACTTAATTATGATCATCCCTAATGTTTGATTTCATTCTTGTGTTCTTCTCTAAATTGTAAATTCCTTTAAAGAAAAACATCTACTAAATGACTGTAGAAGAGAATAGAATAGAATAGATATTTGAGCTAAACAACATCATCATCATATCATTATATATATATATATATATATAT
>JBAMHX010000001.1:24675789-24695560 GCA_037177515.1 Pseudomugil tenellus
TTGTGGAGTATAAATGCCATGCCGAACAAGAACTCTTTTTTTTGTTCTTGCGACCTCAAGAACAAGAACACATTTCTTGCTTCTCGTGGAGTATGTAACAAGCTTCGTCTGCTTTAAAAGGTGTCCAAACAGATACAGTGGACTACAATCAAACAGTGACAGAATCAAAAAGCAGACATCAACAATATGAAAAGAGGCTGTCACAGGTTAAAAACAATGCACTGCAGGAGAGTACAGCCAAAATATATGCATAAAGATCAACAGCCGGCTCTAGCCAGGACATATGGCTAGGTGGTTACACGAGCATACACTCGGACGGGGATAAAGGTTCTTATAGAACAGTGATCAATATGGCCAAGATCTGATGCAACTGTTTCACACAAGCACAATAACAGGTAGTGTCAAGCATTAACAAAAATGTAAGGCAGTTTTCTTCTTTTTTGAGAATGATGAAGGGTCCACGGAGGTTCAGAAAGTAGAACCGGTCATCCAATGAACGGAAGGTTGGTAGTTGTATGCTTCCCCCACTCGATGTGTCATTGGGTCTCTAGGCAAAAACTTTCAGTGTCGGCATCACTGGTGTATGAATGAGAGGTTGAAGAGGCCGCTGGGCCAGAATGGGTCAGAGTTAGCTTTGGATTATCTAAAAGGCAAAATAAGGTCAGAAGAATGTTGCATCCACAACTGAGTCGAGTCTCCAATTGTACCATGTCAAATGGTCATGATGTGAATGTTCCCTGAAGCTCAATTTATACTAGATTCCTCTGTAAAGTCTGTTATGAAGTCACCACTATAGGCTTTTCCTATGTCCACAGAGGTTTAACCAGACCACTTCAAGACTTGACGTCCATCTATGCTCGCACCACATTTATACAGAAGTATTCTCTTGTGATTGGTCAGTTTGTGATTGCATGTTTCTAGTTTTTTGGATCTTCTCATAGAATTTGTAAAGTAACCGGAAGACAAACTGCAAAATAACGGCAGAACACTAGACTCGAGTGCAAGAGCACATTTCCCCAGAATCAGCTCTGCCGACCCTGCAATGCCGACAATGCATAAGTAGAAATGCAGCTTAAGTCAAACATTAACACATCTGTGTACCCAAGACTTCTGGAGTGAAATGTGAGTCCATCTGTACGCAATACACCATTTTCCAAATTATTATGTAAAAGATATTTTTTTCTCTGTTGTCTCTTAATAACTGATCAAAACAACAGTCAGCATAATTTTCAAGCCATTGACTAACAAACAGTAATTCAAATGTGACTGAACAAACACGACAGGTGTTTTTTTTTTTCAAAAATATAAAATAAATAAATGCACAGTTACAAATTATTATGCACTACAGAATTTCAAAACATTTCATAGGCTATAAAAACTGAATAGTCATTTGTTAAATTTGCTAAATTAGGAGCTCATTTATTATAATCAGTATCAATTCCAGTAAAAACAAAATAAATAAATAAAAATCTCAACAGGTTAAGTTACTTTTATATCCACTGGACCCTTATCCAACAGCGTCTTCGCAGTTCTTGCATCCATTGAACTTTCTGAAGAGTTGACATTTTTATATTTTTTTACAGGGTGTCAGAATAACCTCCCAGAGCTGCTGTTGGGATGTAAAATGCCCAAACATCATCAAAAGGTTCTCAATAGGGTTGAGGTCAGGGGAGGATGGGGGGGGGGCCCAAAATGAGTTTCTCTTCCTTTACGCCTATAGCAGCTAATTATGTACAGGTTTTCCTTCCAGCATGTTATGGTGCATTGTCATGGATGACGATGATTTTTTTATGGAAACCAAAGTTCTTTTTCTAACACGCAAGAAAGTGTTTAGTGAGAAACTCCACATAATTTTCAGAGGTCATTTGCACACCTTTCACGCCTAAAGGGGCTGGTAAACTCTCTCCCCATGATTTTGGCCCAAAACACGACTCAAATACCTGCTTGCATATGTCGCAGCTTTGTTGACACATGGTGGTCATCCTATTGAACCATTCTCATGCACAGAAACCTTGCATTAAGAAAAACATTACACTGAGTCCAAAATACAGGTTTTGAGTCATTTAATCTCAGATTTGATTCTAGACATATATGTAGGGATGTATCTTGATTTACACCAGTAAAATATTACTTCTTATTTTTCTTGTGCGCTTAAAGAAAGAGGTAGTTGGGGGAAAGGGTGGTGGGGAAGGTCAAAGATCGATCCTAGTTTTCTTTCCTGACCTCTCTCACTTATTTATTTGCATTTCATAACCCTCTAACCACATCAGCGATGTTAGCCAGCACTTGAAACTGCCACCGAGGGTGATTCCTGAAAGTCAATGCTTGACTGAATTCCAAATACAAGTTCTCCAAAACCATGTTTTCATGTTTCTGAGACACACAAACTAATCGCATGAATAAGACAGAGCAGGGCACTGATCACATTGTTATAGTTCAGTGCTATGAATCATTTTAGCAGAGCAGCACCACCTCAGAACCTCGCCAAAACCTTTTACTTTCATGAAGCTCTTTTTATAGGATCAGTGGAGAGGATGTGGGCTGAAGTTTGGGTTCATGGGTTCAGTTTCCATGACAGCTCTTTTCACCACTTGCTCTACAAACTTGTCTTGGGTTGTTCTACTTTTACATCTGTAGCACTATGGATCTGCCTAGGTATGCAACCTCAGAGACAGTGGATATGCTCTCCACTGAATGCGCACGGAGTCAAAAGTTGGAATAAATATTCAATGAAAGAAGACCAGACAGATACCACAGCCATCGTCTCCAATTGGGCAGGATTTCCCTAAATATATTCCCAAGGATAGCATGCAGTGGAGTGCCAACACAGCAAACCACTGTCTGACTCACGCAGTGCTGTGCAGACAGCAGGAAGCCGAAGGATTTTTTTACTGAATGACTCAAGCAATTCACCCCCATGCCAACAAGCATTTTTTCCCTTTAATTAAACAACCAAACACATAAATAAAATGTAATAAAAAATGAATACAAACATCGTTAATTTTGGAAAGTTACATTAAAAATACCTTTATAAACATTACTATAATACAACAGTTTAGGCCTTTACTCAGATTGCCAGATTTCAGTACTGTTCATGGCATCAGTTTGTTACGGTACCATTTAAAGTCCATTAGAATCGAGACAAAGCAGTCGCAAGTCACTTGTCTGACAGTCTGAATGCCTTGAATCTCCTTTAGTTAATGGTTGTCAGTTTATGACTGATAATCTCCCATGTATTTCATTTTGTCACTATGCTAAGGACTATTAAACTTCTTCCTGAGGTCAAAGAAAAGAGAGATGATTCTTGAGGCATATCATTAAGATTTAAAGTCAAGCCATGTTCATAATATCGCTTCAGTCTTGAGAGAAATCACAGTCCAAATGATCCTCCTACAGTTTCCTCTCCACTGCCACTATTTCTCTTGAGTCCAACGTACTCTTCACAATTAAGGTAATGAGTGCGACTGACCCTCTAAACTCTGATGTCTTCATGGCATATTGCTAACTTGCTAGCCAAGCTCCTAAAACCACTTGAAACCATTTACCCTTTGAGGATAGGGACATTTCTACCCACAAAATGAGCCCTTTGAGTTCTGATAGTGGCAATAACTTGAATTTATTGTCCCTTCTTCACTTTATTCAAAGCAAATAAGACAATACTTAAATTATACATTCATTCATCTCACTGAGAAGTGCTTAGTAAACTTCAACCTTAATGTCTGGGAGCAGCATAAATTGTTGCCTTTCATTAAACTATCTCAAAGTTTAATTCGCACTTTCCAATCTTTTTCTTTAATAGTTTGTGTCAGTCCATAAAAATTCAACTGCAAATTTGTTTAGGTTACATATCTTTTTCAAAAGCCTTTTTTTACAAATCAGTGTGAAAACACAGCTGTTACTAATCACACTAATGAATGCTGCATAGCAATACAGAAACATTTATTAATATCAGCTGTTCTTACCTATATTATGTCAAATTAGTTACTATGAAAAAGATTTTTCAGTTATTAATGCATAATAATTATGATTCACTCACTTTTTTTTCTTTGACTGGTTACAACTCTACCCTTCTCGGTTCTATTGAACCTATTTCAGGACACAATGTGGGAAAACACCTTTTCTCAAGTTCCTTTATAATGGAGGTGAATGCAATACGTACTTTAGGTCATAAGGGGGCGCACTCCGCTTCGTTTAAAGCAGAGAGGTTTAAGGTGATTCATACGCTAGCTAGTAGCTCCATCTTTATCAATATGGCACTGTATAAATCTTTGAGAGCTAAGAGTTGGTTTTACATCGTTAAAAACAACAGACAGAATTTCTGCGCCAGAAATATGAGTGTTTAAGCCACCTAGCCGTGGAAAAACAGCAGTACCATTTTCTGAGTTCCTGGGGTTCCCTCTGCTCCCCAGCTGTTGCTGGTCTTTGCTAGCAAACTACATTTACAGTGGGGATTTTATCTCCCTGCGCCCCATTATCCCATTGCTGTCCGGCCACTCCGTGTTAATTTTCATGTTAATACTTACCATGTTATGAGGGCGAAACTTAAAACCCACCGACCGTCCAGCGGTGGTGACTCTTTGCTCTGTCCTGGCGATTATTTTCCTGAGCAGTTCATTCCCCTCACAGCAAAGCGTTGTAACAAAAAAATAAAATAAAAACAACGCTACCGAAACACTTTGTTTTGCTGTGGAGAAAACTTCAAAATCGAGAGTTAAGTTTTGGGGCTATTCCATTGATTTCGGACGCTCCTTCTTAAAGAAACCACTCCTCGCTGCTTTGTCCAACAGTGATGTCATACGGAGCCTCCGTGTCTAACCCCCCACCGTTTAACTCTTTAATGGCCCTTATGGTTTTACAACAATTTTTACATGTCATTTTATTCGATTGTTTAAATGAACTTTTACTTAAAAGCATAGAAACTTTTTCTTTAAAAAAATGTGAGACAACTTTATTTAAAAAACAAAACAATGTGTAAAAAAGAAAAGAGAAAAAAACAGAAATTAAATGCTTAATATTGTTAAACTCTGTGTCAAAATGACTTCTAAACTTGAGCAAATTGAGACTAAAAAACTCCAGAACACAGAAATTATCTTTCAGAACACTTTTCCTAATGCTGATAAGAAATTAGAAAACAAAAACTATTCATATGTTCATCATAACACAGCTAAACTAAGACCAACAACTAAACATATTATTGCACATTTACACTAATCTAAAACTTAACATAGTTGCCAAGAAACTTCCTTTAAGTATATAGTACTGATATCAGTGGTAATGATATCATTTGCACAACCGATATCTGTGTTTTGTAGCTATTTGGAATATATAGAATGAGTTTAAGTTAACAAAAAAAGATGAAGAGAAAGTAAAGCCAAATTGAAACAAACAAACAAAGGGGAAAAAGCTCATTGTAGGTAAAGTTATGTGAAGTGAAACTTTACGTAACTTTTTTCACACCAGTGGATTCCATTAAAACCTCCCCTGAGGTTTTAATGGAATATCTGTTACATTCTTTGAGTAAATATTTAATGGAGAAACAGTACAACAGTTCTTTTTTCTAGCTTACACCTCTATTTACCTGTTTTAGAGTGAGTAAATTCCACTCTGTCCCTAAATTTCACATGGTCTCCTTCATTGGAAGATTGGTAGTAGTCCATAACTCTTGAAATTAAATTGTATTGCAGTTTTTAATATTTAGCAGAGAATACAGAGCATCATCTAAGAGGTAACACTAGCACATACAGCACATCCAGCTATGATTATTGCAGACCCAAAAAGATTCTGGAGTGAGATTTTTAAAAGCTCTCTTCCCCTTATCATGAGACCCACTGATGATCATATCCTGGTTTAGCACATAAACAGCCTCAGGCAAGCCTATGGGGTAAGCAGGTCCTCCCCATTATAATTAGGCCAATTCTGTCATTTCTGAGTGCCGAGAGCAGGCAAAATATACACTGAGAAACAGTCCATAGCCCAGTGACTTGAGTCATTAGCTGCCCTTCCTGCAGGCTCTCCCCTTAAAATCTTAAATTCACTACACAGACTCAAAACAGAGCATCCTTCTGCTTTGAGTGCGCACTTGTTCTTGAACAAGGTAAAAACTCCTTTAAGACATCAGTAGTGGGTCCTAAAGACTGACAGGACTGGTCCTAAAGACTGACGGGATACTAGCTGAATTCAGTGAACCAGTGACAGATGGCCAGATGTACACTGTTACTCTTGTTTCTTACAGAGTGTACATGTATTTTTTTATTTACCAAATACAACTTGGGACTGAATGAGATAAAAAAAAAAAATATGTACACTGCTACTCTTGTTTCTTACAGAGTTTACATGTATTTTTTATTTACTGAATACAACTTGGGACTGAATGAGATAAAAAAAAAATCCTGTATTTTTACGGGGAATTAAATGCAACATATACCATGTGACCAAAAGCAGGAAGTGGACTAAGTGTCAACAATTGAACGGTGAGTGTGCAGTTGTTTAGAGTTTACGCTTCACTAAGGGTCGTATGTGACCTTTATTTACACCTTACTGGAAGATTTATCAAAATTAAACAATACGTGAAATGTTCGTGTTGGATTGAACAGATTGAATGCTTCTGTAGCGAATGCTAAGTGGCTAACGATGGTTTAGCCGGTTTGCTAAGTTAAACACGCTACAAACTAGCTCAATAAATAGATATTGTGTTACAAGTGTGTCTTCTGTCGATGCTTCTCTATATTAAATGTGTTGCAGTGGTAAAAGAGGTATAGTAAAAAAAGGGCACAATCATACCGCCATACTTTTAGATAATGTGGGTCTCGGACTAATATCAGATTTAATTTCTAGTCAAATGTAACGCAGGTATTCATTAAATATGTACTTTGTATGTTTTGTAGTGTTGAATGTCAGAGATGGCTGCTTCGGATTGGCACCTGTCATTGAAGCTTGTCGATCAGCCCAAGTCGACCTTCCACTTTCCGGAGATGATGCCAGGGGATGTACCACCTGGAGGATACAGAGTTGCCACCCTAAAACAGCTTGTAGCAGCTCAGTTACCAGACTCCATCCCAGATCCAGAGCTAATAGGTTTGCTGATGTTTTAGACCAGAGGTGCCCAAACCTGGTCCTCAAGATCTGTAGCTTTTAAATGCATCCCATTTCAAACACGTCTTAATCAAATAGCTCGTCTGCATGTCATCCAGCTCTGGAGAGGCCTAGTAATGACCTGTCCATTTATAATCAGGTGTGTTGGGAAAAGGTTGCATATAAGTTGCAGGATGATAATCCTTTAGGACCAAACTTGGGAAACCCCTTTACAAAAATACTTTTTTCAGAAATTTGTACCACATAAGTCTGTTTTCATTTCTCAATTTCAGAGTTATATTATGCTTAATGTTTGCTTCTACTATGCTTTTTTTTCCAGAGCTGGTTCACTGTGGGCGGAAGCTAAAGGATGACCTGACACTGGACACCTGTGGGGTTCAGTCAGGATCCACCTTACACATTCTGAAAAAGACATGGCCGGAGCCAGAGAGCAGCCCAGGTCTGTCTGGCACTTTTACAAAGAATGAAACAGTTGAATCTGTTTTGTACGTGACCCTAAAGGTTTACATAACGAACGACAGTCTGTTTGCATCCTGTGTGTTACAGAGACTGTAAACAGAGCGACTGCAGCCCGGGAGTTCAGGGTGTTTCATGCTGCACTTCATTCTCTCAACTCTGCCTACAGGGATTCAGTGAGTAAAGTACTCATTCAGATACCGTCAGCTGCTCATGGGATTTCTTTTATCAATCCACCACTTTCTTGGCGGACCCCATTCCCATAATCCATTGTGTATAATTATGCCGATATGATTAGCTAGTAATGTTTTAAAAGGCAATACTGCTTCAATAGAAAACTTAAAATAATATTTTCATTCCTCAAACAATGGCCAAATTTCAAAGCGTTCTTACGGTCATGAAAAACTTGGAAAAGTTATGGAATCGTAAAATACAATTTCCAGGCCCTGGAAAGGTTATTGAAAATATATATTTTGTCAGAAGTTTTGGAAAAGTCATAGAAATATATAATGTTTCATGAAATATCCACCTAAAATTGAAGTGCTGCAATAAAATGACAATAGCCACGGAGTGGCGAGTGCATGCACCTTTGGACTGCAGGCAGTGTAGAGGAGAGCTGCATTTCTTCTAGAAGTGTGGATATAACATATTCTGAAATTAAAATGTGAGAAAATGTACTAAAGTGCGCCTGTCTTGTGTTTTTTTGGTTTGGTTTTACAGTCACCATACTGTTCATTTTGGATGTAGACCTAATAGAGTCACTATTTTTCCAGTAGGGCCCAAAGTACTAACCTCTAAGGAACACAAGATAAAACATCTATTTCATCCCCCGTTGCATCTATTTTTTAGAGATCAGTGCTTACGACCCATGGGCCCTAACGGAAGGGGCAAGATTTAGGCTCTCTATCTTGCGTAGTGTCATGATAATCAGTTTTGTTGGTCTTGGAAATTCTGTAAAAGGTTTTGGAGAAGTCATGGAAAACCACTGGTGAAAAAGTGTAAGAACCCTGTATAGTGATGTTGATAATTTGGAAATTCCAATCAGTCAGCTAAAATAAATTTTGACAGGTTCAATATTTTTACATACGTACATATTAACATACAGCCCTGATGGCTAATAGTTAATAGATCAAATGGCATCCGAGGTTTTATTTAGAATGACTCTTTTGTTTGATTACGATCTGGGCTGTTGTGGTATGGTGGCTGGCATCATTACTTCCAATAAGCACCTTGTTGGAATCTCATCCGGGGCATTTTTGTGTCGACTCTACGTTTTCTCACTATGCACATGTCTGCTCACAGCTATGATAGTTTCCACCTAAGTGGCAAATCCACGACTGGACATCTAGATGTGCAGTTCATCTCTACATCTCAATGCAGGACTACTTAATATTTAGGAAATTATTTGAGTATGGCGATTGGATTCTTCTCCCCCGTCCTTTGGGCGCCATCACACCTGTGTTCACAGCTGTTTCCATCCGATTGGATCACCTTCAATGCTCGTCAGAGCTTTGGGTAAATGAGATCTCAGACAGCTAGAAGCTGTCAACAGGAACAGGTTTTACCGTTAACGCTTGGCGGCTTTTCATGGCAGAATCATGCCGACGTGTTGGCCTGAGTAATGAAGACGTAGAAGGAGCCTATTGCTGAAGCCTTAACATAGGCAGGACTTCCTCAAAGCAGAATCGTAACTAACAGCACATCTCTATTGCCATCTCCACACTTTTCTCAATTCGCAGGTATATAAAATGCTGACAAACAAAGAATCTCTTGATCAGATCATCGTAGCCACACCAGGGCTCAAGTCAGACCCCATAGCCCTAGGTAAGGTTATGCTAGAAAGTTCTACAAACACCTTTTAATACCACTTAGCATCATTGCTTTGTGAAAGTTATCCTAATGGGAACATTTTCACCTTCAACACCCAGGAGTTCTTCAAGATAAAGACCTTTTCGTGCAGTTCACAGACCCCAACATGCTAGATGTGTGAGTACGGCTTTATCTTTCTTTTTGTTATCTGTTCTCTTCTTCAACATAATCTGAGAGTGCAGTGCAGCAAACTGTCAAAAACAATTCCATTTCCACTTCTGTGTCTTTCTAATAGACTCATCACTTCACATCCAGCCCTTGTCAATGCCATCATCCTGGTGCTGCACTCGGTGGCAGGAAGTATGCCCTCTCAGTCCAGTGCCGGCTCCTCACGCAACGTTTCTGCCAGTTCTTACAGTGATATGCCAGGTAAGCAAGAGGTATAAGAGGGTTAGTGATAGTGGGCAGCTGTTATGGGAGGCAAGGAAACATTTATCCTCCAAGAAAAATCTCTTGGAAACTTGAGACTTCACTGTGTGGATGTTTCCTCACTTCCCAGAAAATTAAACAACCAGTAGGTTTATCAACAGCAGGTTCAGGGAAACCAGTCTAAACACCATGACAGTTTTATCCCATTAACAGCAAGGATCTGGAGGATATCTTATATCACCTGAACTCCTTCTTTTACTGTCCAAACATCCTGCACACAGGCTTAAAAAAAGTCTAAAAGACCATGAAATCTAATTTCTTACAGATTGTAAACTTGTCTTTTATTTTGGCTTCTTCCCAGAGCCGCTAAAAACAGTTGTAATGAAACCTCTGCTGAAACAAGACAATCATTGATCATTGAATCAGATAACTGATTTCATTTAACTCAAAACAACAGCTATGATGTCTTCTAGTCAGGTTTTAGACAGCACCACAGCACTGAGACTGCTCTCACCAAAATCATAACCTATGTTTGCATAGAAACGATGGAAAAATGTCTTAGTTTTACTGGATCTCAGTGCTGCAAATGACACAGTAGACACATAATTTATTACCCCAATAACTGGAGAGCTGGGTGGGCCTCTCTTGTTCTGTACTAAACTGGTTCAAAACATACTTAGAAAGCAGAAAGTTCTTTGTGATAATAACTTCAGGTCTCAGCAGACATGAATTACATGTGGCGTTCCCCAAAGTTCCATCCTGGAGCCTCGTTTGTTTAACATGCTCCCACTGGGACACGTCATATTAGTTACCATAGTTACGCGAATGACACAAATCTTTATATTACATTGTCACCAGAAGACAGAGGTCCTGTACAGGATCTTAGTAAATGCATCGAGGATATTAGTGACTGGATGTGTCTAAACTTTCTTCAGATAAACAAAAACAAAACTGAGGTGATTGTTTTTGGAGCCAAAGAGAAACGATTAGAGGTCGTCACAGAACTTCACTCTATACACCTAAAAACCACCAATCAGACCAGAAATCTGGGTGTAGTGATGGACTCAGACGTACATGTAGAAAAAGGCATGAAGGGAGTAATAAAATCAGCTACTATCACCTTAATAATATCCATCCATCCATTTTCTGCTGCTTATTCCCAAATGGGGTCGTGGGGGGGTGGAGCCTATCCCAGCTGACAATGGACAAGAGGCGGGGTACACCCTGGACAGGTACCTTAAGAATATATAAAGGATAAAAGATCTGATGTCACAGCAGGACCTGGAAAAACTAGTCCATGCTTTCATCTTTATTCATCTTTATTACTGTAACTGTGTCTTTACACGTCTTCCTAACAAACCAATCAGACACCTGCAGCTAATCCAGAACTCTGCTGCTAGAGTCCTCACTAAGACCTACAAAGTGGACCACATCAGTCCAGTTCTGAGGTCTTTACACTGGTTGCATGTCCGTCAGAGGATAGACTGTAAAGTTCTGTTACTGGTTTATAAAGCTCTGAATGGTTTAGGTCTTGACCCAGTAAAAACCTACCAGACCCCTCAGGTCCCCTGGATCTGGTCTTTTATCAGTTCCTAGAGTCAGAACAAGACATGAAGAGGCTGCATTCAGCTTCTATGCTCCACATGTCTGGAACAAACACCCAGAAAAAAAAAAACATTTTCTAATATTCTAACATTTCTGTAAAGCACTTTGAATCACCGTGTTGTTGAATTGTGCCACGTAAAAACACAAAATAGCCTTACAGTGTGGTAACTGTAAGGAACTCAAAGTGTATGTGTGTGTTCATTTCAGGAGGCTTCATGTTTGAAGGCATGTCTGACGACGAGGAAGACTTTCAGTCTGTAAGTCTTCATCAGATATAATTTGCTGAAAAGCTGATGCGGTTAATGGCATGAGCACGATCTGATGTATATGAATGCGACAGGGAAGCCCAGCGGGACCCTCCAGCAGAGGCAGCCTCTCGGCAGGAATTCGACCCGTGTCTCTTGGTCACAGTGGAGCGACCGGCCCACGACCCATTACACAGAGCGAGCTAGCGACTGCTTTGGCCCTTGCGAGCACTCCTGACAGCAGTGCTGTCACTCCAACAACAGCAAGCCAGGTATGCATCGATTCATAAAGCAGAAGTTCAGACAAATTGAAATTTATTCAGTTATAATTTCTCTTATTTGTGACTTTTAAAAATACGACCTCTGCTACCTCGCTTTTTCCCCCCCTCCGCTTTCCCATCATTATGTCTTTGATTAAGTCGGACCCCTCCAGTGGTGTAGCCCCCATGCCAGCTGGGACACCAGTGAGTAATGATCTGTTCAGCCAGGCTCTACAACAAGCTCTGCAAGCCACCAACATGTCTGCGCTACAGGTGAAGCGACTGACTAAAACCCTACACGTTCTCCAGCAGATGATGAAATATAGAACTGGTGACCAGTCTGGGTTTGGATAAAAGATGACTGAATGTTTGTTTTGCCAGGGCCGCTGGCAGTCCCAGATGCAGCAGCTCAGGGACATGGGGATCCAGGATGAGGAGCTGATGCTGAGAGCCCTCCAGGCCACAGATGGTGACATCCAGGCTGCCCTCGAGCTCATATTTGCTGGAGGTCCCGGACTTTGAGCCCAAATCCCTCAGACAAAAACCCTGTAGAAAGAGCAGAGAGGAAAAGCTGCTTCATCTGCTGCCCACAATTAATACAGAATTATGAGTTTAGTGACTTTCAGCTTCTTTTCTTTTTATTAATGTAACAAAACTTGTAATAAACTTAAAATATACATTATCTGGATGAAACTTCCCTGTTTGGACTTAATATTTGTTTGCTTTTATTATAAAATAATTAGTTGGTATTGGTTTGCATAATCTCCCCATATTACTCTGGCTTCCTTCTGTTTAAAGACATGCGTGTTAGGTTGATTGGTCGCTTGAAATTGTCTTTAGGAGTGAACGTGCGTGTGAGACTGGTTGGTTGTCTCTGTGTTGACCCTGTGATTGACTGGCGACCTGTCCTGGGTGTACCCCGCCTCTGGATGGAATGTTTGTAGTATTTAGATGTTATCATGCCATAAGGGATTTTAACGCCTTATAGAGACAAAAAACCCAAATGGTGGTGAGGAAACATGCATAAAAGATGCTTACATTTTTTCTTAAGCAACAGTAAAATTTTAGTTTTGAAATTACCAGGTCTGACTAAATTGTGAGTGTGTGTGTGCATGGCTGTTTGTCTATGTGTGTTGGCCCTGTGATGGGCTGGTGACATGTCCAGGGTGTACCTCTCACCCTGTGTTAGTTGGGATTGACTCCAGCCCCCCTGTGAGCCTGTTCAGGAATAAGTCGTTTATAATGGATGGAACTTGCCATCTAATGTGTAACTAAAGGAGAATAATATACACATATACTATGTAAAAAAAAATGTCTGTTACTCTTTGGATGTCAGTTTTATGCCTAGTATGTGATATAAAGACATTTAAGTCTGTAGGAATGTGCCTGATCAGTAGGCCATTGTCTGGTTAACTACTGTAATTCCCTGTTTGTACACTAGGTGGCAATGCAGTATTGGATTTAAACCTAGACATGAGCGCATTGTCTAGCAAGTACAGAAATGGAATCATGTTCATGATCTATCTGCTAAACAATTTCAGCTAAATTTTTTTTAACATATATTTGTTTTTTTTCAGAGAGGACAAAACACTTAGAAAGCCTAAAATATGATGCACAGATATTAAAATGCTGCTGTGCTTGTCAGGGAATCATAACCATTATCTAACCCTGCTTCCTCTCTCCCTCTCCTCTACCCAGCTTTATTACAGGCGGTTACATTTGCTTTGTCTTGTTGTCTCTCATTAGGGAATGTGAAGGGAGGACGTATTGCGTACCCCCTCCCTTCCCTTGCCAGTGTCCTCCATCTACAGTAATTGCCCTGCTTAGTTTTATTGCTGCATCTGTGAATGTGACAGCTCAATCAGCGGATTGGCCTTTCATGAGCACAGCATCCAAACAGCTCTTTGTGTCCGTCTGTCCTCATAACAATTTTATATGCACGCGCACCTGCTGGCAATTTCCACCTCCAACTGCCTCCAAGGATATGTTCAAAATAAAGCTTTTCCATTGTACTGAAGGACACAAAGTCAAGCTCTGACAGAACAGTAGAGGAAATAAAGTGGCATTAGGTGCAAATTAAGAAAAAGAGTGTTGTGGCAGCTCAGGCAGAGTGGGTGAGTGATATTTGAAACTAAGCAGTAATTTAACTCTGTTTTTAACACGCCTTGTGCTTCTAAGCTGTGAAAGAAGATGTACTTTTCAATTCAGTGTCTATATAGTATATGACATTTAGTTTTATCTGTCTAGTGTATCAAGTTAAACACAGCTCTCATAATATTACTGTGGCAAATCAGCATGCGAAGTTGTCATGGAGACAGTGCAAAATACATTAAAAAATATGGTATAATAAAGATGTTTTTACATGGCATAATAAGGTCCCTTCTGACTGAATGAAAAGCGAGCACACCTGATAACTGCAATTAAAAACGGTGTTGGCACCTGCTTGTTCTTCTTCGTCTCTATAAATATGTTCTGGCTATTACGAAGGAATTTTAATGCCGCATTCCTCCAGGTTTCTGACTTTGTGCAGCAATATTTGCAACTGAATCATATTTTTTACTGCTGATGAGACCTGTTCATCGGCCGGGAGGAATTTTAGTAAATTCCTCTTTCGAAATGATCTCTTTAGGTCAGTCCTCAAATTGTCTAATAGTTTAAGGTCAAGCATTTGATGGTCATTCTAAAATACAAACGTAAATTATTTTGCATAATTTTTCAGAGGAAGAACTTGGGTAATTTATCTTATCATACATAGATGAGCTGAATTTTTCCTATAAAAGGTACTGAAACTCTGGAATCCAGAGTTTATTGTTTCATCATTGTTTTTGTGTGTCGTACATTTGGGTGTTCACAGCCTAATATTAGTTCTTTATTTGCTTGAACTAGGGCACAATGATATTAGGACTGCAACATCGAGCTTATCTCATGAAGCTGTGGCTACAGACACTCGGGTCCTTGTCCTCTGTCAGGCGTACGGCAGAGAGTGAAGCTGATTAATGAAGCCCAGCTATGTCCCACAATGTTTATCTGATAGGATGAAGATCTCAAGTTAGGATTTTGTATCTTCTTCGAGCACAGGACAGGTGTAAAAGAGAAGTGTTTAATTTTTCCCCACAGCTTTTGGACTTGTCCAGTTTATCTTTACCAAACAAGCATTGTCATTTTGTTGTCCAATGTACTAATAGTGGACTAATGAACATTGTTCTTAGCAAATGTGACAGAGATGTTAGTAACTTCCAAATGATTTTTTTAGCGGCTGCTCCGTGGTCCGTTTATGGAGGGATCTTTGTTGACTGACTCTTGGCAACGATAATAATGGTCCTCCATTTGTGCTCAATCTGCCTGGTAGTGGAATGGTGGAGTCGAAATGCTTTAGAGTTGGCTTCCTTTTCTGATGAACATCTGCCACAAAGATTTCCCTTTTCTCTGAGGGACTGAGATCCTTTCTTTTAATGTCATGGTACATTATCTTAACAACACATATTAAAGTTCTATTCAGCATTGAGTCAAAATGTTAAGCTCTTTAACATGTTAATGTGTTTTTCAAGTTTTACATTACACATGAATAACTTCACCAGTTCTGGTGTGGCTAGACAGCTTATCTGCATGAAACCAACAGGTGAATGAGAAGCTAGCAAAAGGAGGAGATGCTGTAAGCTAGGTGAAATACGGGATGAACTAAGAGCTGTGAAATTTGGTGAAACATGGGAAATGGCAAAAAGCTTTTTCTAATAAATAGGAGAAATGTTTTCATAAATTTGGCCCACATTTGCAATTTAGTTTGGCCCATATAGCCTATGGCTTTGTCTCCACGTCAGTGTAACCATCACATGTGGCCCAAAAGGAAATGACTGTACTTTGTGTTCGGGCCAGGTTCACACATTTGGACCACTTCTGGTTCAAACACTTGCTGTAACCAAACTGAACCAACATCTGGACCAGATGTGACTCGCTGGATTACATCTGTCCCACTACACTGTCTGTCAGTTCCATAATTTAGCCATACTTGGTAAAGGTTGCACATACTAACATGCCTGCCATCTGGGTTGTTAATTTACTTCCTTTCAAACACAGAAAGTATGATTTCAACAGCGCTGGAATAGACTGAAAATAGTGCCAACCAGGGAGCTGTGACATGTTGGCACGCAACAGAAGTAAAATGACAAAACAAAACAGTCAATGTGCTATTTTACCAGAAGTGGCTAGCTAGGAGCTAGCCTTGTTCCTAGCCACATCGAGCCTGGGGCACATCTGGAAATGCCCATCTTCTGGCACTACTTGTACCTCAGTTGTGGGATTCACTTACACAAGTTCACATTCAAAGAGTTCTAGAGAGTTTTACACTCAGAAACAATATGGGATCATTTTGAAAATCTGATTTTTGCTGCACTTAATAATTGGAGTTTTTGCTATCTTTTAATAATTCGTATTAATGGTTGCTTTCACTCTGATAAAAGCGAATCGTAATGGTTTTGCAAAGCTGCGGGGAGTCACATCATTACACAGCAGTTAGCTTTCATTATGTATTTTCATTTTCAGATGTTGGCACAGTCATGGTAGTGGATTCATAACTGAAATGCCACTTCTGAGCAGACACAGGAAATGGCTTTAACAGCTAGAAAGAGGCCTCTCTAATGAAGCAAACCTGAAGCCTTGAAAATGGCACAAATCTCCCCAATTACTCCCACAGCACCTGGGATTCAGGTAATGAGCCAGGCTCTGCACCATGTCATTACCGGCAGTATATCAAGGCATGTAGAAACAATCAGCGCCAGGTCCGTGGAAGCTGCAAAGAAGCCCGTCTAATCAAGCCTTTGCACACATGCAGGACACTATAGCTAACACTCTTCACTGTGGATGAAATCCTCAAGTATCTCTGAGCAGGAGCAAAAGACTGAGTTAGTATAATGGCTCCGTACGCTTTTGTTTTTCTGAAAGGAGGCAACTCACGTGTTATTAACATAAGGTCTGTTACCCAAGATTGCTTTCTGCCCGATGTGACTGAGAGGAATATAAAATGAGCTTTTGATGGACACAAGGCCATTTTATACCCTTGTTGCACATTCATTGCTTTCAAGCCATGCTTTTCATTTATTTTCCTCCCTATTTTTCAGCACTTTTTTTGTCCACAAAAGCTTCTTTGATGCATTTCATCCCAGATGCTTTAACCCCTGATGGAGCTTCTCTGGAGGAGAACAGAGCTACAGCATGGTGAGGGGAGATGGCCATGCACTTCAAACTGAGGGAGGCAGGCATGAAACTTTAAATATTTTCTTTCCTCTTGTTTTGACTGAAGTTTAATCGAGTTATGTGAGGCGACAAAATGAGAAATTTCTAAAAGTGTCTATTTGGTCTCCTATTTTCAAAAGGAAAATAAATTTGGGTTGCTTTCCCAGGTGCTACTAAGAAATATCCACTTAAAAACAGTCACTTTATTTATTTGTTGCAATTATCGCCCAGCCTTGAGGTGTGTGGATTACAGATTCCACATAGATACTGTCTGTGAATGTGTTTCCTTTCATCAGCCTGCTGCATGTGCTCCTTCCCAATGTCTGCAAGTTCCTTTGTGGCAAAAATGTGCTGCATAGAAAATATTTGTGCTTTCACAATGCAATGTTCTGAGAGCAATTTTAGGGTAAGCCATTGGGGGATTTCTTTGTTCAATTTGCTGTTAGCAGTAATAAGTGCAGACCCGGAGCATATTGTGCTAATGTAACAGTGTACCTTGCTGAAAACAGATAAATCCATCGAAGACCATTTTCTTTTATCTTGCTGATACTTGAAGCACTTAGCTTAAAAATTTCCTAGAAATTAGGAAGAAATTATTTTCATAGATTAATAAAACTGCAAGCAGTAACGCTTTGCTCTGCTTTTTCATCTTGGTAGCTCCTCTGTGCAGTGACATTTAACGTATGTCAGAATTTGCATTCCTGTGAATACTTTATGGTGTGAGATGACGTGTTTAAAAGCATTAAATTAATATCCTGTTTAATATCTTAACAAATTCCATGCATATATTTTGTTTGACAGTACTCAGAGTGACAATGAAATGAAACCTCCGGCAAAACTGAGGGCATACCAAGAGATGTGACGTTCCATATCCCTTCTGTCGAGCTGAAATTTATTAGCTAGTGAGGAATATAGCTTGTCCGTGATTATTAATAACAAAGGCGATATGTAGTAAATTTCACAGCTCTTCAAAAGCCTCAATTATTAACATTTGATCCATGAATCAGCAGCCTTTGGCCAGTTTTTTCCACACTACCATCAAATAATAATGTATGACACCAAGCAGGAAAAGACCGTAAGTCTCTTCAGCTTGCTGTGAGAGCAAAGGCTTGTGAGAATATGCGGCATTTTGCAGATCTTTGTCAGCGCAACTCAGTTTCCTCTCTCTTTTCTGGTCTTCATCTTTCTTCAGCAAATTTGACCACCTGGAAAAACTTTTAAACTAAAGTGAATCAAATCAAGCCAGTCTGCAATGGTGGGGGGTACAGATAAAAGGAGTGTTCTTTAAAAGACGACACTTCTATTCCAGCATGCAGACCAATGTGGTGCACCTTCAATCTCCATAGTTGTGCTGACGTTGTGAATATGCCTTTGATATGAAAAAAAGCTTTAATAAAAACCCCTCGTAGAACAATGACAAGGTAAATGAATGTGTTGAAATGTTTGTAATCTCTTAGGTGCTTCAAGATTCACAAGATCTGTTAATCTGTTGCCCAAATTGTTGCATGTTCTCACTTATGGCCTGCATTAGATCAAATATGCAACTTGGATTGGAACAGTGTCACTGCCAGAAAGTACTGCCCATAAAAGGTAAGTGGTATTACAGAAAAACATAATTATTACAGGACTGTGCTGCAAAGTGAATCAATAGCGAGCAAGTGCAGGAATCCTGGGTTGTTAATGGCTCCAGTTGTCTGTCCTTGACTCACACAATGGTCCTTTTCCTTCTCATATTGAAGGGCTTCACCATGGTAACTAGCGATGGTGGGGATACTGGAAATGGAGGATCTAGAAAGGACTTTTTGCCTATGAAATAATAATTCTTTGCTGTACACTTAGTGTGTCTAAACCAACAGAAAATGGGAGAAATGAAAATATCAAGTTGCGTGTCAAACTCATAAACCCAATTTTTATTTAGTTTTGCACCATGATGCCTCTACGTCCCCATACAATACATTCAGTATATACATTTGGCCATGAGGGACTGTACAGAGATGTGTTATACTAGTGCATACATACGTGGCACAAAAATGTACACAAAGGAAACTCATACATGCCACTTTACCACAGTAAAGCAAAACACAAGATACACTCGGGGCAAGTCAATGGCTGATGGCTGCTTACACCAGTGCGCACACACACACACACACACACACACACATACATACATACATACAATGACACACTCAACAAACACTGCATCTTGCATGCAAAATTGTGTTTTCACACACACACACAAACGCGCAAAAGCTTTAAGACACTTCTGAGGGAAGTGGAGGGTTCTTTCAGGGTCTCATAATTGAAATACAAGGATGTCAAGTGTGTGTTTGCTGACTGCAGCAAATCCCTCCCCATCAGATCACTCTTCCCTGTCTCTCCCTCTTTTGTCCCCTGCATCTCTCCCGTCTCTCTCTTTCTGTGGCTAAGGCTTCTCTCCGGGCAGCGTGGCCATCACACACAGGCTCTTTTCTTAAGTTGAGTAACACTCATCAGCAGTAGTAACTAAATATAGAGGATCTCCTGTCCATATCTGGCCTACTTAACAGTGGACATTCACAACAATAAGAACACATCATACATATAAATCTTTTGTTGTCCAGCCCCCAAAAACTTTGCACCTATTTTTAGGATTTTTCTCTCAAGGGA